>CM052900.1:93988624-94082162 GCA_028534135.1 Potos flavus | reverse complement strand
TTCTCTCTCTCTCCCTCTCTCTTTTTGGCTCAGGGACAATAGGCTGACTTCTACAATAGCCACTCCTGTCCTTCATTCACTTCTGTTTGATACCCTTCCTCCCCAAATGTGGAGGAGAGTCTCAAATTCAGGGCTCTGTGAAAATTACCAGCTGCTACTGAGGACAACAGGACTCACATCCTGAAATCAGAACTTCATGCCATGCTGCTATCAAGTTAAATCAGGCAGAATCCAGACAACAAAATGCAGAGGGCACGTGGTAGAGTTCTGGTTTCAGCTGTCAGTTCCTTCTCAGTGGAAATCTGTGAAGAAACTATCTTTTGTGACTAAGGGAATGAACGGTGTTTGTTCTGGTTCAGTTTGTGATGATTATTTTAGATTTTGATGATCCTTTCTGTGTGTACCTTTATATACGTTGCTGAATTTGTTACCTCTTTGTGTCAGCGTCTTTATTACTATTTCTGGATTAATCTCAGATTCTACATGAGGTGACTGTTAAGACTTAATTAGAGAACAGAATCTATTTCTGTTGTTTTCCAACATCAATTCTGATAGCAACGAGAAGTCCTATAATCCAATTGAATTCTGACACTAACCACCTGAATGAAGTTAGCTCAGACCCCACAGGTCAAGGGACTCAGTATCACAAGACTGCCCTCATTTCAGCTGCCATTTGTAAGTCCCAGCTGTCCCCAGTACTTCTGCGCACCCATACTTCTGTGCAGTCAACTGCAAATTTGTGGGTTCCCATAATCTTCTCTCAGGTTTGGAAATTCACTAGAATGACTCATAGAACTCAGGAAAGTTCTATACTTACAATTACTATGTTATTAGAAAGGGTACAACTCAGGACTAGCCAAATGCAAGAAATGCATAGGTCAAGGAATAGAGGGGAATTGCTCAGAGCTTCCGTGCCTTCTCAGGGCATGCCCCTTCTCCGAGCACATCAGTGTGTCCACTAACCCAGAAACCCCACACTCATCGTTCAAGAGCTTCTGTGGAGGTTTTACTCCTGAGACAAGATTGATTAAATCATTGGCCATTGGTAAGCTAGTCTCTAGCCCCTCCACTCCCCAGAGGCTATCTGGGGGCCTCACTGAAGAGCACCTCATTGGCATAATAAAGACATTCTTGTCCTTCAGAAAGTTCTGAGGGGTTTGGAAGCTCTTGTGCAGGAATGAGTACAAAGACCAAATATGTATTTTATTTTACTACACTGTTGTTTTTCTTCCCTCTTATATGCTCAGGACACTGAGAGTTCATTATTCCAATCAACTGAGTTTTTTAGCGAGGTAAGCAGAATTCTGAGATGGCCCTCAATGTTCCTGCTCCCCGGGGTACTCTTCTTGTATATGCACCTCCCCTGAGTGTGGACAGGACCTAGGAGCATGATGGGATTTCATTCCCGTGATGAGATTATGTTACAGGGCAAAGGTGAAGGGATTTTGCAGATGTAAATGAGGTGCCACAGTTGACTCTGAGTTAATCAAAAGGAGATTATCCTGAGTGGGCCTGACAGAACCCGGTATGCCCTTAAAAGAGGGGCTAGAGGATAGGACCTCTCCTACTAGACTTGAAGGGGCAAGTTGACAAATTTTACAGCTGAAAGTCAATAAATTCTGCCAGTGACCACAATGCCTCAAAGAGGATCCCAGCAGCCCCAGCTGACAATACACTAGGCTGAGACTCAAGTTCTATAAGTTATACCTCCCTTTTAGTATCTTGGCTTTAGTGTCTTGACTTCCAGTCATGTCTTAACCACATCAGGATCTCTTATCTATTGACCTTATAGCCTTTTTAAGGAAGACTTGTAACAAGAAATAATGGTGATTCAGACTGGGGTGGAAGAAGCGAAAGTGAAGGGGACTGGTCACATTCAGGGTGCATATGGATGGAAGAGCAAAGCATTTCCTGGCATTGAGTAGGAAGAAAAAAGTAAAGTCAGGGTTTTGGGACTAAGAGATCTGAAAGACAGAGTTGCCAGCAACTGGATTAATAAAAACTGTGCTTGGAGCAGGTTAGGGGGCAGGAGGATGGTTAGAGTTCAGCTGTGGATATATTGAATCTGAGATGCCTGATGACATCCAAGTTGAGTTGTTAGTTGGATACACAAGTCTGGAAATCAAGAGAGCTTTGGGCTAGAAGACATACTTCTGAAACTTGATGGTAAGGAAACTTTACTTAAAGCTGGATGAAATCACCAGGGGAATGAATATACAAAAAGGAAAAAAGAGGTCCAGAGTCTGCACCCTGGGACAGTGCAATATTTAAGAGGTCGAGGAGGACAGGAAGGAAACAGAAGCGATGACTAGTGGGGTAGGAGGAAAACCAAAGAGACCCCGATTTCCTGCAAGCCAAATGAAGAGACTGTGTGGAGGAGGGAGTGGCCATCTCTTTGAAATGTTGCTCAGCACGTCCAGTAAACATGAACCAGAATTAACCACTTGATGCAAGAACATGGATGGCATTGGTGACCATTGCAGAAACAATTTCGGTGGCCGATTGGAAAGACTATAACAAAGAATGGGGGAAAGAATTAGAGAAAAGTACACACAGTTGTTCCCAGGAATTTTGCTTATGGAGCAGGAACTATTAGGGAAAGTGGAGTAAAGAAATTTATTTTTTTTAATATGGAAAAAACTGGCATATGTGTATGTTGGTGGAAATAATCCTGTTGAGAAGGAAGTAGGATGGTGTAGGAGGTCATGGGGAGAATTGCGGCAGTATTGCGTTTGGGTTGTAAGAGTGGATGGAATGTAATACATGAATGTAAGTATTGACTTAAGTTAGGACCATGGGGATTTCATCAAGGTGGGAAGGCAGATTCTGGTGGGTGGGGAAAATGTGATGGTGGGACTCTGCAGAACTTCCTTTCTCACTGCTTTTATTTTTTAGTAAAGTAGAAAGCAGGAGTCAACAGTCAAGAATGAAGATAGTGAAGGAGACACTGGGGTTTCCAGATAAAAGAGGAGGTATGAGATAGTCTTCTAGAAGAGTGGATGAGTGAATGCACTAGGGTTATATAAGATGATTGAGACATAACGCTTTTAAAAATATAATCTATGATGTGGTAAGATATATATTCTGAAATATAATATAATCATGTATAGTAATATGATTGCCTAGCAGCATTAAGCAGCCACTTGAAACTCATAAATTAGTAGTGAGACCCGTCAAGGTGGTTGCGTGTTTTGTTCCAGGCACGTTCCATGGCATGAGCACAGGGGCAGAGTGGGTGGTGCAGTTTTGTTAGAGGAGCATATCAAAGCAAGGAGTGAGAAGCAAAGGAGTACAGGCAATTTACAACGTAGTGGTGGGTAAGGGAGTTTAAAGTCAATTAAGGAGGGAAGTGAAGACATTAAGAGGTGAAAGTCATTGAAAGTTTATAAGATCATCACCATTAGAGGTTATGATGGAGTCAAAAAATTGGGTTTGGGATACTAAAAGGAATGAACGGGAAACATTGGAGATGGTCAGCAGAACGAGGAGCATGAAGCAGGGCTAATGTGAAGCTTTCGCTGTTGACGATGACAGGGTCTATGGTGTGACCCTAGGGGCAGGGGGGAGTTAGTGGGGAGTAGCATGTGAGTGGAGGAGAGAAACCCAAAGCATTAAGAGGTCAAGTTGTTACAGGGATCATTTACATAATCACCCAGGAGAAAGGCAGGTAAGTACAAGAGCAAGTGACTATGAGCCCGGAAAAAGAAATGAGAGGAAATGACGTGGGTCTGTGTGTGTGTGTGTGGGGGGGGGGGGCGGGGGAGTTGTCATTGGATGACAGCAATAATGAAGGGTAGGGGACAGTCCGCTAAGGTTCAAAGCTGGTGGGTTTTCTAAGAGGGAGGGAGAATGGTCTGAGAGCATCAAGGAGGAACAAAGAGATCATTTATCCATGTATGACCTGGTGTGACAAGAGCTGTGTGAGAAAACCACTGATACCATTTGAGGGGGCAACAGGGGAAGCAGTGTTCCTGTTCCAGCTGGGGGTCAGGCGGGGGCACAGATTCCAGTAGAGCAAGAATATGAAAGGAATGCCCAGAGAATAACTGATTACTAGCTGGACTTCCTAGTGACCCTCCTTATAGTATCCAGGGAGAAAAGCCAGCACAACCTGTGCATTTAGAAAGCTGTCATCCCCCAAGTTATTTATTTCATCTGCTATTTTGTTTGTATCCATAATACTATCTGCAAGAGAATATTTATCCTTGGGACATTTTCTTCTTACACATTCTGCCTGAAATGGGCCATGGAAATGATGTTTATGTAGCTAAGATTTTGACTGTGCAAATGATCTTTAACTACTTAATTGGCTTTGATAGATCAAAAGTAGGGAAAGCAATCTGCATGCTGGGCTGTGACTTTATAGGCTTATATATTTGGGAGGTGTTAGTAGGGTAGAAAACTAAAGCTTGTAGATTCCTTATTATTATCAAGGTAAGAAATAGAAATTGTGGAGTAATGCGTCTTGTAAACCTAGGAGTTTCCTTAGTGGTTGAAAGTAGTTTAAAAACACAAACAAAAGGAAAGACTAGCCTTGTAAATTGTGAGTATTTGTTTATTTTGTTAATTTCTTTGTGTAACAAAATGCCTTTCATTTGGTCAGCCAGTACTTAAAGTTTTAGCTTTCTTCCAATTGATATGCCAAAGGCAATAAATTATGCACAGTGCTTCTAAAAACAAGCCAGTTTGGGTGGTGGGGGTGGGAAGGAAACAATAATTACCAAAGACCAGAATTACAGTCAACATTAAAACAGATAATGTTGGCCCACAGCTCTTCCCCTGCCTCTGTTACTACCACAACGGCAATTGGTATTTATAAGCTGCATAGCATGGCCCCAAATTATTGGCTTTAATGTGTCAAGAACCTTGAAGAAAGTAAAATGCTAGAATAAACCATACTTCTCCCTCGCCCCTTCTCATCCTCTACAGTCCAGGGCTCTGATTGTCCTATGCCTGGTTTCTGTCTTCCTACTCCAGCTTCCACACGTCCATCTCTCATCTGTCCTTTAACTGGAATATGCCTAACTATTTTCCAAATTCCATGAAATGGTAATTTCCCTAAAGCTCTTTCTTCCTATTTTCATTCTTTATTTTGTTTGAGAAGTTCTAAATGGGGACTATGAAAGTGAAGTTGAGGTCAATTGTAAGGCGGAAATTGGATAGCTGACGTGAGGCACTGGATAGCCTAAACTTGACCCACAGATGATTTTGCAGTCTGGACTTCTGGCGCCCCTGGGTAGAAGGTGGCCCGTAATACCTCTCACATTCAGCATTTCCATAAGTAGAGCCAGCTGGTGGGGGTCTGCACTTCCTCTTATCTCTGTACTTCTATGCGCTCCACTGTGATTAGAGTGTAGTTGGGTAGTTAGAGATGAGGTTCTTTGACTTTCAGCTCTTTACTAAATGGGTATATAAACTTTTTTGCTCGTCTTATTCTACCAGGTGTAAGCACATATGGGTAAAAATGGTATTCTTGTCTCCAAAGATTTGAGAAACCTTGTATCCACTTAGAAATATTTATAGTGAAATACTATGATGCCAGTAGCCCACAAAAAGAATACAGGAGTCCCCATGAAGAGAATTACCAAATTCTCCCTCCTCCCATTCTTCATTTTCTCTTTCTTGCATTGGTGAGGGAATTGAAGTAGTATTATATGGGAGGGAAGGGCCTTTGCCTTTCTGTAGCTCGAGAAAGTTTCCTTTTGTAAGCAGGGCTCGAAATGTTATACTGTTTGCCCTAATGGTTTCAGTGGAAATGTGAGATAGTAAAAGATTCTTGAACCATTTTGGTCTCCATTCAACACACAAGTTTGGGTGTGTTCGTTACATTATCCTGACATCATAGGGACATTACAGTAACAAATCTAGAAGTTATAGTAAAACATTATAGGCTAATGGATATTTTAGTTGTCTTGAGATAGAACAACAATAGTAATCATACACCAAACTACTTTTAAGGTTAGCTGCAAGGGCTCACTTTCAGAACAAGACTAACATGAAGTTTTTAAATATAAAAATCACAGACTACTTAATCTCTGGAAGGATCTGAAACCCAACTTGGGGGACCTTTTGATGGAAAACCTCAAATAAATAGAATGCTCAGGGAATAAGGGTATTCCAATCAATTAAACTGCAGTGAGTACTGACTCATTACCATTTCAAGCATACAATAGTTAACCTTCTTTCCTTAGTGACTTTAGTGTCTACAACAGAATCTTTACTTGATGATTAGTTGTGGCCGAGATCTCAAAGTCATCAGGCTGAACATCATTCTTCATTGAGGATGTAGTTCTTCACTAGAGAGGTGTAGTTTCTAAGCCTTCCAAAGAGCATTCATATCTTCTACCTCACTTGATTGTCACTGCAGGTAGGACAGCTCTTTATATTCCAAGAGTAGATATAAACTCCGTAGGAAATTGTACTGAGTATGTCCCCATCTCTAGCTTCCTCTCTTCTATTCCTCTCTTTTTAAAAACTATTGATATCAACTTATCGTCTCATCGTATACAGCAAGCACATGAGCATCGACAGCTCTGCTTACAATTACTCCAGCTTTTGGTGTACATGTCTATAAGGATTTTCATATTGATAAGAAGAGAGCAGAGTTAGCCTCAGAGGAAACTCTAAGAAATGAAGAATATAATACGTTTATGCTTGTTAATGTAACTTCATGTGATCCATCATACAGAAAAATCAATTATGACATTATGAAGTTTGAGTAAATTCCTTCAGTTCTCCAAAGTTGGTATTGGGATAGAGAGCTACAAAGTATATGAATGAGCCTAATGTCATGATTAAGGCATACTATTTTCCATTTATTTTTATTTGAAGATTTAAGTCACCATCTTGTAAAATATTATGAACACAGACCAAAATTTAATACATGTAAGAATTGATATGGAAAATGGTGGAACCATCTGACTTTACAAAGAACAAATTTTAAATTGTCAAGTAATTTATTCAGTGTCTCTAGGTGTCTCCTTCTCTTACAGGTTTTATGAGAATTATACAAGAAACACAAATTGTAGTCTTTACTCCAAAATGCATCTTGTTGAGAAGTAACATGTCTACATGAACCAGATGACCTATGGCTACAGATGCTAAAGGTATTGAAATTAGTGGCATCTACGGCTAGTTGGTCATGGAGAAGGCCTCAGATTCTGCATTTTTAATGAGCTCCCAGGTTAATTGATGCTGGCCTGTGGACCACACTTTGAGTTGGAAGGATATAGATCAGCACTATCCAATAGAAATATAATTTAAGCCAGAAATGTGAGCCACATACATAATTTTAAATGTTCTAGTGGTCCTATGAAAAAAGTAAAAAGAGATAGGTGAAATTAATTTTAATACCCTTGATTTTATCCAAAATATATAAAAATATCATTTCAACAGGTAATCAAAATTATTAATATATTCGTATATAGTTGTTGATATATTTTACATTCATTTTTCACTTTAAGTCTTCAAAATTCAGTGTTTGTCTTATACTTCCAGAACATCTCAATTCAAACTAGCCATGTCTCAAGTGCCGATAGCACATGTGGCTCATGGCTGCGGACCGGACAGAAGAGAGAGAATGTGTGCCGTGGGACTACAGACAGGACAAAGGAAAATCAATGATTGTAGCAAAGGAAATGGCAGGAAGCTTGACAGTGAAGGCTGGATACGATTTGCAAAAAAAGCTGGTGGGATTTAGAGTAGAACAGCTTCAAATGAGAGAGCATCTGATAGATTAAGCTCATTCAGAAGTTTAGTGATACCCAGACTTCACAGTTGTAAAGGGAAGGGAACTAGATTTATGTTATAGCCAAAACCCCACTGGGACAGATAGGTTCTTGCCTTACTTCTGTCTTGAGCTGTGGACAAGGTATTACAAAGCACTGGTGTCTAATTTGTCGGTATATGAGGAATGGAAACAATTTTGAGGTTGACTTTTAATATGCAAATGGAAGGTCTATCTGGCTCTGTGTCTACGTAGAATGGGCCGATGCCCAAGAGATGTCACTGAGATCTTCTTGGTGTTGCATAAAGCTGTTTAGGCCTCCACCAGTCCTGTCAAATTCCCTTGCCCTTTTTAGAGCATATATTTTTAGAAAGAAATTTGTCAGAAAGAGAAATAGATGGATCCCGGCTATCCATGTGGCTATCCATGAAGGTGATGTCCTTTACACTGTGGAAATATAAGGTCATGTATATGAGAAATAAAAGGCCCAGCACATAACAGATAACCAATGGGTGATTGATGCTATGACTGTGATCACTCTTGTCAGTATCATTATTATATGTTAAAATTTGCTGGAGCCCACTTGCATTCAATGGCACGGTGCCCGGGCAGCAGGCGCACACTCAAAAGTGCACTCAAGTACTAGAGCCTTCCCTGCAGCAGGCAAAGCTTTCTCTGCCTCTCATTTACTGAGTTCCTGAAGATGGAATCCTGTGTTCTGATCAGCCTAAATCCACAAAGATTCTCCACATGGTTATTCCTGGGCTCCAAGAAGTCATTCCTGGGCTCCAAGATGCCCAAGCTGACTCCAACGGACCTCCCCTCCACCCCCCCCCCCCCCGCCCCGGCAGGGTTTACCATTCCAGGGCAATCACTTTGAGGCTGATATGATTTTAATGGCAGTTTTTGATTTATGATCACAGAGTTTCCCACTGACTATTGACTGCTCCTAGGAATGTGTTTTTTTAAGAGGGAGAGTCATAGTTAAAGATCTGCATAGAATATTTTGTGGCCCCCACTTTTCTTAAAGGTTCATTTCCTTATACCCACAATGATGTTAGTTTGAGGCAGCTTAATGACTTTCTCCCTTTCTTAATATAAAACCTGGAACAACTTTCTTCTCTGCCTGTCTTCTCACCATCTATAGCTGGAGTGTCTTGTGTTCAGACCTTAGGGCTAACGTTCCCACCGCTCCCGCTTGTGTTCACAGTGACTGACTGTTAGCATTGTTATGAGTCATGGAAGAGAAATTCAAGTTACCTATTAAATCAGAGGACGATTTAGGTGAAAATAGGCATCGTATACCTATTGAAGAGCTGACTCACAAAAGCATCAGTTATGTTGTCTCCATTGAACTGCTTTAGGAAATGTCGTGAAGGTGCCGGAACTGGGCAGGTCTTGACTCCCACGCAGGACCCAACTCCTTTCTTCAGCGTTCTTTCTATACAGTTTCAAGCAAGCAGCCAAATGTCAACTGCTCTCACCATCTCTGGACAAGGTTTTAATTAACTTCTTCATTGGGAGATGACCAGCCCTTCCACACACCTTCCTGGAAAGTGTTCTTCTAATGGTGATAAAATGGGCCATTTGGTTCACTGAGTCCGAGGTGCCTGCTCGGTGCAGGGCAGGGCTGACTGCGCCCAGATGTGACCCAGCCGTCTGCTGGCAGGCTGGGATCTGTCACAGTCTTCATTTGGGTTTAGAAGTGTGACCACCTGCATCCCGATTTCCTGCTAGCACTCCTTCTCTTCTTTCTTTCGTGACTTTCTGCACTAGTCGGCCCACGTTCTTACGAATTTCTTAAATCATAGCGATGACAAATAGTTGAATATGAAGCTCATCTTAGCTGGCAATGAGATAGCTTATGTGTGAGGAATGTGTCTGTGTTCTGTTTACTTATGTTGGTTTCCCTTTTAGATGGTATATTTAGAAACTATCTGAAACAACGTGGGTTGAGGGCACCTTTCAATGAAGAAACAAGAGCACCGGTTTTTCCCCCAGTTAAGTTTAAAAAGATTTATTACTCAACTATGTACAACTCTGCTAGATACTGCAAGGGCTATAAAGGGGATATAATAGAGAGCCTGGCTTTAGGGAGTGACGAGAGAGGTCAACAATTTTGAGCACTTACTGTCTGCAGAGCACTGTGAAAGAGATGAAGAAGTAAAACACAAAACTATACAAGGAATATTTATAGTTAAAATGATAAACTCTACGTGATTGCATATTCAGTGAATGGTACTAATGATTCGAGACATGGTTATTCTGAGTGAGGAGAGGATATTGTAGGATGGAAGAGGACCCAAGAAGGCACACCTGGAATAATCTTTCCAAAATGCCAGTCTGATGATATCAGCCTGTCCCACCCCATTGAAAATCCATCCTGGGAATCAGGGATTTGTCCAGCTCTATTTCTGCAGCCTCATCTTTTGAGCTCTCTGTCTAGAATTTGATGCTCCCGCCATACTGAAAATTGACCTCAGTTTCTCGAAAGTTCTAGTTTGTACACCTCGGAACTTTTACTTAGGCTTTCCTTCTGCCCGGGGTGTTTAAAAAATTTCTCTTGCCTTGCTAATTGTTAGGAATTCTTAGAGCATTTCTGAGATGCCCTGGCTTCTGTATCTGGGTTAGGTGCTTTCTTGTCCTATTAATTTTACTGTAATGGCCGTAACTTTCTTGTGTTTCTCTCCCGTGAGGTTCTGGTCACTGAGAGTTGAGAAGCCCATCAGCTGCATCACAGTCCATCTGAGGACAGGGACTGAGGTCAGGCAAGGCTTTGCAGGCACTGTGGGATTCTCACAGCCTGAAAGGAGCAGGCAGGGCTGGAAAAAAAAGCTGGGGATGACTGACGTTTTCCCAGCACCCTCCTTAGCCCTGTGATGGGAACCCTGAAGCCATCACCTCTTCCTATCTTTACGTGAAGCCTGTGAAATCATTATTTTTATCCCCATCTTAGAGAAGAAGAAACTGAGGATCAGAAGGTTTAACTTTCTGATTTGAGATGACATAGCTGGTCAGTTGTGAAACTAGAATTTAAATCCAGGTCTTCTTGGCCCTATGGGTTTGTTTGGGGAAATGTTTATTTATATACTTAAATTTTTTTCATCATATTGATAATTTGAAAATTTAAGTTGGTGTGACGCTAAGCACTTGGCATGGATATACACACAAACACCAGAGAGGAGATCCATAATTATGCTTGTCTCACAGAGAAGGAGACTGAGGCTCAGAGAATTTGACCAGCCCAGAGCCAGCCCGCTAGCAGAGGAGGGGTGCATAGTGCCTGAACCCCAGGCTGTAGGCTCTGGAGGTGGGTTAGTCATCCAGCCTCTCAGGTCCACTGCCTGGATTCCTGTCCTGCCTCTTACAATTCATACGACTCTGGGTAAGTGACCTCACTTCTCGGATCCTCTGTGTCCTCATTTGTGGTTTTGAGGACTCAATATAAAATCCTTAGGACAGAGTCTGATGTAGAGTAAATAATAAAGGTTAGCATTTATATCCTTCTTATTCGTTATTATTGCTAAAGGTCTCATTTTATCAAAGATCAAATCTTTTCTTCCTGCTTTGATATAGCACAATATTTTTTTGGCAGCTTTATTGTTTAATAAGTTTTTGAGTTAAATTTTATGAAGAATGTTCCAAGGAATCAGAATTTGCAACAATCATTGCTCGATTTTGTGATGAATTGTGTTTCAAATGAAATTTCAGAGGCCATGAATTTTGACAATAGAGATGGTGGGAGAGAAATATGCCTTTTTCAATTAGGAATGTATTAACCGGTTTACACAAAGCCTTGGAGAAAAATCTAGACAGAAGCTGCAGGGGTAAGGAACGGAGTAAGGGCCCATGTCTGGCTTCCTTCACAACTGAATTTTTGCTTACGTGTTGGTGGAACTATTCAGCGGGCTTCATCATCTTGTCTGTAACAATTTGAGCACTGACCTCCCCTAATTTTTGATTTGACTTAATGAGATGGGTTTGGTATTTTCCTGCGTGGTCTTGGAGCTGTGTGTACCACATCAATACAAACCAGGTAAGAAGAAAAGTATCAGTTCAAAATCAGCCTTTACTGAATGTAACTATCAATAAGCAACTATCATAGTTTCAGATGAATTTTTACCTTTGTTTTAATGTTAGATATTAAAATCTGTTATCTTACTAATTGGCAAAACCTCTTGAATTTTGTGTCATTAAAAGATTATGGAACTGGGGTGCCTGGGTAGCTCAGTGGGTTAAAGCCTCTGCCTTAGACTCAGGTCATGATCTCAGGGTCCTGGGATCGAGTCCCGCATTGGGCGCTCTGCTCAGCGGGGAGCCTGCTTCCCCCTCTCCCTCTGCCTGCCTCTCTGCCTACTTGTGATCTCTCTCTGTCAAATAAATAAATAAAATCTTAAAATAAAAAAAAAAATTAAAGATTATGGAACTGAGACCCAAAGATGTTTCATCTTATTTCTAATACCGAACAGTAGTAGAAATACCTGCACGTTTTTGGGCTTTCTTCATATACAGAATGAGTGACACGGACAGGATTAGGGGTCAGCCAACAATAGCCTTGGGTCAGATCCATACCCAACAGACAGCTGTTCTGTACAGACTGCCACACAGCCCATTCAACAGCAGGGTTGAGTAGTTGCGACACAGAGCCTGAAATTTTTGTGATCTGATCCTTTACAGAAAAAGTTTGCTGAGCCCTGAATTTGATTATCTTTAAGGTCATTTCAAGCTCTAAGTTAGAAACACAGCTCCACTGTTTATCAGCAGAGTGACCTTGAACAAATCGCTTAACCCTTCTGGGTCTCTGTTCCTCCGAGGGTAAAAGAGGAATGATAATAAAAGAAACGACTTCATAGGCTTGTTAGTTAGATTAATTGAGATAATCCATGTAAAGAGCATAGTGCAGTCCACGTACATCATAAAGATGTATCAAAACAGCCATCATCATCATCTTCGTTCTTACTAATAATGGTGCTATCATTTTCTATTTTATTAAAAAATAACCATAACCAAATAACCATTCAAGTTATATGTAATCTATACAGTTTTATTTTAATATTTTTTTGGGCTTCTGTCTCATGGCAGGTTTAAAGCTATGACCAGGGATCTCTGGAAGCAGCTGAGGTCATGTCACTCCAACATGCTGGGCCCTCCTCCCATGGACAATTCTGGGGGCTTCCTCCAATCTGTGCACAACGGCTGGAATGAGTATCTGTAATCTAGGGAAACAGAGACCTCTCTACGTATTTTACATAGTTCAACAGAGCCACCATTCTGTGGGTTTGAGCAGGGAAGTGGCGGAATCATAAAGCTTCTACACTGATATTAAATCCATAAAGCTCCACGTGACAGATAAGGAGGATGTTACTTCAATCGTTCAGTTATCTTTGGGCTTATTCTTGGGTGCGACAGATCTCATTGTCTTTTATGGTTGAAGTTCATTTTCCCCAAGCACAAAAATGTGCAGAGAGACTGACTCTTCTTGGTTCTATTTTAGCTTCTTTGACCAAACCCAACCATGGATCTCTCGGGGTGGAATTGATTCACCGAGTCAGGAACGCAGGTATCTGGTAGCTCCAGTATTTTCCTCTGTGGGCTCAAGGTCTGGAAAGAGGCTGCAGCTTCTCCGGGAGCACCCCGGGAAAAGCTCCTCTGCTTCCACAGAGGAGAGCCAAAGCCTCCTCTGCCTGCCTTCCAGCCCAGAGTCAACTCTGAGTGCCGGCCAGTGCTCATCTCTAGGGCTGTGTTACATCTGCCTCCATAGACAGAGCTACTGTTTGCATCAGAGTAGATGCGAAAATCCTTTCCAAAAGAGCAACATGATAATGAGCTCAGATATAAATGAAGTGCAATATCCAACACATGATTTTATGTCAGTGTTACTCAGTGATGAGGCTATAAAAAAAAATGAATTCTGTTGTGGTAGTAATGTCAATACTTTACACTGAAGGTTCAAAAACCCACAGTTTTTGAAGTGTTTCAAGCCATAGGGAATAAAAATGGAAGTTTCCAGTAGCTTGTCTCTGGAAAGAGAAAGTGGAAATTGAAATAAAGAGGGCAGGCAACTGGGACTCCTGAAGCAAGCAGGCTTATGTTCCTGATTTTCAGTGCCTTATTCAATTTTAATCAGACAAAACAAGTTCTTCAAATGTGAGTCAATAGCATTAGCTTCTTAATTGCTTCCAAATTATTTTTCTTTTTTCTCCCAGACACTCTTATTTGATGTCATGTTGAACCATGGTTTTGTTTTTTAGAAATAGATTTATGCAGACAGCTCACCACGGCGGTATAAACGTTGCTGCGAGTACAAACTGGTTGTCTAGATGTACACACACACGAAATGTCCTTCTGTAGGATTTCATCTGCTGCTGGATGAACAAGCACTGTGATATTTGGCCAGATGAAGGGAGACCGGAGATGATTCACATATGAATGAAGTAAGTGAGATCTCTTTACCTTTTGGTTGAATCTGATCTGCGATGGATGTTCCCTCCAGTGCCTTTTGCCCTCTTCTCTCCTATGGTTGTGGTCAAGCTACATGATGGTGAGTGGTCAGCTGCTAAAGCTGGACACACTGTAGTAAAAACAAGACACAATGAATACACAAAGAAAGTATGGAAGGATGATACCATTTAATACCCACCGGGTTTGAGAATAATTTCCTACTTATTATTTCTGATGATAATTAGGTATCTGATTAGAAATTTAATTTGGTCATTTACTCATTCACTCAGCAGAATTCCACTGTGGCCTACATTATTTTGATCATTGGGGATACAGAAAGTGTGAGAGGTCCATTTCCTTATCCTCGCAGGTTTTATAGGTCAGGAGTAAAAGTAGAAATAAAGACAGGTGCTTAGTGAAGAAAGTAAAGAAAGAAGATTCAAGACCGAAATAAGCTTTTCCTACAATTATTTTCCAAAAGAGAAAGTAAAATATAATCAGATTTCAATATCCCTCCTTCTCTCCCTTACCTTCACCACTACATACACGACAATTCTGTTATTTCTTTTCAATACCTGATTCTACCATAAAAGTTGTACTGCTATAGCTTCTACCATAAGAGCTTTATTGCTTTGGTTTATAGCTTTACCTGTACAAATGCTGTATGTTTGAGTGTGTATGTATATAAATGAGAGAAAAGAGGGACTCCTTAGGTTGTTACATGATTTTTAATTGTGAACGAGATCCAACTCCTTTCTCAAAGGATTAGATTAAAAAACAGGAAAGAGAGCAGTGATATCTGCCATTGGTAGGGAAGAACTGGTGAAGGAGAGTATGGAATTCTTCTGCAGAAATTGGCCTGGGGATTCCTGTATTCTGTGCACTCTACCCTTCTCTATTCTCAGGATCTTCTCTTAGACAACTGAGGGTTCAGAAAAAATCTTTCCTCCCATCTTTTAAGTTTCATTCCCAGCATAGGATCCGTATTCTGGAATGATTAGCTTATTACCTTAACCGCATTAGCCTCTAGACCTTCCTTCTACTCCAGAGTTAGAAAGCCCTGAAGCTTACTCCATAGACTTCATTTATTTCAGCTCCCTCCTCTTTCAGCTTAAGTGGCAAGGGCAAATGGCAACTTGAGTATCATTCTTACAGCTGCACGAAACAAAGAAGTTTAGCAGTAAGCCATGTTGCTCTTCCATGCTATGAAGCTGGCTGTGCAGGATGGGGTCCAGACTTGTCCAAATGGAACCTCCGTTGTGGGCCGATGTCATAGTTTCTTAGACTGGATCCTACTTTCTAGGGTGGGTTCACCAAGTTGCTTCCTGCCCACAAGTGTATTCAGAAGACCAGGGCTAGAGCTCCTTGGACAAGGTTGCCGACTCATTTTCCCCCAATATTCTGTGAGCAATTCTAGAGGAAGAGCACAAATAGGTAATCGCCTTAGTGATACCCAAGTTAACTGTGTATATTGGACTTTTAGCAATTACTGTGGTCCAAAGAAGTTACTTCTAACAGGTGTTCAGGAATGTATAATATCATTTTCATGTGTTCACTCAGAGTCACAAAGAAATTTGTTCTGCTTTGGCTTTTTTTTGGGGGGGGGAGAAGTTTTCGACTGGGATGTAGGTGACTAGCAGTTTTTCCATCATAGTACTTAGAAAAAATCACAAGTGTCTTTGAGAGTGGCCTTATCCCCACTGTATGCACATCACAATGACAATTTCACCTCCCCGTGACCTCTAGAAGCTGTTATTAGAAAGTGGCTGGTTGTGCCAGTCATTTTTGTGTGTTATTTCTAAGGAGAAAAAAAAAATGGAACAATTTTTTACTTCTGTGGATTGTGACCATTAATACCTGGAGTAAATATTACCTTATGTCCTGAGTCAATCACATTCTGAAGGTGGTACTTGTAGAACTTCTTCATAACAATGCATAGCCCCAGGGCTTCAGGTCAAGAGGTCAGCAGAGAGAAAAGGATATAATCAATCTTGAAATACCTATGGCTTCTGATACAGATATTTTTAATGTCTGAAAAGTCCAGGTGTTAGTAGTTGCGGTTTTACTGAATGCACCCCCAAAATGTACTTGACTTAGACGGATGATTGAAATAAGAAACATGGCAATTCATTTCAAAAACTGAAGTCATAGGAAGAATGAGAAATAAGTCCAAAGGCTATAATAAATAAAGCTGAAATAAGTAATATATTAAAAAGTTGTTGGACTTCTGTAAGATTTAAATATCTCAAAAATATAGTCAGTGACTTTATCCTTTAATGGCATGTAAATCACAAGATTTCCTCTAAGTAGAAAGTTGCTACCATTAATAGTAAGAACAGAATACCCCATACAACAAGGGAGGTAATACAGCTTAATGTTTCCTTAGAAGTATAAGGCAGAAAGCTAGAGCAGAAAGTGCCACACATATTTTAACAACCTGCATATTTACAAAATACAAATGGGAACAAATTAAGCTCTCCTTCATAAAGGTATCTCAGGACAATTATTTGCAAATCAGTTTGTGAAGGACATAGAAATATTGCTTTCTGGTTTGGATCTTTCTGGAAGCCGCAGTTTTGTTGGCAATTTGGAGTAATTGTGAAGATTGCTTCATAATATCTAGTTTACTGTGGCAGCTTCTAAGAGCCCATCATGGGTACACATTCTGGGCTTTGCATAGAAGGGAGCTCAGCGCTGGTGCCTCTCAAAGCCAAGCCTTGCCAAATTAGTATATTCTCCCCACCACATGCATTTTATATTTGGTTCTCTTTCGTTTATTTCAATCCATGATTACCACCCTTGCTATTAGTTCAACTACCAATGTCACAAATTTTAGCTGCCCCAATTTATGATCACAACTTTCTGGTTAGCAGCACCCCCCACTCCCACCATTCAGTCTTGATACTCTCCCAGAGGTGACAAGTACTGAAGTAGAATTACAGGTAAAGGGCACAGGGTGGAGGGAACTGGGTTCAGTTCCCAGCCTTGCAACTTGCTATTTATTTGACTTCAAAGAGTCTGTGCCGCTGTTTCCTCATCTACAAGATGGAGATTAAAAAAATCCTCCCAAAGGGTTGTGAAAATTAAATGATACAATAAATGCACACAAAGTACTTGACCCTATGCCTAAAAAGAATAAGAACTTGTTAAAGAGTAGTAAGATTAGATATTTTCATTGTTCTTGCTATTATCATAGACTACCTGAGGTCCAAGACCTTCTTTTTCAGATCCTTTGCCTAGTTCCTCCTGAGTCTAGCTGCTGTGACCTTATCTCAGAGCCTCTAAATCCGTGGCCCCTGGGATATCCCAGCCTGGCAACAGGGAAATAGTTCAGAGCCACCTGAAGCTACTGACTTGGTAAAAATCCACCTTCAGAAGGAAAACCTCTAGGAGCGACCAAGTCAGAGGTAAATGTCAGGTTGCTGAATCTTGGGGCAACAAATCTTGCATCCCTGTTGGGAGTAGACATTCCAGGGTTGTGGCTGGCTCGCCTCTCTGAATGCTTTACTTGGTACGGAAGCGATTGAGAAACTGTCCGCCACTCTCTCCATCTGATAGTTACACTCCCACCCTGAGAACTTGGCACCATGGGTCTTATCCTCAGATGTGGGACCCGAGCACTGAGTCCATCCTGGAGGATAGCCTTGGTTCCAGCCTCAGAGGGTGGGATCCTGGGAATGAGGCTGGGAAAGATCTTTCCTGTAGTTTAGGTGAGAGATAGGCAAAACAAAAGTGGTAACACCCTTTCCCTAATTTCTTTGTAAATCCTCCAGTCTCACTTTCACTTTCTTTTCTTGTTAACTCTAATGAGGTCAATATATTGTCTTATTCTTTTTTTTTTAAAGGCTCTACTTTTTGAGAGTGCGTTGAGAGAGAGGGATTATTCCTCCTGCTTCCTAATAGCTAAGCTTTTGAAGCCCCCTCAGGATTTAAGGGGAATCCTCCGAGAAAGTACATCAACAAAGCTGTCCTCTGTCCCCTGGGGTTCCTGAATGAGGGCAAAGACACACAAACTATGGCTTTTCCAGGTCCATCCTGTGTAATTCTCTTGATTCAGCCTAGGAGACCCAGGGCAACCCTTCATTCCCTGCTCTCCACTGACACCTATTACCCCACTGTCTTAGTCTTGTAAGTGGAAACCTAACACTTCTCATACTACGGTCATATCCAAAGCCCACAATTGTTACAATCTATGGGTAATTTCCAGAGTTTCCCCAGCAGTGTCCCCCTTCCACAAAATTTGGAGGGGAGGAGAAACTTCTGATTTTCCAGTTAGCAGAGGTTTTAAAATCCGGTGAGGCATTTATAGGGGAGGAAGAGGTGGATTTATCACAGTCACATTTCAGAGTTGAGTGTTGCAAGGGGACCCTTCCATCCTGGATTGGACACCAGCACATGTGCAATGGGCCGGTGGCATGGAACGGCAGAGTATACAGCAGTGGAGGCTTCCACTACCAAAGGCTCAAAATTCAAGGCTCTGGGCCACTCTGGGCCCTGGATTCACGGAGGGCTGGAAGTCTTATGCATAATCTACAATTTCTTTGAATCACTGGACCAATTACAGTAGACAGAATACACAATATTAATTCAAACTCTTTATTTTTAAAGATTTTATTTATTAATTTGAAAGAGAGAGAGAGAGTATAGGTGTGGGAGAGAGAGAGAGTGAGAGAACAAGCATGCGCATGGGGTTGGGGGAGAAGCAGACTCCCCGCTGAGCAGGGAGCCCCTTGTGGCTTGATTCCAGGGTCCTGGGATCATGACTTGAGCTGAAGGCAGATACTTAACCATCTGAGCCACCCTAGTACCCCTAATTCAAACTCTTGAATGCACCACAGACATTTACTTTCATTAACTTAAATTATCAACATGGTTTAAAATAATGATTTTTTTCCCCTCTTAATGCTGTTTCTTATCATAGACGATGGTTTAAAATCAAATTATCATGGCTGCTACTTGACCTTAATGTACTTTCAAACAGCCATCCTGAATTCCTGAATACAAACTGAGGTGCCTTCCAGATTTAGCTTTCACTATTGAATTGGGAACATCATGACTTTGCCATTGCTAATAATACACACACACACACACACACACACACACACACACCCACCCCAGTGTACACATATATATTTATGAATGATACTATATATTGCTTTAAGATCTTATCTAAGAAATTGGAAATCCTTTGTAACTTGCTCCTTTGCTTTTTTGGCATTCTGACGTTTTTGCAGATGAACAATTGCTCAATATGTAAAGTCTAAATGGCTCTCTTTATTCAATAAAGTATTGTATTATTGAATGAATTACAAAGAGGCAGTATCCTTTGCACATTAACTTTGAATCTGCTGCTTAGAGCAAAATCCTGGTTTTCTTTCAGATGCTAATAACATACTGTCCAGGCAAAGGAAAGTTATTCTCTAAAAGGATTTGGTAAGACTTGGTTTGCTTTCATTATTTATTTTGCTTAATAATGATTTCTTAACAATAACAGAGTAACTTGTTCTCTTACTGTCCGTTATGGTAATTTTAATTCAGTTGATGCTTTTCTGCCTTGGATAAGTTTAAATAGTATTGATTATGAAATAACTCAATGAAGAACATAATCCTTTTCTGATGGTTCCTGTTGATAGATGTTTTATTTTTTATAAAGAGAATGAAACGAGTTAGTCCTTTCTTTGTGCCCTGCTTAACTATAGTGACTATAATAGGTTTTGGAAGATGATGTTTGAAGAAATCTGAATCTGTTAGTCATGAATGTTAATAGGTTTGAATAATGGATGGTGTGGGTGCAAATGAAAGGGAGTCTGATCATCATCCTTTAGGAATCTTCTGGAATTAGTTGCAGGGATACCCATTCATTCTTCTCTATTGAAAGTGCTGTTTGTGGTGAAAAACAGCTGACAAGTAAAGATAAATCACACGTGGTGTGTCAGCAAGAGCCAAATCTTGAAAACTGAAACCACAGTAGGTATTTCAAGAGTGGGGATTTAATACAAGGAGGTGGCTCCACAAGTGTGGAAGGAATAAAGGAACAGGATGAAACACTGAGGAAATTCAAGGACAGCTGCGGAAAGCATCACCCCAGGCTGAGGGAATAAAGGGAAAAGGATAGACTTGCCAAAGCTGGCAGCTTTGAAGAACTGGAGCTCAGACTTCTGAGGAGGGCACGTGCCTCGCTGCTGGCAGTACCTGGGAGGCAGCAATACAGGATCAGTTCTGAGATTATCAAAAGTACCTAGAGGTTGAACCAACTGCTGCTTCTGGAATAAAGTACATTGCTGAGGGAATACTGATAGGAATCGCAAGAAAACGGAAAAAGAAATCCTCTACTCCTCTTCTAGCCTTCCATTCTCTGTTCAGTGCTACCTGTTCGTGGAACCCTAGGGAAACTACAGGCAAAAGAAAAATGTAGTTTTCAGAGTCCCAAATCCCAGCATCATGGGAGTCTGCAAGGGAATATCTGGAGTTGAGTCACAGTGGCTTAATCACTAGTCTGTATGGTTTTATGGAAAGGTAGCTTGTGCCTAGTCTCAAGCCTATGGTCATAAATAGTTTGTCCCTGATGTGGAAGAAGGAAGAATGGCAGAGTGACTGGAGCCTACTCATCTTTTCCTTACTGTGGCAGTGGTAATAACTTCCCACACAATGTGCCCAATCAAATGTGATTCAGCCTTGCAGCTCCAAATACTTTAAAGAGCATGTAAGTCCCCTCCCCTGACTTTCCCCTTCATGTTAGTCTCCGATGTCCTTGTATTCTGAATCTCTGAGAAGACTGTAGAAAATGCAAGAGGAGGCAGACATGAATTTACAAAGTCACCTTATGTTGGCCCATACTTTCCTGAAGCTTTGTGCCATGGCTCCACGTCGCTGTGTCTTAAAATGAAAGTTTCAGAACTAGAAATGACCTAGAGTTCTGGACCAGACATTTTTACAGATGGAAAACTGAGGGCTAAGCAAGTGACTTGCCCAAGAATATATTTGGTAGCAAAGTTAATTTTGGCTTCTGGGATTCCTAATTCTTAGGGTCTGGCTCATTCTACCGTACCACACTGCCAGCTAGGATAAGTGATTTCATGCATGTTTGTTATCAGTACATTTATCACTGACCTTAGTCATTACCATGAAATCACAAACACTGCCTTACGGTTATGTGCCGTGCTGCCATTTGCTGTCATTTCCAAAGAAGATATCAAACCTAGCCCCATGTCTCTTTGTCATGTCATTGTGCCATTACTTTTGGTCATGATTTTTATTGAATTCTAGGTTTCTGTTGGTAGTAAAATGATATGTTGTGTCTCACCAGCTGAGAAAACAATGTTCATTGCTGCTAGAGCTGAATATGAAATATAATTTCACTAAAGTGGGGCCAGCTGGCCAAATCAATTCTGCTGCTGTCCTAAATATTACAGAGAATATGGTTGGATTTTTTTACACTTTAAAAAATGTTGTCTGAATTTTTTTTAATATATCGCTGTTTTGCTAGCACTGTTTTTATAGTGTATATTTAAAATAATTTTTTGTTCTTCCTTTTAATATGCATACTTGCAAAAACTGTAGCAGAAACCTTTATAAGTCGAATAAGTTACAGTATAAAAATTAATTGCATTTAAAAAATATTAGCATTCGATTGGGTTCCTAGCCCTTCAGTTTCCTGTTAAGTCAATTTGATAAATTCTTATAAATTACTTAATCAGGAGACTGTAATTATTATTACCAAAAGCAATGGTGAAATATGAGCAAAACTATCTTTGTCTCAGCATATAAGTAGTTTCACATGGTCGTACACACTCAATATCTATTTGTTAGGTAAGAATTCCTGCCCATCCAGTGACCGGCTAAAACTTTTCCTCCACGACACCAGTCCTTCTTCACCACCCTGAACATAAAAGGTGTAGTGATTAGCTTCAAGAAAGTTTTCACAAAAAGGATGGCTTCTGAATCGTGTTTTGAAACCATGGAGGGAAGCATCTATAGTGGAGGAATCAGCACGTGTACAAGGCTCAGAAAGGTGATACTGCACTGAATTTAGGGAACCCATTGGTAGCGTGAAGATTCAGGCTCAGAGGTCTGTAACCACTTGGATAAACACACCTGAAGCAAGTGAGAGAGATCCAGGCTCAAGATGAAGACTTGGCATTTAAGATGTGTCATTAAAATCAAGGGAGTAGATACAATCACCGAAGGAGAATGAAAAGAAAAGAGGGCAAAGACAGAAGCCTGAAAACCACCAACATACTGGGTGACAAGGGGAAGAGAAGCCAGCCGAAGGATCTGTGAAGAATGGTTGTAGGAGGAGGATCAAACCTGGTACATCCCCGGGGAAAACTGGGAAGATGGCCATTATTCTATGACATGGCACATCTGGAATGTTATATCCTACCAACAAAGAGAGAAAAGTGGAGGCCAGAGTTCGCCTCACCAAAGCAAGAAGAAAACTGAGAAACTGACTCAGCTATCACAGACAATTCTGGAAGGATGGCAGCATGTGCATTAAACATAGTATATGAGGAATCCAGTATTCTCTAGGCTAATTCTGGAAATGGTGTTTAATCTGTGGCAATCGCTAGGACTGAATGGCATCCTGACATCAGTCAATATTTGGAAGACAAGTGACCCAGTAACTATCCTAAAGAATTTTATCCATATGTGGCAAAACCCTAGCAGAGAACCAGGGACACAGGAACAGGCTATGTCTCTGGAGAACTTGGTGAAAAGTAGGTAGGAACCCAGCACATCAACCAATGAACTAGGGTTCCTGAAAAGGAGTCAATATGGAGAAGAGAGTGAGGGATATCACAGGGCAACTGACCAGCATTAAGAAACCTGAGACAGGGTCTGAGGCTCAGTCTAATAACCAGGCATGTGTGGGAAAAGGAAGATTAACATTTTATTCTCTGGGTGCTCAGTGGACACCATGAACATTCGTTTAATGTAAACTCCACCAGTAAGCTTTAAAAAAAGGTGAAGTTAATGTAATCCGGCTAATTATATTGGTAACACAGTGCTTTACTACTACCAAATTTGCAGAAGTATGATCTTTACACTCCTCCATTAGCTGAAAAACTACTTTCTTTAAAAGAAACACATGTAAAGGAAATAAGCAGGAGGCCTCATATAAAATTATTGGATCCATGAAGGTAAAAAGTCATGTATGGTCCCTTTTTTAGGTGTAATTTTCTTAATTATCCTTGGAGAGACTCAGTTTATACTCAGAGAAAAAAAAAAGTTTTAGTCCTAGTGAAAACATGAAATTGTTAAAAAGAAAAAGAGAGAAAAAAGAAAATACAATCTATTTGAATATATTCAAGTAGAATAGATAAGCTAGTTTAAAGCAAACCATTTTGATTAAAAAATTTAAGATTAAAGCCGGATAAATTGGCACAGGGAGGAAAAGACCTTTTTAAAAAGCCAAAAAAATAAGAGTTTACTCTTTGAACAGGAACCTGTCAGGTACAAAGAGAACATTTTGAGGCCAACCTGTTTACATCAGAAGAAGTGTTGATCAAGTTTGCCCTAGAAGGTAAGAAGAAAATTGCTGATTTTATCCTATCTGCTACACCCCCAGCTAATATAAATATTATCAAGTCTCTTAGGTGGACTAAGAAAACTATGAGTGTTTATTAAAATTCCAAAAAAGAACCTAACCCCACTCCCCCAAATTAGTCAGTTGTTTGACTTCCAAAATGAGCCAAACAAAAGGTACAAGAGAAGATACGCTGATGGCTAGGATGCTGGAAATATTATGATAATTTGTGGAATGTTGGCATATGCTTTTGTTTGTAAAGACTTTTATAGAATTGAAGGTGCAGCTATCAATATAATTTCTGAGGTAAAAAAATGAAGTCTGTGAAGCAGAGATACCTCCCTTGACTTATTTTTCTGTCTGCTTTCTGTCTTCTTATGCTCATGTCTGCTACAAACTCGTGGGAAAAAAAAATCATTCGAGCCACATTTTATCGTGTATGCCAGGTTCAAAATGAGGGAAAGAAGTCATCGGCATCTGGCCAGATGAGGAAGAAGCATATTGTTTTATTGTAGCAAAGCTCACTTGGGTCCTAAAGGTTTGAGTACCAGTGGTGCGTCCATTAGAAAGTTCTGTATTTTTTGGTAAGTGTTGAGTTCAGCAGTGGTACTTTGCTTCACCTTTATTCAGAATTTAACACCTAACAACCACACAAGTGACATCCTTAAATCTTGAAACATAACATTTCTTTTAAGTAATTTTGCAGTGATATGAGAATTAAAACATAAATCTGTCCATTTATGGTGCTATAATAAGAATTAAAAATGCAGTATCATCCTATATTTTTGGCAATATCGTCACTCACATTTCTTTCTCTTTCTTCCTTCCTTCCTTCCTCGCTCCCTCCCTCCCTTCCGTCCTCCCCCCTCCTTCTCCCTTCCTTCCTCCCCCCTCCTTCCCTCCCTCCCTCTTTCTTTCTTTCTTTTCTCTTCCTTCCTTCCTTCTTTTTTCTTTTCTTTCTTTTTTCTTTTCTTTTCTTTTTTCTTTTCTTTTCTTTCTTTCCTTTTCTTTCTTTCTTTTCCTTCCTTCCTTCCTTCCTCCCTTCCTCCCTCCCTCCCTCCCCTTCCCTTCCCCTTCCTTCTTCCTTTCCTTTCCTTTCCTTCCCTTCCCTTCCCTTCCCTTCCCTTCTTCTTTCCTTCCTTCCTTCCTTCCTTCCTTCCTTCCTTCCTTCCTTCCTTCCTTCCTTCCTTCCTATAATGAACTACTCTTCAAGGTGCCAAGGACACAGCAGTGAACAAAACAGAAAAGAACAAAAATTCCTGCAATAAGTTTACATTTGAGTGAGAGAGATAAATAATAAATAAAATAAGTCATTTGAAAAACGTGTTAGAAGGTGATAAATGCTTTGGAAAGAATTAAAATGGGGTGGAAGGGAGAGCATTTAGGAATTGTGAAGGCTTGGGGTCTGGCTCCAATTTTAAAAAGGCTTCAGGAAAAGCTTGAGAAGATTTGATTTAAGAGGGAGATAAGGGAGCAAACCATGCAGATATCTGGAGGAAGAGCGAATCTGACATAAGTGTTCCTGATGTGTGTGAAAAGTAGCTAGTCGGGCAGCGTGCCGGAATGGAGTTTTTGGAAGAATGAGAGAGCAGGTCAAAGAAGCAAGACAGCCCGTGTCCACTTTGACTCTGAATGCATTAATAATAGATTGGAGGAATAGTAGTGAAAGAAGAAAAGCTAGTTAGGCGGCTATTATAACAATCCGGGTGACAGATGATGGTGGGGCTAGCAAGAGAGATGGTGAGAAGTTGGATAAAAAATCTCTTTGACAGTAGAGCCAACAGGATTTCCTGACAGAGTAGATGTGGAATAAAGTAAGGTCTTTTGCATGAGCAACTGGCAGAGTGAAGTTACCCCTCATTAACAGGAGGGAAAACTGTGAATGGAGCAGTTTGGAAAGGTGAGAGACAGCAGGGATTCTATTTTGGGGCATGTTAAATTTAAAATCTCTGAAACGAAAAAATAAAGTAAAATCTCTATGAAACAAAAATAGAGATGTGGCACATTTATTTGGATATATACCAAATATATTGGGATTCAAATATATTGGGATTCTCAGTCTTGGGATTCAAGACTGAGATCCAGGCTGGACATGTACATTGCATGTTATCGATATTTGGATGATATTTTGAGTAATAATACTGGATGAGACAACCAAAGATGTGGATTTAGACGGAGAAAGGCGGGCCAAGAACGAGGGCACTCCACCATTTAGATATTGGGTTGACAAAAGCAAAAGAGGCTAAGGAGAGGTGGTCAGTGAAGGAGAGGGAAACATAGAAGCCACACGAAGATAACTTTTCCAGGAAGAGGGAGTGATCAGCTTACCGGGTGCTGCCAAGAACTCATGGAAGGTGAGAATGAAGAACTGACTACTGAGCTTAGCAATATGCAGGAGAAATTTCCATGTGACAGGGATTGCTTCAGATCTTGAAAACCAAGTGTTATGATTAAATAACCCTATTTAGCCACTGCCAGGTTACCATGACATTAGAATATTGTGGCGATATATTTTAGGAATAGAGTTTTTCCAGTTGTGCATGGGAAGAACATATTTCCTTAAGGTTAACTGTTTCATTGTAAATTGTCTCTTTTTATTTTGTTACAGCTTTACGAGGTATAAGTATGCAAAAAAAAGTGCATATATAGAGAGAGTATATAAGGGGACAGGTTTTGACATACATCTATATATACCTGTGGAACTGTCACCACAATTAAGACAATAAACATATCTATTTGCCCCCAAAGTTTTCTTATAACAATTTGTAGTCTATACCCACCCCATGCCCAGCAACTAATGGATCTGATTCCTGGCATTTTTATGTCTACCCACATATTTTTTCCAACCTTATTGAGATATGAGTGACAAAAATCATATATATTTAAGTTGTACAATGTGATTTTTAAAAGTCTACAATGTGATGACTTAATATACATATACTTGGTGAAATGATTTTCGCGGTCAAATTAACTAATACATCCATTGCCTTATATAATTACCATTGTTTTCTTTTCTGGTGAGAACATTTGAGATTTACTCTCTCAGCAAATTTCAAGTATGAAACACAGTATTATTAACTATAATCACATGGCCTACATTAAATCTCCAAAACTTATTTATCTTATAACTGGAAGCTTGTACCCTCTAATCAGTATCTCCCCATCCCTTGACCCCCACCTTGCTTTTACCCCTGGAAACTACCATTCTATTCTCTGGAATCTATGAGTTCAGTTTTTTTTAGATTCCACATATAAGTGAGATCACTCAGTATTTGTCCTTTTGTGTCTGGTTTATTTCACTCAGCATAACGTCCTCCAGATTCATCCATGTTGTTGCAAATGACAGGATTTCTGGATTTCCTTCTTTTTTATGGCTGAATAATATTCCTTTATATTTATATAATCATACTATATATCTATTATATAACATACATAGGTCACATATTTTTTATCTCTTCATCTATTGACAAACACAGGTTGTTTCCACATGGCTATTATGGATAATACTGCAGTAATGAACGTGGCAGCATAAATATCTCTTTGAGATACCTATTTCATTCCTTTGGTTATATACTTAGAAGTGGGATTTCTGGATCTTATAGTAGTTCTTTTTTAAATTTTTTTGAGGAAGCTCTCTACGCTGTTTTTCAGAGTGGCTATAATAATTTACATTCCCATTGATAGTGTACAAGAGTTCCCTTTTTTCTACATCTTTGCCAACACTTGTTATCTTTTGTCTTTTATAATAGCTATCTTAACGCATTGTGGTTTCGATTTGTATTTCCCTGATGATTAGTAATGTTGAGTACTTTTTCATGTACCTGTTGACCATTTATACATCATACTGTATATCATACTGTTATATGTATATATGTGTATATATATGTATATATTGTACAGTGTGTGTGTGTGTATATACACACACATATATACATATCATACAGCATATATACCTATATATATCAGGGTATACCACCAAAGTTACCCAGAACTCTCTTTGAATGTAGAACTATTGTAATAATTAAAATACCATCCCTTACCAAAGATATAAGGGCCTCTAAAATTGTCATGCAGCGTATTACACTCCCCTGGAAAGCATGTGCTCCAAAAATTCAAAAGGAAGTTTCTGGAAGTCTGATCATAAGGGCCTGTGTGGGATTAGTCCAGGGCACTGAGACTCATTCCCAGTAAATGGGCAATGGCGCTTTTACATGCCAATAACGAAAGAAGAGACAGAGGCAGCCCTGTTTTATAAAATCAAACTTGTTGATGCTTGAGTTCTAGGAATTAAGAAAGGGTAATATATCTATAATCACAGTGATCTTAAGTAATTTAAGAAACTCAATTCATAAAATATATTTATTGAATTATGAATTAATATAAAGATTGCCAAAGTAGAAGCATTTCTTTCCTAAATGGTTTTGCTTGTACAGTTTATCAGCTTCTAATGATAACTAGCTTTACCTGTAAGCTGAAAATTGCATTGCAGAAACCTACAACCCAGTGAGTTAAATGTATTTCATTTATAACTGTTCAGTGAGCAAGGAAAGACCCAGGGGCATTTAGGAGTCAGAAAACCTGCCTTTCTCCTGGATGTCGTAATTGTAACTACAGTACAAAGAATAAATGATAAATGAGACAATGATAGATGAGTATGGTATGAATTATATTTAGAAACTCAAATATAAACACATCATATTATTTTGTGCCAGGATTTTTTTTTCCCCAGCCCAGAGAAGGGAGCCTATTCTTATAAAGCAAATTGAAGAAGAAAAATTGAAGATACTAACAAATGGAAAAAAAATGCATGTGGAATTCAAATATGCAAATGATAACTATTCCTTTTGTACAGGCTGTAGATGGAAGAACAGAGTACATGATCACAGCTGGAATTCACGCTGGGATCTTACACAACGTAATATTAGCAGCCACCTTCAGATCGGGCACACCCCAGCCGTTCACTTTACAGAGCTTGCCTCCTCCTTTTCCTTTCCTGTCCCCTCCAGTAACCCTTCACACTAGCTTTCCTCATTTTTTTTAAAAGGTACAAATGAAGCTAAAACCTTTTGTGTAAAGAAAAAACACGATAAAGCAGAAGGCAAAACCTAAGCAGTTATTTAAAAAAAGAATAGGACTTTGCTTTAATAATTAGGAATTCTTTCCCTCCAAACCGGTACCACTTCAAAACACTTACTCTGCATTTCAAAGACAGTCATCGTCTTCTGTGCATGTGGGGGCAGTTGATATGACCCTCATGTTTTAGAGGAAGAACAACAGGATAAAAACTTTTGCATTGTTTAATCGCCACTCTCTTGTGCTTGATTTTTGCATTTTGTTTGAATAAACGTATATCTAGTTATGCTGTCACAGGAGTATCGGACTCTGCAAAATTTACAGAAGTATCTACTCTAAAAAAAATACTTCCACTTCCTAATATATAATTGCTTTGTGACTGTGAGCAACGTTCCTTTTTCCTGTGGTGTAGCGAGGTGAACAATGTCCTCCAGAGAGATATGTCCAGGTCCTCATCTGTGCTTTGTGAATATATATCATTACCGTATTGGCAAGGGATGGGATAGTTTTAAGAGGAAGAGCTTGTCCTGGATTGTGGCGGTGGGCTCTCAGCACCCATAAGCATCTTTATAAGAAAGAGGCACAGGGATTCTTTAAGGGAAGGAGGCACTGTGACCACAAAGGCAAAGATTAGAGTGATGTGGCTTTAAACCAAGGGACTCCTGAAGCCACCAAAGGCTGGATGATGCAAGGAAGAGATTCTCCCCTACTATGTCCAGGAAGAGTTCAAACCCGCTAACACATCAATTTTGGATGTCTGGTCTTCGGAGCTGCTAGGGAATTAATTTCTGTTGTTTTGTTTTGTTTTTAATTTTTATTTATTGGACAGAGAGAGAGCACGAGTAGGCAGAGAGGCAGGCAGAGAGAGAGGGGGAAGCAGGCTCCCTGCTGAGCAGAGAGCCCATTGCAGGGCTCGATTCCAGGACCCTGAGATCATGACCTGAGCTGAAGGCAGAGGCTTTAACCCACTGAGCCACCCAGGCGCCCCTAATTTCTGTTGTTTTAAGACATCCACTTTATAATAATTTGTTAAAGCAGCCACAGGAAACTAATACGTTTGGATTCCTGAAAATAGTTACTAGTTAGCTAAAGTTTGTGTCTTAGCCGGGATTCTGTAGAAAATGGCGGATAAGGATTGAAGTGTGGAGGCTAACGTAAAGCATACAAGCCGGGTAGAGAACAAAGAAAGTGAAGCATGGAGGAATGTGAAGCCATGTAATGGGATCTGTTACCATACTGGCTGCTGCTAGTTAGTCACCGCTGAGAGAGAGAATATGTTGCTCAGCGGGTAAATCAGCTCATCGTTTGGACTTCTCTGAAAAGCTGCAAGGAAGAACCTTGGAGTAGTTCATGGAAAGGTGAAAGGAATGAACGTTTGTCTGCCAGGCTCTATCTCATCTCCTGTCTCCTAAGGTCAAGGCTCACAGATGACAACTCAGCTCTAAGCTAGGTGGTTCAGCCCCTCCATGGTGGCTCAGGGAGCCAATGTACGGTACGCCCTGTGCTATTTCACGCACGCCCAGGAGTATGTACAGCCTCGGCATGTGGCGCACAAAGGCCATTCAGGCTGGGGCTCTAAATTAGAGAAATGGTGGCCACGTGGGTGGCAGATGACTGTGGTGGCCTGTGTCTTTGAGACAGAGGAAGAAATCTGAGGAGGATGAAAGGTTTGTGCCTGGCACTCTTTCTGACACCTGGGCAAACTGCTAGGACCCATGATCATTATGGAAAGTGATAGACACATAGGTGTGATATATTTGACACTTAGGTGGAGGTCTGAGAAAGGTGTATCTTAAGATGCTTTCCATATGATAAAGCTTTAAATAGAAATAAGATCATTAATTGATAGAGGTCATCACTCAACATGTGTTGTTTTTGCATTTATTTTTCTATCTGGTTATTGTCATTAAATGGTGGTGGTGCGATGATAAATGTTTAGCAACTAGCTCTTTTCCAAAATGAATTATCTATACGTATACAACTTTATCATAAATTTTACTAATATAAGGAATGCATCGCATGTAATTTACAAATAATAATTACATGTACTCTTTATTATAAACTCCGTATAGCCAATTGATTCCCACAGAAGGCTTTCTTTGATTTTTGCCACCTTTCGTAGAATAGCCAACCTACGGTCGCACTTGATGAATGGGTGTAGGTCTGACACGTAATGTTCGTTGATATTTTCATTTATGTCAACAGGTAAGACAAAAATGAAACAACGAAGACGTATGTTGGAATGTCACTCATTTATCAATGACGAGCGACTTCTTCCCTGAATGGGATAAAAGCTTTCAAGTACTGGAAGAATATGTCCTCCCTTTTTTGTGCCATTCACAGCATAATGGCTGTAGACGTGGCATACATTTAAATTTATCTTCATTATTAATGTGTTCTCCACCATTGTCTTCAGTCTAGTCAATCGACACAACAATAAATCAGGCCATGATTTGTAGAGTTTGCCAATTTTAGTGGTGTGAACACTCTCATCATGACTGATCTCAAGCTACCAAAGTGACGCCACTGAATGCAGAGTTGGCAGCACACTATGACATCGCATTTCCACTACAGAGGTTCAATAGGCATACGTAAACTCAAGAGCAGAGACAATGGTAAAATGCAACAAAATAATTAGGAAGTGATGATTTTTGAGTATTTATAACCACCTTAATATAATTTATTTATTTCTAAGTTATACGTACAATTTATATAATTTAGTTTTTAATATTGTCTGTGCTTAAAAAACGAGCTTGCAAAATTCCAAAAAAAATTCGCTGTTGGCTCTAGCTAGATAAGCTGGTTCTAGTAGACTACTGGGGATACCACTGAATTAAAGGAAAACTGCTAATGGCACCTCCCCGGGTGGTTGTGAGAATCAGTAAAGATATTTTAAATGAAAATATTTTGACACATAGAAAGGTGCTAAATAAATGCAATATATTCTTACTGAGAATAATTATCAAAAAGCCCAATTCAAGTATGTTAAGAAGTAAATATTTGGTTTTGGCTCTTCAGGAAAAGAAGCATGGATGAAATTGAAACAAAAATTTGAATTCTACTCGCTCCGTACATACGGAGAAAATTGAATACCTAGAATTTCCCTTATCTACTAAAAAATACAACATTAGGTATTTTCAAATTTCTTGAAAGTAATCGTAACCTTTTTTTCTGCTGAGTTTACCAGAAGTAGTCATTTATTATAGAATGGACAGAAAAGGATGGGAAGATAAAATCATAGATTTAGTTTTGGTGACCTAAGTATGAACCACCTGGTCGTATCATCTTTTTGCTTACTTTTTAGTATCTATTTATTATTTTGATTAACATTTGTAGTAACTGCTCATATTTCTGTATCCTTCTAGCATATTAAAACACCTTATTTACCTAACAGGTATTGATTAAACAGTTAAATTAAGTATAATACGCTATTTCACTTAGGAATCACAATAACTTTTGTGGCATAGGCAGAAATTATTCAAAATTCTTAACAGTTGAGAAAAACCAAGACTCATAGTGGCCAAGGGATTTTCTCCAAAGTCAGAGCAGAACTTAAAAAGAACTCTGGTCACTTGTCTCCCTATCCTGTAATTCTAATCATTTCCATGTTATGACTGAAATTTAGTGTTACAGTAAGGTGGATTGTATTGAATTAAAGAGAGCTTTTAAGGCCAACATGAAAATTTTATTAACTTTAATTGGATTATCTTTCTGATTAGAAAACCATACCATATGCCCTGGTTAAAGAAAAAAAATTATAAACTTAGAAGAAAAGCACTAACAACACCCATCACAAATCAGCTTTTTTACCCTAATATTTATGCGTAATCCATCGCAAACATTTGAACATGTTTCCTTTCACACACAGCACATGCACCCAGATGTGCATACACATAATGTAATTGGCATTGTTGTACTTATTATTTATATACCACATTTTATATAATCAGTATAAAACAAATATTTTATGTTGCCATATATGCTTCAAAAGCACTGTTTATATACTTACATAATTCATTGTGTAACGGTAACACAAATTAATTTAGCTGGACATTTAGGTTATTTCCAGTGTTTCCTTATTGTAAGTAATAACGGAATGAAAATCTGTATTAAATCTTTGTCAGAACATTTGATTATTTCCTCATACTGTTTCTGGGAAAGATTTTAAGTCCACAGCGTATAAAATTTTAAAAGGCTCTTGGTACCTATTTCCAATATTTTTTTTTTCTGAGATCTTGAGCCGAATTGTCCTCCCAGCAGTCCCGTGTAGGAGTGCGTATTTCCTGCATTCTTGCCAACACTGAACATTCATTTTTTTTTTTTAAATCTTGCTATTTGATAGTTAAAAGATAGATCTTGGATTCTGATTTGATATTCTTTGATTACTAATAAGCTTGATTTTTATATGATTATTTGTCCTTTCTATGTGTTTCCGAGTTATTATTTCATTACTTTGGGTCATTTTATTTCTTTCGAGTGGCTGTTGAGATATTTCCATTTTTCTCCCCTATTCTGAGACCTATAGAAAAGGGAGGTGATATATGATCAGATCTGTTTTCTTTTTCGACTGAACAGTGTAAAACATTTTGAACAAAACATATGGGGATAGATTTAAGCATATTTACATAGTACTAATCTCACATGTACTGCATTTCTCCCTTTTTAAATTAAATTAAATTAAATTTTTTAAGCTGCCAAGTGGCACAGACTGGCAATATACATACTCCCTAAGTTACACAACAGTCAAGCAGCTAAAGTCACGATTTATGTATGTGTGCCCAATTAGAAAAGAGGCTAGTGCCAAGATAATCACAAATTTGCCATAAACTAAAGTTTATTACCATTACACAAGAAGCGATATTGGAAGAACTTCTTTTATTTGTTCCAGTTATCCTGAAAAAAGAAAAAGATTATGCAAAACACATTTCAGATAAAAGTACAGGTGATTTATTGAGTGTGGGCTAGGCATGTAAGCACGTCTAAATGTATCACATGTATTAACTAATTTAATCTTTACGACAGCCTGTGACATAGGCCTTATCTTCGGCCCCATGTTATGGATTAGGAAACTGAGGCACGCATTCAGGTGACTTTCGCAAGATGATTGAGCAAGTACGAGATTTGATCCCAGGCACTTAGGCCCTGGACATTATGTATGTCACCGTCCCCGTTAGAAGTGGAAGAAACATTTCGATTCTATGCAACCACAGTTCAAAGGAAGCACAAGGGGAGTGTACTTAGCTCTGTCTCTTGGAGAAGAAATCTGAGCTGAGGCTTGAAGAATCAGGGGCGGTTAGCTAGGTGGGGAAGGAGGGAAGAACAATGTGGGGGAGATGGAATGCCTCAAGCAAAAACACAGAGGCATAAAATAGCTCTAGTTATTCCTTTGAGGATTTGGTGAAACTATGAGCGGTTTGGTATTTTTGGTATGTGAAATACCAGTGCTAGGAAATGAACCCACGGAGGTAGGTAACTAACAAATTCATAGTCAGCACTCTCGTGAGTTAGCTTTGAGCTGAAAGCTGAAGATGATATCACCAAACAAATCAGAAACGTTTTCTGCACTAAAGAAGAATGTATCAATCATACAAATAAGAAATGAACAAATGTAGATTGTGGAAGATAACTGTGAATGAAGCAAGTAGGGAAAAAGGGTGTTGGAGAGAGAACAACCGGGAATGTGTTTTAAGCAGGGTATCCAGGGAAAGACTAGGAACCAGTCATGTGAAGATTAGGGAAACTTTCCAGGTAGTACGAACAGCAAGTATAAAAGCCCCAAGATGGAAGGAACTCCACATGTTTTAGAAAATGAATGAAAGCCCAAGAGGCTACATCACTGCGAGCAAGGAGGAAGGTGGCTAATGATAAGTCTGAGATACCAACAAAGCCAAACCTGCAGCCTCTTATAGTTCATGGTAAGAAGAGTATATTTTGTCCAAGGGGCAATAGAAAGCTATTTGTAGGCTTTTAGGTGCCAGCTGTGGCTTTGTTTCATTTCTCACTCAGGCTGTCGTGGGGAGAATGGTTGAAGCAAGGGCACAAGAAGAAGCTGGGAGATCCTCAGGGAGGCTCTGGTTATTGGTATAGCTGAGAGATGGGGGATCAGATGTCACCGTTTGGACCTTAGGCTTTCTCTGACAAGGGATAGACTCTTTGAAGAGGATATTTGCTGGGGAGTCATGTGATGAAATTTGGGGTTTAGACGTATCGCTTTAATAAGGTTATGGAAAACAAGGAAACAAAATCGCTTGTAAGGAATTTTTTTTAATATGTGTGTAAAAGTAACTACAAATCTATATGTGTGAATATAAAAATGTATATTCTTTTCCCAAATGTGAATTCTTCCTGGAAGTACAGAAGACTCTCAAAAGACATTATAAATTATTTGATCCTTCGACTTCTTTCTCTCTTCCTGAGGGATCAGGGCTCCATGGTGTACTTCCAAAATAGATTTTCGATCATCTTTAGAGAGGATTATCTAGATTTCTACTTCAGAGAGGAGTTGATATTATTCCATCAGAGGAAAAACAGTGAAGGGAAGACGTTAATACATTTGCTCTCTGAGTAGTAGGCAACGGCAACGATCCTCCCTAGCATGGCTCGCAAGGCCCTTGATAATTGTCATCATTATCTTTCATTTGGTGATGTGGCTGGTTCCTAGAACTGCCCTATCATCCTGGACCCCTGTCCCGGACCTCTGGTTAGAGGGCCCCACATGTTAAACTTGTCAGATCATTCCTTGAAGATAGCATGGATGGCGTAGAAAAATCTACGGCATCCATGCTATCTTCAAGGAATGATCTGACAAGTTGGAATTCTGAGCATCTGTTTTCCTGATTCTCTTTCTGTTCCAGCTTATAATTCTGGAAGCACTCACAGAAAATAGTGTTGTGTTCACCACAGTTGTATACAGCAATAGAGGAACATTTTGCTAAGTTCAACGATTCATATTATTCTTAAATTTGTTATCTCTAGATTCAGGTATAGCATGTATGCAGCATGATAATGGTTTTTTGTATTGGCAGATAGATGGACATGAAACCAGAGTTTCATTTTTGTGCAAGTATTTAATAAGTTTATTAAAATTCAAAATTATTTTTAAAGTTAAAATTATCAATTTTAATTAAAATGGTAATTTGAATAACATTTTAATTTGAGTTAAATACATTCCATGAGAATATTTTTTAAATCAAATAAAATTTTCAACTTTATTTAGATATTTTGAGTAAAAATTTAATGTTCCCTGACGATTTGATTTTTCTTTTAATTTGAATAAATGATTTTTAATATTTTAAAAAAATGATTTGGAAACATTTGTTAATTTTAATTTTTTACATTGTCTGCATTTTTGATGAGAATATATTTCACTTTTTATACTTAGAGTACAATTACATTTAATTTCTTGCTTTTTAAGTTATTAAGGGAATGAATGCAAATATGTAAAAATCTTTTTTTACAACCTGGTGATTTTGCTGAATTGAAAGCAAGCAAATGTCATGAAATATATATAAAGTAATGTATGAATTATTTGTCTTTATTTTTTTGCTATTGATTTTATTTTTATTTTGGTCCTGCCCCAGAAATGTTCAACAATAATTAAAGTTAGTTGCCTTTATTATTTTGCCAACTTTTAATTATAAAAAATCATAGCCTTACACGTATATTTCGATTTTATTGTCATAAAGATATGTTTTCAGGGTAAGAGGTAGAATTGGGTATTTCACAGTTTTTAAGCTTGATTTACAATTTTTAAATATTTAGACATATGCTATAGAGGCCTCCATCTGCATCCTTGCCCTAGGCCCTGCAAATGTTGGAGGAGGGCCTGTTGATCTCCACACAATCCCTGTGCGTGAAGCCTTCCCAGCTGCCTGCACACCCTGCTCTCCTCTGCTTGGCTCTTTTCTCATCCTTCCAGACTTCGCTCCCATGTCAATATTCTGTGATTCCTCTACCTACGCTTAGTCACTCCCTCCCAGGGTTCCCACTGTACCTTCCATGTTTTCTTATGATTCTCCATTTACATGGGTCCATCTCCTCTACTGTGAGCTCACTGAGGCCAGGAATTTCTCAGTCATCTCAGTCTTATTAATGTTTGTCACGGAGCCTGGCTTGGAGCCTGTGCCCTCTCTAACTGTTGGATGAGGAAACGAACACTCACTCCCAAGCTGCATCTGCAGAACCACTGCATTTTCTTGTGTGTGTTGGGACATTGAGGCACGTGCCCAAATACACACGCTCTCTCCCACATATACAGTGTTTTTGGAGTCTGCTTCCCAAATCAAACAATATGTTTGTGCTATATATATTTTTAAAATTATGATCTGATTTCCTTTGTAGGTCAAATCCAAACCTTCCTCTTCCTACATCAAGAATGGCAGGTATAAAGTTGGCATTAGCATGTGTTCTTAAGGTTGAGAGCACTTGCTTTCATTTTTTGCTACTTTTTTATTATTTTAACAGCTTAAACTTTTTGTTTGCAACTCAGCTTGTTAACACTATAAAATAAAGATTTAAGAAGAAAGAGTTTGCAATTTTGTTTAGATTTAATTCAAAGACATTTATTAAGAAGGAATCTTCAAATGTGAATATTTCAGAACTTTTCTCTATTCCAGTGAATACCAACACCGAACCTACCTTGCTTCCCTTTGCTAGACAATTCTTTGACTAAACTTACTTTCTTATTTCCATGCCAAACAATTCTGGGGCCAGGCAAAAATAATTTAACTACTTGCTCCAGGAAATACCTGCTACTGGAAGATAAGACTTGAACCAACTAAGAGAGATTACTTATCAAGACTAACAGCTAGTTCATCAGGGCTTGTTTCAAAACTCTTACCTCCCTGTGCCCACCAATCCAAAACTATTATATCATAAAATCTGCAGAATCCCAACTAATATACCTCCTTGCAAGACCTCCCTTAAAAATCACCCCAAAAACCTTATAAATATCCTTCTCTGACACCCTCCTTCTCAGCTCAAATACTACTAAGACTCTATCAAAGGAATGGTCATTATTGTGTTACATCTAATAAATTTAGCTTTGTTTCATCAACAGGTTTTTCAGGCCATCTTTTGGGGATTCAGCAGTAAAAATGTATACCAAATATGGCATCTCAAGATTCTGGAATTGGAATAGCATACTTCTAGGAGACCCCTTAAGCTTCCTGTCTGGATCTCTCTATGATGGATGCCATGTTCCACAGTGGGCCTGAGCTGTGATTTCCTTATTTTCACTTTCCAAACATCTCCTAGGAATAAGAAGTCCTTGTTTAGGAATCCTTTGCTTATCTTCTCAGATTGAAAACTCTTTTCCTTGGAAAAAAAGGCATCTTTTGATGAAAAAACACTACTGTGTATCTCTCTCTGTCCTCAACAGTTTCTTTAGCAAGTATGTTAAGAAGATGATCAAAGGAGGAAGATGGGTATAGGCCTGATATGCCCATCTCTGGAGGAGTTCATACCAGGCTCCTTAAAAGACAAACTTTACCTTGGGTTACTGTGAAAGTCTCGTGAGATCTTGACTCAGTCTTAGTCTTGATTTATCCATGAGAGTCTGGTTCAAGGCAGGTTCTTTACTCTAAACTTTCTATTTACATTTGAGATAGCTAATGAATAGATTAGGAACTACAATAGACTGGATGAATGTTCATGTCATCCCAAAATTCATATGTTAAAGTCCTAACCCCCAATGTGACTATATTTCGAGATAACAGCTTTTTTGGAAATAGTTAAGATTAAATGTGGTCATAAGATAGATGCTTCATCCAACAGGATTAGTGTCCTTCTATGAAGAGACAGGAAAGAAACTGCTTTCTGTCTATGCCATGTGAGGATACAGTGAGAAGGTGGCCATCTGCAAACCAGGAAGAGAGCTCTCACCAGGCATCAGATTGGAGGGTACCTTGATCTTGGACTTCCTAGCCTCCAGAACTGTGAGAAAGTAAATTTTTGTTGTTTAAGGCACCAAATGCATGGTATTTTGTTATGGCAGGCTGAGCTGATTAATACAGGAGCCTAAAATACAAAGTGCACCAGCAATATATTCAGAAGACCATTGTTTTCATGATGGCGTCTCAGTCTCATTCCATGTCCCATTGCAGTCAGAGAGACCTGAGAATGACAGGCTAAAGGGACCTTTGGGGAGAATGTGGTGCCAAGTCAAGGTCTTTGAACTCCTGGATCTCAGTAGAACTTTTGGAACTTTGTTTCTAGCATGTATTTTCATTATAATTAATTTATTTATCCATTTCAGTGCCATAATGTTGCCAAAGATAATTTAGAATTACAGTGGTTATTTTGGCCAAATTTGGCTTGAAAACAATTATTCATTTGAGAAGCACTTCAGAAGGAAAATGGTCTTCATTTTTCATTAGTGTACGGAATCTTCCAAAAGAAATCTAGTTTCAAAAATCAATACTTACAAAAGATTCTTTAGCCAAGGCACATAGGAAGTATAAAGAATTTAAAATCATCTCTCTTATATCCGTCTGAACTGTAATCTGAATATAACTGCCTTGATTCCTTTATTCTTCCTCCTCCTTCCTAGGATTCTACATTACCCATACTACCACCTCTCTTTCTGACTCATCTCCTTTCCCTTCCAGTCAGCAAGAAACTCCCAAGTCTCAAATGTTTCTTAATGTTAAATTCACTTCAGAACAGATCAAGTTCTCTCATGGTTGATTTGAAACCCTGGTCTTTGAATTGGGAGCCATTGTTAACCACTTTCTAAAACCTACACACAAAAAATGAAGACAGAAATTTACAAAGGAATTTAGAGTTCTAGAAACAGATAATTTGGGAATCTCAGATTGAAATCAGTTGGCTCATATGTTAATAGGAATCTCAGATGCCAAAAATTCAATGAAAAAGAGTAGAAAGTCAGATTCTGAGAATGACCTAATAGACCCTTGCAGAGATTAGAAAAGCTACAGATGTTGAGCAAGAGCTGTAAGAGGCCATTCTCAAAGTCTATTCAGTGAAAATAGACTGCACTGTAATCTTGTCATGCAAGAAAAGAAAGGATGAGTCTATTGGCGACTTCGGGAACAGGATTTTAACACCAGGTCTAAAGGTGTTAAATAGATCCTGAAGCAGATGTGACCCCTAACTCTCACTTTCTTTGAACAGCCTTCAGCCAGCACCGGGGATTTAATATGAAAGCAAAAACAGGAAGGAGAAACAGCTCTGTTGCCAGAACTCCAACTATTTAATAAAGATCCTGACATAGGCTTAAAGCAAAATCAGAATAAAGTTGAGAGTAAATAAGTGGTCTTCCAGATAAAGCAATTGAATGTTCCCACCCCAATCATAAGAACCTGGGTAGGGAGTGTCGATAAAGACACCCATAGGCAATAGAAGCAGAAAGAATAATGAAAAATTAATTAAATTGTGCTCGTTAAGAAACTAGGGAAAAAATTAAAGTGGGTGGACAATGACAATGCTCCTAAAGGGAAATCTAGTGTTCGTTTTCCCATTTTTACCCTCAAAATCACATGGAGAAATTTCTGCAACTATTAAAGGACAGTCTACCAAATTGTTTATTGATACCACAAACTCTGCCACCATCGCCCAACATTTCTCTTAGGATTAAGAAAGTAATAATCTCCAGACATATCTTCATCTCAGTCTATGACCATCACCCTTGACTTTTCACCAAAGAGCATTTTTTTCCTCCTCTGTGACATCACACCTGTGAACTTAGTAAGGAGGGAGCTAGTGGGAAAATAGAATTTTTAGATTAAATGTTTTACTGTTTGTGTGGAGGTGCCTCAAAAAATTGAAAATTGAGCTACCCTATGACCCAGCAATCGCACTACTGGGTATTTACCCCAAAGATACAAATGTAGTGATCCGAAGGGGTACCTGCACCCCAATGTTTATAATAGCAATGTTCACAATAGCCAAACTATGGAAAGAGCCCAGATGTCCATCGACAGATGAATAAAGAAGATGTGGTATTTATATACAATGGAATATTACTCAGCCATCAAAAAAAGTGAAATCTTGCCATTTGCAATGACATGGATGGAACTAAAGGGTATTATGGTAAGTGAAATACGTCAATGAGAGAAAGACAATTATCATATGATCTCACTGATATGTGGAATTTAAGAAACAAGACAGAAGATCATAGGGGAAGAGAGGAAAAAATAAAACAAGACAAAACCAGAGTGGGAGACAAACCATAAGAGACTCTTAATCATAGGAAACAAACTGAAGGTTGTTGGAGGGGAGGGGGATGGGGGATGGGGTAACTGGGCGATAGACATTAAGAGGGGCATGTGATGTAATGAGCACTGGGTATTTTTTTTTTTTAAGATTTTATTTATTTATTTGACAGACCGCTAGAGAGGGAACACAAGCAGGGGGAGTGGGAGAGGGAAAAGCAGGCCTCCTGTTGAGCAGAGAGCCCAGTGCAGGGCTCAATCCCAGGACCCTGGGATCACGACCTGAGCTAAAGGCAGACGCTTAACAACTGAGTCACCCAGGCGCCCCGAGCACTGGGTATTATATAAGACTGATGAGTCACTGAATTCAACCTCTGAGGCCAATAATACAATAATTAACAATATATTAATTAATTGAATTTAAATTTAAAAAAAGAAAAAAATGTTCTGTTTGCCTCTTGCATGAAATCTTGAGGACTATCCTACTTATAATCAGATAATAAATAATTAGAATATTAATATATTGGTATGTTTGTATTTTTAAGTAGTCCTAATTGAAAATCTTCTCAAGATATAGGACTACTTGTGGTAAAAACACACAAATAAATAAATAAATAAATAATCAAAAATTGAAAAAATAAATTCTATTTGTGTTGGCAAAATTACTGGTGCCAAACTCATCTGTTTAGATTGGCCCATACGAATCCCTATCCAAGCTTGCACAATCCTGTTTAAAATGAGAAACTAAGCAAGACTAAAATCAGTAGCTGAAAGACTACTAGGCAGAGGACTCATCATACCTAGTACTAATCGTTGCAATTCTCCTAAACTTCCAGACAATAAACACAATGGGAAAGGATGCAGATTTGTCCAAGACTTCAAGATCATAAAGTAATCCTTCCTTCCTTCTCTTCCCTGTGGTATCAAATCCATTCATTTATTTTGTCTTTGGTATCCGTTGGGGCTACTTTTTTTTTTTTTTTAACAGTTGTAGATCTGTGTTTTGCTTTTTTGATTGTTTTTGGCTCAAGAGAATTAATACCTGTTTGTCTCTTGCTGGACAGTGAAAAATATACTTGGACTTTTCAATTCCTGGTAAAGATGAAGCAGCCCCACTCCTTCCAGGTCCTCCTTACAACTAAAAATCTGTGGACATTATGAAACAAATGTAGAAAGACTAAATGTGGAAAGAAGGTGGACTGTTTCGGGACATCTCTCCTTGAGGAAGGCCATGGTGGCTCCACACCTAGGTTTCCATATTGCCACCTGTATGTCTCATGCAGGAAGTTCTGAAAGCCTCCAACCCAGAACCATGAACAGGCACAGACAAAACAATTCCAAAAAAAGACTGTTGCCCCTAGCCGCGGGTTCAGGGAAAGGGTAGCCTAACAACAACAAAACTTTTTGGCAATTCCTGTACTATACCAGACCACCAACAAAAACTCACGTTCTTTCACTGCAGTTTTGACAGGACTGAGCAGACAGCTAATCTTCCATCCCACCCTCCAACCCTGAGGAAATAAATGATGATATTCAGATTCCCCTGTGTGAGGTGTCAGCAGACCCAGGAGGAGCTAATCTGTCCCCTTCCCAGTGGAAGTAATTGATGGTGCTCCAATTCCCCTGCTGGGGTAGTATCAAAGGGACTGAATGGGAAATTGATGTGCCATTCTCTGTCTGGCAGAGGTAGGCAACACTCTGATTTCCCCTGTAGGTAGTGCCAGTCGGGTCCGGTGGCAAACTGAGACCTAATGAAAAGATGCAAGACAGGGCTAGTCACCAAGATGCTTCACCATCCACCCCTGGCATCATCAGGGCCCAGCCAGGAGCTGAGCCTCCACCCACTGCTGGTATCCAAGAGACTAGGCAAGGTGCTATGAATGGGGGCTAATCCCCACAGCACTCCACTTTCACTCCAGCTCCGGCGTTAGTGGGTCCTGCTAGGGCCCTAAATGTCCACATCATCCACACCCACCTGGAGGCCATGCGACTGAGGGAGGCGGAGTAAAGCAAGGCTAAGCAGCACTCTGGTGCCCCACCCTCTCCCCAGTGTCTGCGGGTCCCAGTGGGAGCTGACCCTCCACCCCCACCTGGCATCAGAGACAATGAAGGAGGCAGTGCACATGAAGTGGGGGTCGGTACTCCTCCGCCCCACCCTGCGCAGAGCTGAGCACCACCCTCCCACCCCCACCACCCTGATCAAGGCAGAGTGAGGTGACAGGAGGTAGGGCTAGCTGGCATCAGTGGATATGGTAACTTTTGGGGTGGCTTATTACATAGTAATAGATAACTGAAACAGAATTTGGGTACTGGAAGCAGGGTGCAGCTATACTAAATCCTAAACTATGTGGCATTGATTTTGCAGGTATCAGGCAGAAGCCTGCCAATACTCAAGAAGGCTGCCAGAGAGGGCATGAAGGTATGAAGATATTGGCAGAAACTGTCGCTTGCCATAGCGTGGGAAGTAGGAAATCTGTCTGATGAACTTCATGGCATCGGTGAGATTTCCTGGCAGTGTCAAAGGTGCTGTTTGGCTTCTTCTAGCTGCTGACAATAAAATGTGAGAGGAGAGAAATGAATGAACTACTCAGTTTTCAGGTAAGATTTAGAGGAAATCTAGAGGCTCCAGATACTCTTTATGGCCAGCAGGTTCTCAAAGTTAGAAAGAGCTGATGGCAAAGAGAAGTTTCAGGGCGCCATCAGGAAAAAATAAAGCCAAGAATATGCCTTGTAAAACCCTTGTTAAGACCTCAGAAATATATAAGTCAGTGCGCCTGGGTGGCTCAGTCGGTTAAGTGACTGCCTTCGGCTCAGGTCATGATCCCAGAGTCCTGGGATCGAGTCCCGCATCGGGCTCCCCACTGAGCCTGGAGTCTGCTTCTCCTTCTCTCTCTGCCTGCTGCTCTATTTCTCTGTCAAATAAATAAATAAAATCTTAAAAAAAAAAAAAATTTAAGTCAGAACCTCAAAGACCCTTTTCAGGGTCTTTAGACATTTAGACATTAGACATTTAGACAAAATGGCTTCTAAGGGTCTTAAATGTAAGCCTCACACATCCTCTCCATTAAATTGTAGGATTTCCAAGCATCTCAAGGGCATTGTTCTATAGCTTCAAAGAAGACCCAGGGAGAAAAGGCCTATTCTGAAGATTTGACGGTGTACTTTTATCTAATGGTGTGGATTATAAATTGATACGTAAAAAATAAAAGTAAAAAATAAAAAATAAGAAGCCAACAAAGCAGTGAGTCGGTGGGCCTCAGGTCGCCTGGGGAGGCTTCCATGGCTCAGCCGGCCACCTGTCTCCAAGGCCCACATCATCCACACCATCCCATGCCCTGTGGCTGAGGGTCAGAGGCTCAGTGGACACACCCTAGCATCCTGCAACAGGGTGCAGTCTCCCTGCTTTTATTATTGAAAGAAAACCCCAAAGCTAATAAACACTCAGCTCTCTACTTGGTGTGCAGTGACTGACTCTCATTTAGCTTGATTTACCCAATTTATTCATATCAATTAATTGGATAATGAGTCACCAGCAATCTTTAGGTTTTGCAGAACCATTATCCTCATTTCCTCATTTACTTCAAGGGAAATGATGTATGTAAACATTTTCTGAAATATTAGAGTATATGCATTTTTCGACACACATAGATTATTATTTTTTTTCGCTCCAACTGCCATCTCAAAATATGCGAAAGTGTTTCGTAAAAACCTTTTAGGACTTTTGTCTATTTATAGCTCCCCTTCTGCCATCCTTTTAACACTGTTTCAATGTGCTCTTTCTAAAATGCAAATCTGACTCCCTCATCTTCACTTCCTGGCTTAAAAGACTTCATAACTTCCCATTACCTTCAGGATAAGGATCCTAAATGTCCTCCTTGCTCTGTGCTCTGCCCAGGTCTGTCCATCACTTACTACACACTTCCAAACTTCTGGCATTTTTTCCGACCTGCATTTTCTCCCCTGTCGTCCTGTCTTTTATATAAGTAGTTCTCATTGTGTGGACGGCTTTTCACCAGGTTTCTGGCACAGTCTCCTCTTGAGTCCAGCTTTTTAGACGCGATTCCTTCTACCTGGGTATCCCTCTTCTGCGACTGTCTCTCAGAATTGACACACTATGTGGCTCTCACTTTTCGCAACTGTCCCAATTAACAGGGTGAGCCTTGAGGACAGGACCTGCCTTGCATTTGTAAATGCTCAGAGTTCCAACCATTGCCAGGCATATGGAGGCTCTTGGCTTCTTTTCTGAATGAACAGAATGAACGTATCAATGCCTCTAAAGAAGTGTATAGATTTTCACGAGTGATGTTCTTGTGAAAGGACAGGAGTCTTCTTCATTCATCTTTTAGAGAGGGCAGGGAACTGTCTTGTTACTTTTGGAGAAACCTTCACGTCATCAAGCTTCAGATATTTCCAAGGAAGGGCTTTTAGGAGGACACATCCTGTTGGACCCCAGAAAGCGGCAAGAGGTGCCAAGGCTGCCAGAGAAAGATTGTCTTTTCAGGCGATCTTATGGGATCACCGCTGCTCCTGGTAGAGGGACACAAAATGGCTGTCTCTTTGATTCTTTCTCAGTGAAAATTCATTAATTTAAGATATAATTTTTTGAGCACTATGTGGCTGGCACTAGGGATAGGATCATGAACAAGATGTGTTTGATCTATTCTCACCAAATTAAAGAGGATCATAGGAGACAAACATAAAAACATTTGCAAACAAATGACCACTAAATTCTAGTCCGTTGAGATAAAGCCCATGAAGTGGAGGCAGAGCGCTTTGAGAAGCGCTTTTGTTGAAACAATTAGCTACATTTGTTCATTCAAGGAATGTTTTATGCAATTTAACTTCGTCTGTGGAGGCAGTAAGAGCTTCCCCCAGAAGTCTAGGAGTTTAGGATAGTGGGTGGGCAAAATGAATTCAGGAACGGCATGCACAGAAGCCTTGCAAGAGAGAAGAATGGAAAGAAGGCTATTATCACCAGACTGTGGTAAACAAGGAAAAGTAGCCTGAGATGAGACTAGAGAGGGAGGCACGGGCTGGATGACTCCCCTTGTAACCACTTGCTGAACAAATTCTGATCTTTTGAACTTTTGTTGCCTTTGCGACAGTCTCACGAATTTAATCCATAGAGGAAATAGAAAGCCTCTGAAGATAGATGGGTAAGTTTGAAGTTCACATTTTTGATCATTTAGAAGTATCATTCTGGCTGTTGTGTGGAGAATAGTTTGGTCTGGAGCAGCAGTGGATGTGGGAAAGTCATGAGACAGAAAATCTAGGCAAACCTGTGAATATCGCTGTGCTTGTTCGCCCATGGCAAACAATGGCAAACTTTCTGTTCTGGTCTCCTCAGAGATTTTCTATACGGTTCTTACACTAGAGGCAACTCAGTAGCTCGGTGCCAAGTACCAGAGCCCTGTGGGGGGAAGCGGGTACGTCTTACAGTTGGGTTTCCTGGTACCCAATGTTACATCCTTCATTTGCCAGGCCCTAGTGTTGTTCACAAGATGTGATGTCCTAAGAAGGGCCATGCCAGTGAGCCAGCTCAGTCACACGTGAACAGCCATTTGGAGGTTCTTGAGTTGATGGTATGTACAAATAAAAAGGTGTTAATTATCAAGTCAAATTCTACCTTGGACAATTATATTTTGAAACAGGAAAACCAAAGAGATGCATGAAAGAAAAACTTTTTTTTCCCCTTTGCTTCTTTTCCTGTTTCCTTTCTTTTCTTTTCGAGAGAGACAGCATGAGTGGGGATGTGGGGATAGAGGGAGAGGGAGAGAGAGAATCTTAAGCAGGTTCCATGCTCAGTGTGGAGCCCGATGCAGGGCTCAATCTCACAACCCTGAGATCATGACCCTGAGATCATGACCTGAGCTGAAATCAAGAGTCAGATGCTTAACCGACTGAGCCATCCCCCCCTTCCTGCTTCTATTCTTGCTAGAACCTACACACACCTTAATATATGTCCTCCTTGTAAAGGTCAAGGAGTTAATGATTTCTTTGGTGTCTCCCAGCACAATAGATAACATTTAAGGAGTGACAGGCAGGGTCGTCTTGTAAGTTCTCAAAGACCACTGAGTCCAAACACCTTGATGCCAAGAGCCCTGACTCCACAGCATAAGGAACTTGTGGAGGACACTTGAGCACTTGTCTTCGTTCATTCAGTTCCGGGATGCCTGAGAGGACACATACACCAGACCATCGTCCTTAGTAAAACTTCCAGACCCCAAGCAAAGATGAGACTCATGCTCCTTGTCCTTTCCAAGTCTCCCAGATGCTCTGTTTATATCGGCTCTAAGTTTTCAGTAAACTCTGCTCTCTTCCTACTGGTTCAAGTTTCATTTCCATCCTGCGTGAGCGAAGGACCCTCTTGGCTGGTTCTGTGTGACTCCCTCTGAGTAATTAGGCCTGGCCTGCCTGCATCAGTTCGACTTAAATAGCCCTCCCTCCATTTAAGTGGCTGTCTCATTCTGCTGAAATTTTGGCAACTGAGTGGACAGGAATATCACCGAATGACCCTGCTACATTGTAAGCATCTCAAAGGGGAATATAAGTTTTTTTATTTCCTGAATGGCGGGTCCTTATTCATCTTTGTTTTCCTAGCACCTAGAAATGCCTGGCACTTAGTAGGTCCCCAGTAAGCTCTAAGATTTAGAGCATAGTTAAGAGCTTGGGCTTTACCAGCAAATGAAGGTTCAAGTTCTGAATCCACTACTTCTCAACAGTTTCTGGGGCAAGTTAATTAACCTTTCCAAGCCTCAAATTTTGTATCAGCAAGATAATGATTAAATGTTAACTTCTTAGCTCATCACCTAGAAATATGAAGGACCTAATGTATGTTAGCACTTATTAGTAATGTTTATTGAATGCGTGAATGAATTCATGATGAAACAAACCATTTATGAAACTGATGATGAAAAGAGCAAAATGGCCTGAACTTAGGGGCTCACTGTATTTCATAGGTTCTTCAATGTCTGCAGCTGTTCTGCTTCTGGGATAAGATTGGATGTTTTTAATGTATCAGTTTACATAATAATAGATCTTGGGGCGCCTGGGTGGCTTCCTGGGTTAAAGCCTCTGCCTTTGGCTCAGTCCTGGGATCGAGACCCGCATTGGGCTCTCTGCTCAGTGGGGAGCCTGCTTCCCCTCTCTCTCTGCCTGCCATTCTGCCTCCTTGTGATCTCTCTCTCTCTCTGTCAAATAAATAAAATCTTTAAAAAAATAATAGATCTTTTGTGGTCATCAGGATATGGCATGGATGGAAACCCAAGCATGTTTTCTACAGCCTTCTATAGTCTGGCTGAGGAACCAAACTTTTGCTGTTTAGATCCAGATGTGGGTTACTGGGGTAGCCATGGCTTTGGGGTAATGGGGCGGTCTAATCAGGTGGGAAAGGCATTCAGCCAGCATAGACAGTATGTGTTGGGAGAGACACAGATGATGGGTCTGAGTGCACATCTACCAGAAATGAAGTATTTCAAAATTAAATACAAATAGATTTATGTGACCTATGTTATTTTCTATTCTGCAGAGAAGCAATTAAGCCTAGATTTCCTAAGAGAGAGCAAAGTATTAAGGTAGAGATTATTGCAAAATTTTTACATCTGAATAATTTTCAAGGATGGATTTTGGTTAGAGCACCTGCATACATTGCATTATTAATGTTTTGTGTCTGCTTTTCCATAGGTTTCTGAAACTATACATTTTCAACCTTTACAAATTAAAGTAAATAAAATAAAATCACCCATAATCCCATCATCTTAATATAACCCTGGCCAATATTGGCATTTGTGTATATTTCTTTTTAAAATCTTTCTTATAGCTACTCTTTTTATTTCTTATAGCCAATGTACACATAAACATTTATGTAATATCTTTCTACTTAGCATTTATCATAAAGATTTTCTCACGTTATTTTATAGTACTCATAAGGATCATTTTATTTTTATTTTTATAAAAATTTATTCCTACTAAAAAAGGCATATGGTGCTGAATAATTTTATTTTATTTGTAAAGATTTTATTTATTTGAGAGAGAGAGAGAGAGAGAATGAGCAGGGGCAGGGGCAGAGGTAGAAGAAGAAGGAGACTCCCTGCTGAATGTGGAGCCTTACTCAGGACTCCGTCCCAGGACCCTGAGATCATGACCTAAGCCAAAATCAGATGCTTAACTGACTGAGCCACCCAGGCACGCTGGCAAGTAAATTTAAATTAAAGTTATAGCTTACATGAGTTTAGGTTCTAAAGCCAGCATACAAATAAAATATTACTTTTAGATGAATTGTTGTTGGGATTTATTTAAAAGATGGCAAAGAGAGCATACTAAACATGAACTTCCTCAGTCAATGCTTTTCTGTAACCCTCAATTAATTCTTCAATTTCCTCCTCAAGGATGTTGACAAAATAATACCTCTTATTTATCTTATTATGGAAATATTTGAAGTTATATTCACAGAGAATAACTTAAAAACATGCATATGTATTTTCCCTAAGTTTCCATGCAGCATCATTGATTATCTCAGGCATGACTGCTTCTGCTGCCAGAGGAAAGGTCCACTGAGAGAAATGGCTGGTAAAATTACCAGTGTTATTCAAGTATACCTTCCCCATCCCCCGGCCCTGGAAAGTTGAAGTCGATTTTATGTGACTTAAATGGAAGTACTACGCAACTCTGTCATTGAGAATACTGCCTACCTTTCCATCTTCTCTCTGTATCCAAATCCCAGAAGTAACCACCTTTGAATGTTTTTGATGTGTCCTGTCGTTTAAGCCCCCAACACTCATTTCATAGATATTCAAGGGTCTAACCACTAATTGAACAACTCACTATGCTTTTCACATAGTGTTTTCTGCACATGCAATGAATGACTACCATAATGAATAGCAATAATGACTATAATAATGACATAAAATTCCTGAGACCTTATTCTGTATCCTGGACTGATCACTTTACATGCATTCTCTTGCATCTTCTTCACAAAGACCTAGTGAGGTAAATACTATGATGAGAGGTTAGCAATTTGCTCAACATGATGGAGCTAATAGCTGGTAGACATGAGTCTATCATCCCAGGTCTGTATAACTGCCAAGAGCAGTATGCTAACCATTGTTATTAATGTCACTGTCCACTTAGATAATATGCTGATACTTCTGAGTTCTTTTTAAAATCTAATGTTTTTATTGAGATACAATTGACATGTAATATTGTATTAGTTTTAGGTGTACAGCATAATGATTGGATTATGTGTATATTGTGAAATAATCACACAAGTTTAGTTAACGTCTGTCACCAGTCATAATTACAATTTTTTTCAATTCTTTTTCATGTGATGAGAACTTTTACGATCTACTCTCTTAGCGACTTTCAAATATACAGTTCAGTATTATTAACTATAGTCATCATGCCTTACATTATATCCCCAGGCTTATTTACCTAGTAACCGGAATTTGTACACTTTGACCCCCTTCGCCCTCTGGCGCCCACCTTTGGCAACTACCAATCTGCTCTACGCATCAATGAATTCATTTTTTTAGATTCCACATATCAATGAGCTCACACAGTATTTGTCTTTGACTTATTTCACTTAGCATGACTGGTCTATCCAATAAATACCTTATTTCTTGATTCATATTTTTTTTTTGTAAGGACACCTTATTATTAAATCTGGGAAATTTAACTTGTTTCTACTTCTAGGGTACCCAACTTGCCCAGGTTTGTCTGGGACTTTCTCTGCATCCCAGGAAACTCATCAGTCCAGGGCAAACTGCCTCTTGGCATATCTGTTCACATTCTAAGTTATTTGACCAGATCTTCTAATTGTAAACTTACAGTTACTAATTATTAACTAATAATTGTCCTAGTAAGAATTTAAAATATACTTACATGACTATTGCTTCCTAACATTCGACGGTACTTCTTGCTTGCCATTATGCAAAATGAAAAAAATGAGTACTCAAGCATTCCTCTTCTCCTTTCTTCTTCCTGTCCATTTCCAGACTACTGCCAGCGTGTGTCAGGTACCTTCTGTTTTGTATATCTGAAATTCAATCTTCTGCTCTTTGCCTAGAGATTGTTTCTAAAAAGGAAAACATGTAAACAGCATTTGAGACCTTCTGATTAAGTAAATAATATTCATCTTTACTCGAGTGAGTCATTGGACACCTACAGAAGGAAATGCCACCGTTGCTAAGCCTGTGCTACGTATGGGAGTCTGTTCCTTAAAGTAGTTTCTTTCCTGAAGCATCTAAATCAAGGGAAAAGTCATTTTCTCTTTCAGTTAATGTTTTCATTTGTGGTACATTTCCATTTGATTCATTTGGAAAATTATTTTATTGCTCAAATTTTTGTTTTTGTTTTCTGTGGAATTCCTAGTTGTCTTTCTTTTCCTTTATTGGAGAAAGAGGCATATGCCTCTTTCAATTTATCACTGATATCTCGCAGCTTCTCAAGCAGTCTATCTGCTGCCCTGAATCCGTAATGTTCTTCCTGAGGGGACCATGGCCCCAGACCGCCCCCTTCCTCTTCCCATCGTGTCGGTCATGTTCTAGGTGCACTGAGAAGCTTCCTGAAAGTATGTTTTGAAGTCGTTCTAGATTCGTTCCCACTGTGTGTTTCTTTACATTTTGTCCATACAATTTCATATTTTTTCATTTTGCTAAATTTTATCTTTAGGTGATTTTTAAGAACACGTACATACAGGTAAGCATCTCTTATTTCTTGACTAGCTTAAAATGTTTCTTTTCACCCCTCCCCTTTAATCAGCAGTCTGAATAAGAATGAAATCTAAGTTCAAACACATTTTCCTCGAGATCTTCAAAGACTGTACATCATCATTGCTGATAATATCATCAATATAATCATTTCCTTCAAAACAGCTTCATTTCTGCTGCCTTCTCACCCCTCCACCTGGATATTATTTTCATCTCATGTAATTTTCCTGTTTGCTCAAGATGTTTATGGTTTTTGAGTATTTTTAAATATCACTTCGCTTAAAGAGCTTGAAGAGGATATATATACACAGAGACATGCACACATGCTCACACATGTACGATTTTTTTTCCTGTCAGCTAGGATAAAATGTTCGGTAAAGTTTTCTAGTGAGATCTAGTTTCAGAAGACTATTCCCATGCATGCCTTCAGACACTCTTCTAAATTAAAGCTCTGCCTTCATCTTCTGTTCTCTCATCTCTGCACCCTTGTGGGTTTATCATGCACTCATATTTCAACATGTATTTTATGACTGTAACACAACTGGCAAGGCGCTCTATTTTTCTTCCTTTATGTACCATACTTTTTTAAAGCATTTGGAAAGATACTAATCATTCAACTTCTCATGACATTTTTGATGAGTGTGATACAAAGTAAGTTGAAAGAGATGTCTTTCAAATGGAGAGAGGTGGAGATTTTTGTGTGTGTGCGTGAATGTTTTAATACGATTTTTCCCGCACCTTTCCCCATATCCTCACAATTTTCCTAGAGTAATGACATGGATATAAAGGCTCTCCTAGATGTAGCAATTTTAAGAGAATACTTACATTGTGAGATTGGAATGGCTCGGAGCAATGCCTTTATTTCCTTGTCAAATCTCATAAACTGAAAAGGTATTAAAGAAATGGTGTTGGGGACTTTGAGAGAAGAGTGTCTTCTTTTTTTCTTTTTTTCTTTCTATTCCCTCAACACAGTTCTGCTGGGCATGAGACTGCCACAGGGGTTGGTCTTTGAAGAGCCAGGCAAGTGATATTCCCCTTCCAAAGACGTGCTTGAGGTAGATGCTCTGAGAGAGTGCACGGTTTTCTCACAGTCAGGAGGTTTGGCCTCTCTGCTGTCCTAGAATTGGGGGTTAGCATACAATTTCTCTGAGAGAATGGGATAGAAAATGTGTCGGTAGCTCTCAGGAGGTAAGGAGGAATCTGATACATTAAGCAATGATAATAATAATAATAACTAATAGTAATAATAATAGTAATAATCATTAACTCCATGGAACACTTCTTGTTTGCCAGCAACAATGCTAAGTATTTTACATCTATCATTTTACATGACGTTTACAATAATGTTATGGGGTTAATGGCTATTACGGTCCCCAAAGAAAAAATGTAGTTTAGAGACGTCAACACCCTTGCCCAAGGTCACAGGTAACAAGTGATGGAGCAGTGATTTAAATGGCGTCACTGAATCACAGATCCTGAGCTCTTAGCCCTACTGTGTCATTTGCAAATGGTTACTCCTATTTATCTTGTTCACAGGATAATTATGTTAGAAAAAAAATTTAATAACAAGATTTATGCCAGGAAGTAGAAGTCCAAGCCATCAGATTACGATCACTACTTTTCTCAGAAAGCCAAAAAAGAAAAACAAACAAACAAAAACTTTCCTCAGAGTCATTTTGATATAAAATCCAGCAATATCTGTTACTCCTCCAACCTTTGAATATCTTAACAGGCAAGAATGCTTTTAGGCATTTTTACTTTTGGAGATCTCCCCACCCCTAATCATATCAAATGTATTCTAATATATTCACATCTTCGGCTCAATTTAACTTCTATATAAAAAATAAGAATTGAATTGAGGAAAAGTTGAACAACAAGCTGACTGAGTAGTTGACACATTACATTTCATAGACATTTAATTAATTCTTATTTTGTTCAGGGATTCTTTTTTTTTAGCTAAAATTTCCAATCGGTACATGTTTTTTAGACTCAAATACCTTTAGACACCTTTGCGTAGCTCATAGGATTGAGACTACAAGAAGCAGCAAAAGCAGACACTTTGTGGGGGACGGATGGAGTTGAGGGGGACAGGTGATAGCCTGCCACGGTTCCAAGAACACTAGCTCTGTCTATTCCTAGCTGGAGCCTCAAGGGAATCAACTTACTTCTCAGGGCCTCAGTTCCTGTGCTTAAAATGAAAGGCAAATACTCAGATTATTACAATGACAGTTACATTGATAATCTAAAACTATTTTTCTTTTCAAAAAAGTCTTTATCGAGGGCTTATTATAACACACCAAGTACTGCTCTAATGTTGGGATGCAGCAACTCTCAGTGGCAAGTCGATGAGGACTACAAACGGCCTGCCCTCTTGGACATCATACCCCAGGGGAGGAAACATGAGTCAACATTGTATGCATACTCAGGTAGTAAAAAGGCCTAGGAATAAACATGAAGTCATTGAAAGGGATAGAGAATGAAAGGAGTCTTTGTTTCAGGGAGAAGGTCATAGAAGTCCTCTTTAAGAAGGTGACATTTGAGTGGAGACAGTCAAACCATGTGTGCCTAACATTTCCTAGAGGACAAGAAAGGATATTAAGATTGGAAGTTGTGAGAAGGGTATTATGGCAGCACGACACAGACATGACACAGATGTTTCTAGAACTTCATGCCATTTTTCTGACTCCCCAGGCTGGCTCTGTTCTGAGTGCTTAGGAACTAAAATAGCACAGAATCCCATTTGGTGTCCATATTCTCCTCAAGAAATGTGTTAGAAAATTACAGAATTACAGTCCTGTGCAAAAGAGTTTTTTTTTTTAAAAAGTTTACCTGATGCAAATTCAAGTCTGTGAATTTACAGTAAATGCCAATCTAAGTTTGCAGTAAATTATTATGGAAGCCATAAAGTAGTACATAATAAGACTGAAAAAGACATGAAGTGATGATTTAATTTACCTCTACTGTACAGTGGTGTCATAGATAAATGTCATCAACCCTATTTCATGAATGACGCCCAAGGCCACAGGGATATTAAGTGGAAGACACTGAATTGTGATCTTGGCCTCACCCCAGCACAGAGTGTTCAACCTTGCACCTTAGCTGCTTTTCAAAACATACTTTGGTTTTATAGGCAGACTTTCAAAAAATTGAACATCACTATGAGTGTGAGTCACTTACTCACAGAGGTAACCAGGATAAGGTTCCCTAAGGGAATCCAAAGAATGTGTCAGCTAATAACCGTTTGTGTGACACCTCCAGCCAGTGAATAGAGGTGGCAGAGATATGGGAAGAAAGAATCTAGGTCCTCAGGGAACAAAGAAGGAAAGTTCAGCAACAACAAAAAATCCACATGATTAAACATCCAGAGTATTTCTCTTCTCATGCTCTTTAGGGAAATTTCTGGCTTTAAATGCTTTGCATTTCCTCACTTCCAGCGTCTGAACTTTATCCTGAGCTTTGGCCTAGAAAGAAAGAGAAGCTAGAAGATTTACACTGGAGAGAGGAGGGGAAAGGATAACCAGTGGTTCTTAACCAATAAAATCAACCTGGCAACTTTGAAAAATCCTGCAAAATCATGCAACACTCCAGACCAATTACTTCAGGATGTCTGGGGTGGGTCCTTGGAATCCATGTTTTTAAAGTACCCCATGTATTTCCAATTTGCATCTATGTTGGGTTTAAACTGGAAACAAAAGAAAAACAAAAAATATTAAAAAAGGGAAAGAGGTTAGACTGGTGGAATGAAGGACCTTGCAGTTTGGGCTTTGGACATTTTGAGGACTGGGAAAATGTGACAAAAAGAAATAATTTAGGAGAGCATCTGTCATCCATAAGGATGATCTTGAGAATGGCAGAACTAGAGAGAAAGGAATTCAAAGATGTTTGGCTCCGCAGTAATAACATATTCCCTCTTCTAAATCTAAATCCTCCAGTAGTTTTTTAAGTAAGTAACAATCAAAATTCTTTCTAAGTTGTTTCTTTTAGTCTGAAAGATTACTTTTTTTTTTTTTTCCAAATCATGCAGGGGACACATGATGCCTCACTTATTTTGGGGTTACAGAAGTTTGAGGGGGTGAATAAAAGTGAACTAAAAATAAATATTTATGTAAAGGCTTATTTGCTTCCTGATTATATGAGAATGGGTGATTAGGAATAATAATAATAATGTAAGTCATAGAATTATTGGGCACTGAGCTTGCTAATATTCTTCTATTAAACATATTAAGTAACATGTCCCAATAACTATATTATTTCTATTCTCAAAAGAGAAGATGAAGGAAAGAGAGATTTAAAAAATTTCTCCAGGTCATATAGTTAGAAAGTAGTAGAGCCTAAATTCAAGTCCAGAGAGTGTTTTTCCCAATAACTGCTTTTAAAAACGGAGCTCTCTGCCACGAAAGAAAGAGAACCATGGTAACTCAGGAAGAGAGTATTTTTGGAGGGTGGATAAGAGCCATTTAGGAAAATGAAGTTCAGAGGGCTGCAAGGGAATGGATTTGAAGAGAAGAGAATCAAGAGCTAGGGGGCAGCAAGGTTCAGTGGAACAGAGATCCTACACTGGAAGGCTCCAGGCAGTGGCTGAGTCTCAGTGGTTTATCAATGAGGAGGAATTCACAAACCAAAGAAACGGGAAGTTGCTTTTGCCACTATGTTGAGTCATTAATTCCATCAACTTTTTTTTTCCCATCAACTTCTGATAATAAAACAGTGACCTCAAAACGTCCTAAACTCCTAAACCAAGGAGTTTAGGGATTTAAAAAGAGAACACAAAACATAACATACTATAGAAATTAAGTGAGAGAGAAATTTAGACAATGCTGCTCAGCCTTCTTTAATAAAATGAACATTGCGGATAAAACCAGATAGGTCATATATTTCTGCATTACTCTTCCATCTGTCATTCAGGGGAGATAGGAACCAGGAAATGTATCTACTGTTACTTGGAAGTTTATTCGATAGGAAAAAAAGAACTAAGGTGTTACATTATTAGTAACATTCTTAGTTTATTAAAAAAGAAGATACATGTTTTATGACAAGCTTGAAATTATTTAGAGTATAATTTAAAATATGCATTACATTAAGTTCCTTCTGAAATTAACTTAGGTATTATCTTATTTACAGGGGTTGTCTCCAAATTAAATGAATGAAAAAAAATATATTCCTGTATACAATGGCAATGAAAAATGGAGTAAATTCTTTTTGATTCATGACATAAGTTACCTTGTTTGTAAAATTAAGTGGCTGATGGTTCTCTTTCTGATTTCAAACGCTATTAGTTTGTTTGTTTTATCAGTATCTTTTACCTTTATTATATACAACTCAAAATATCATGAGCTGCAGAAAAACAAAACACAAGTCAATAAGCAAGCAGATGCCTTTTTATTTAAAGGAGGCAATTTTTGATTTCCAAATTTTATTCCAGGTGCTTCAGAGATTTTGCACATTGTGTATATTTCATTTTAATTGTTTTAACACATATTTTTAAAAAATGCAATGAACAGCAACATGTGGAATTAACCTAACCTGCTCATCAGGTTAACCAGATAGTCCACTGTCCTTGGCTAAATTGCCTTATGGCATTCTTGTGCATTGGAACTACATGTTGAGTCACTATGAAGCTGCTTTCACTTCTGCCTGTATGTATGTGTCTCCTCAGTTAACACTGTCCACAGGAGGGCGCCAGATAGCACTTGTTCATCCCCGCCCTTGGAAATGCTCACTGGGGTCAGGTGCTTGGCCTCCCTGCTGGTGCCTCTCCAGTGTGGGGCCTGGGCACAGGAAAAATGAGTGCCAACCACCACAACACAGTAATTCTGCCCTATGGAGAGTTTTAGCACTTGTTCTTGTTTTAAGGGCTTCTTGTATGATTTTTATTATACTAAACATGGGAATCCGTAAAGAAATATTTGTTGTGACTGTGCTTTTTTTTTTTTTTTTTTTTTTTAGATTTTGTTTATTTGACAGAGAGAGAGACAGCAAGAGAGGGAACACAAGCAGGGGGAGTGGGAGAGGGGGAAGCAGGATCCCCGCCAAGCAGGGAGCCTGATGCGGGGCTGGATCCCAGGTCCCTGGGGTCATGACCTGAGCCGAAGGCAGACACTTAATGACTAGTCACCCAGGAGCCCCTTAAGGATTTATTTTAGAGGGAGAGAGAGCGTGAGCAGTGGGAGGAACAGAGGGAGAGGAAGAGAGAATCCTCAAGCAGACTCCCTGCTGAGTGCGATGGCCCACGTGGGGCTTGATCTTAGAACCCTGAGATCATGACCTGAGCCAAAATCAAGAGTCAGCTGCTTACCCTACTGAGCCACCCAGGCGCTCCATGGCAGGGCTTTAGAACCAGTGAAACCTGGGGGCACCTGGGTGGCTCAAATGGTTAAGCAGTGACTTGATTTCAGGTCATGATCTCAGGGTCTTGAGATTGAGCCCTGTGTTGAGCTTCATGCTGGGCATGGAGCCTGCTTAAGATTCTCTCTCTCGCTCTCTCTCTCTTTCCTGCTGACCCTCCCCTTCCTCACTCTCTCCTTTCTAAATAATAATAATAATAATAATAATAAAATTTAAAAAAGAATTAGTAAAACCTGTAATTGAATCCCCACTTCCCACAAATAGATTCTGTGACCTTGGGGAGCTTATTTAACCTCTTCTGCACAACAGGCATAATGGCAATGTTTAAATATTTCAAAAGGCAGTTGAAGTACCAAGCAAGGGGCTTGGCACTCAGGGGGTGTTTGAGAACTAGCTTCATTTACTACTATTAAGACTTAGGAGTTTAAATGAAAAGGTGAAAAATTAGATACTGTGCCCCCATCACCCCAAAATCGAGTCAGAAGTGGCATTAGCTTCCAACGGCTGAGGAAGTTGTAAGATCAAGACTATTTCCTTCTATGAGAAGGAGAGACCATGAGGAGGAGCCTCTTCTATGATCAGCATTCATCAGGCTTTTATGGGAGTACAGGGTCCAATTTGAGGCCCTTTGTTTGAGGTAAGATGTAGAAAACTTGGAGAGAGCTCAAAACAGAGTGACTAAAAATGATTAGTTTAGAAAATGGGTCCTTTGACGAAAGGCTAAAGAGATTTAGGTTATTTCTCATAGAAAAAAGAATCATGGGAGGTGGGGAGAGAGGTGGGGAAATGTGAACACAGTGGATTTTATTTAAATTTTTATTTAAATCATTAGGCACAAAAACTGCACTTTAAAATGTGGTTCTTATGAATAGCCAACTCCTGTAAGCTCATGTTTACAATGCAGATAGATGCCTAAATGCTGAATTTTTTCTCAGAAGATATGTGCTGTACATTCTAAAGCAGTCATTTATTTTTTTCATATTACTCTTGCAGTTACAAAGAAAATGGAGTAGGGTGGGTTTTTCCTTTTTTTGAGAAATTGTTAAAATCAATTGAAACAGAGACTTTTAAATTCTCCGGGAGGAAAGGCCAGTTATGTCTTAATTCAGAGGTAGTTTTCCCCTGGTGTATTAAGATGTATTAACAACCATCTCCCAAAGTAAGGCATGCAAAATGTTTATTTAGCCAAAAATAATAAGCTTTATATATTAGTTGTACCTTTGTTTTTGTCAGCAAATGGCATCTTTAATTACTTCTTAGCAAAATAAGTATGTATATTTATTATTTTAGTCACACTTGGGAATTGTGCTTTTTAAGAAACAAAATAAAATAGACATCATTTAGTTAGGTCAGTGGAGAAAAAGTTGAAATATTAAACTCCGTTGTAGTCTTGTTCTCCTTTTTCTTTTTATTCCCATCCTGGGAAAACAGGAGCCTCTTTGTTTTTTCAGTTTCTAAATGTTTTCTCAATTTAGAACAAATTAGTTCAATGGAAGTAAACATTCTTCCTACACCTGTGAAAGAGTTGCTGCTGCTAAAAATTAGATTATTGCTTTAAAGATCTGGGGTGAGTTCAGGTGTTTAAACAACTTTCCCTCATCTATTGTAGAAGTTCTTTTCAAATCTGACTAACACATCCTGATCTTAAATGGTTCATCCTCAGTCGTGAAGTGCATTCTCCTTGATTTCAGAGACCTGTGTTCCATTTTCCTCTCCCATTTTCCTCTCCCAGTTCTGCTCATAGGGAGTGTTAGCGAGAAAGGAGCTAGGGAGAGTGGGAGGCACCTTAAGACCTATTAGAATATTTTTCATAAAAGGTACATGAATAAATTATACTTTATAATCTCAGTTCTAAGAGAATAATCTAAATTCTGACTCCTCTTAGACAGAAACTAGTTTTGCATAGGTCTAATGAATTTTTAAAGAACAAGAAAAATCAACAAAATCTCAAAATCATTATAGAATTTTTAAAAAATCAACATTTTAATTCACCACAAGCTTTCACAATATGATAGTAAGTTTTTGTTTACCGGATTCCATTGAAAATAAGAAAAATGGACATTTATCCTCATAAGCTTAATGAGATCTTAGCTTGAGTCATCTTTTCATACCCTGTAATATGGTAGAGGGAGGCAGTGCTCCATTTAAGCTCTCTGTGAGCAGGGAGCAAGGGTAAAGGACTTCTCAGTGCTTTGCAGTTAGTAGGGGGTAGGGCAGGTGTGGTAGCTCAGAGTTGTAGGAATTCACTGGGCAGTATTCTTCCTACCACCCAATACCATTGCTCCAATAGAGACTGCAAAATGAGCAATAATTTTCTCATTAGATTTGAAAGAAAATGAGGGATGCTTGACATTGTCTACTATGCTGGGAATGAATTTTTGTGGTTGATCAAAGTGATTCATACAAGCTCCTTGGTATTAACTTCTAAATAGCTTAGGTGGTACTTCCTCCATGAGGCCAAGATTGGACCTCATTTGGGCCTGAGCATACTGGCACTCTCCTCCCATCTCTGTGTTGGGGAGCTGAAGTTACTCTTTGATGAACAAGCTTTAACTTCTTGTCAATGCTTCACATGCCCATGGAGATTTAAAACCAGTTGCCACCGTAGAGGGCTTTAGCAGTTGAGTCAGGTGTAAAAAAAAGCAATCCAAGTCTTGTCACTCCTGGTATCTATGCACACAATGGGAGCTATTAAAAATTCATAGAAACATAAATAAAAGCAACTCCTTGAAGTAAATAATTAAAGGTGGATTATGATTTGAAACCTTCTAAACCATACAGGTGGCATATTTGCAAATTAATATATTGGGCTGACTTTGATAAATTCCACAGAATGAATGAGAATCAGATTTTCAATGAAATGAGGCTGTGTAGTATATTAAAGTTCTCCAGAGAAACAAAATCCGTAGGATATATATATATGTATGTGTGTGTGTGTGTGTGTGTGTGTGTGTGTGTGTGTATATATATATATATACACACACACACACACATACATACATATGAGGAATTGGATTAATTATGAGGAATAAGCTCACACAGTTACGGAGGTTGAGAAGTCCCATGATCTGCCATCTGCATGCTAGAGACCCAGGAAAGTCAGTGATGTAATTTAGTGCAAGTTCAGAGGCCTGAGAACTAGGGGGACCAATACGAATCCCACTATAAGGACAGAAGACAGATGTCCCAGCTCAACAGGCAGGGAGGAAGTAAAAAGAGCAAATTCTTCCTTTCTTTGCCTTTTTGTTCTATTGCCGCCCTTGACAGACTGGAACGTGCCCATCCACACTGAGGAGAGCAATCTCCTTTCCTGAGTCCACTGGTTCAAATGTTAATCTCATCTGGAAACACTGTCACAGACACACCCAGAAATAATGTTTACTTTGGGCACCCCTAGGCTCGGTCGAGTCATCTCATGTAGTAAGAACACTGATGTTAAGGATGGAATCTTCCACAGGAGAGAATGGAAGACTTCTACCTTAGCGTTACAAGTATTTGATAAAAATGTACAACTAAACGAACTTGCTAAGTGTCATGAGCATTAGTTCTGTATTTTGCCATGTTAAATGTTGTTATATTTAAAATTAGAATATTTGTTATTTGGCTAATTTATTATTAGCCTTATTTGATTTTACTGTCAGCCCTTCTCGTCCCCTGATTTCTTTCCTCACATATACTATCTAATCAATGAACCTGTATTTACTGAATATTTGTATCCCCGCATACGAGAAATTTCTCATTTTAGTATTTGACATTGAAGTTAATAAAAATACTATTAAAAGTTCACCAATGCTGCGATGCACTTGTGAGGTATATTTTGGGGAGCATCTTACCAGTGGTGCCTGCATGTTTCCTCTAATCTCTCACAAAGGAGTTATCATGGCCACACAAAAGGAAAAAGATTCTTAAGGGCACAGTTTTAGAAACTAGCCTTTCCCAACGTTAATGAATAAGACTGCTTTATAAGGATCAAGATATGACAAGAAGCCATTAGATTTTTATTTTAAAAATCTTTATATTTTTATTACTCTTCAGATTATTTGAAGGAAACATTCCCCTTTCATACTTTTGTTTTCTTATTTGAAATTAAAGAATTTTTTCAACATTGATTCTATTGTTTCAAGCCTGCAGCCATTTAAATTAATTTTTATATACTGTACTCAGTTTAGTAAAATATTTAGTGTTTTTATAATGATGTAAACCATTAGGCTGTAATTACACTAACCTGGTACAAAGACTAGTAGTTCCGTTGGAATACAGCAGTGATGCATGATGGCCTTATTAATATAATAGTCCTGAAACACAGAATATTAAAAAAATTAATCATTGTTACCGTCTGTATTTAGTTACAGGTTATAAAGAAAACTACTTAGAATTTTACTGCTGTTCTTACAGCCTCTTGGAGAGGCCCTAAACAATTTCAGTAAAGGTTCAGAAAGTTTTGAGCATGGCTTCGGTACACCTCCATGATCTCAGTATATTTAGTGACTCTTAAAGCATCAATAATGTCACAAATAGGAGTCAGGCTACTTGAGTAATGACTTAGCGTTGATCTATTCAGTCAAATATATCACTTCATGGCCAATAGACGGCTGTAAACGAGGCAGATGGGTATCAGTGGGGGCTGTATTCTATACCCTACCTTGTTCACTATCCCTACTAGATTTTAAGCTCTGATGTGGTTAGGATACTTTCAATGTCTTCTTCACCTGGAACATGCAATCCATGGAAGGGGCTTCATGAAGCATGTGTCATATGAATAAATGCTCAGAATCCAGTATATTAGTCAGGCTATGCTTTTGTACGATCCCTGCATGTTCAATGTCTTCCACTCCCTTTCTTGCTTCCTACCTCTTCCGCTCTGCTGACTCAGACACTTTTACTTTTCTCTTTCTCTTGACATCTTCCAGGCAGAAAGTGAAAATGGTAAAACTTCAAGACATATTTTGGATATTGAGGGAACGATGCACATCTTTTTTACTTTATTAGAACTCTTTACTGGAGTGTCTAACATTCCTGAAGCTATTAATAAAATGGAATTTTGGTTCTTAGTAGTAATTCTGAGTAGTTTGTGCAGGTGGCCAGATTCTACTCACTAGATAGCCTGCCATCTTGATAAACCATCTGCCAGTTGCATAGGTTGTGGACTTGTTAGCACCATCTCCTTGGTACAGATGACCCCCCCTGCTTCTCTGAAAGTCTTCTTCGTATCTAACCCTCTTGTCCCGCCTTCCTATTTCTTTCTGGACTCACTATGTTTTGGGTTTGACAATTTTAGCCCATAAAATTAGGGAGGATCTGTTTTTCTAGGGAAGAGAACCAATGCTTATTTCTCCCTTTTGGCACTATTGTATATAGCAACTAGTGTCTTTTCTGATCTTAGCTTTTTGCCCTCAATAATGTTGGCCAATTGCTTCTCAAAGTTTTGATGAGGGTTCTAAATGAGAAAATCAGACCTTGAGTATTTGAAGTTTAAATAGCCTGGGATCCACTCGTGATTGCATTGAGCATCTATCTAAATTAACATCTAGAATCACTGTATAAAATCCACTACTAACTACTTGCAGCAACCAATAAATGTAAAACAAAACTTCATAAGATAGCATAAGCCTCATTATTACCTCAAAGACACCTGACGTAAGGGCGTTACTGGCAAGGATAGGTAGGCTGGATGATTTTCTGGAGAAAAGCCCGCTGATGGACACAGAAATGTATGTTTAATTATTTAAACACAGACTATGGAGCCACTGCTGTGAAAAAGGTGCAAATTTGCTGGCAAGAAAAGATAAATAATGATGAATCTGACAGCTATCTCATCATCAAGGGCCCTCAATCTAGAGGAGAAAGGAGGTATATTCATTAGTATAAAAATGTGTACAGTGTGAGAAGTAAAGCCCACTAGACGATAGCAGTTGCCTTGAGGTAAAACATAGAAACTCAGGATTGGACAGAATTTAAAATTTAGTTCATCCATTCTCCCCTTAACCTCTCCATCATGTGGCTATCCAGCCTTGACTTAAAAATCACAGGAGATAGGAAATACACTTCATCCCCCAAGGCAGTATTCCAATTTTACATCTTAGAGTTCAAATCTGTCTTCCTATGATTTCCACCATGGATCCTACTTTAATTTATAGGATCCATCCTAGGTTAAATCTAAGTTATTCTTCTGACAATTCCCAAACTGTTTGCCAATAGTTAGGATAATATGATAATATGACTAATATTAATAGAGCAAAGAAAACAAAGACATTGTTTAAAACCTTTATCTGTGTTAATCATTTAACCTTCACAATAACTCATGAAATAAAAAGTATTTTTACTGCATTTTACAGATGAAGACATGGAAGCACAAGGAACTTAAGTGAATTGCCCAATACTGCCCCCTGGGTGAGTACTGGGCAGAGATTTGAAGCCACGCACGTGGCTTCAGAGCGTACACTGCCTCCCTTCCTTCTAAATTATTTTTCAAGAGAAATCTCCCTCGTTTTTCTATGGCGTATTTTTAATTCCCTCACTATCCTATTGCTACTATCAGAGGTTGTTTTTTTTTTTTTTTCCCACGTAATTTGAAGTTTAAAGGCATAGTTTAAATTCTAAGGACTAATCTTTACATAATTTGCTTTAGAAAGTTCCACAATGTGTTTAAAATATACAAGCTTCTCTTTGAAGCTATGATTAACTACATACCATACTTCTGGTTGAAGCTAGGGTGCTGATCAATATTTAATAATGATTTCATGGTAAATGGGTGGGTATGCTCATTAGAACAGTGAGAAAAAGATGCATTTTAATGGAGAATTAACAAATGGAGCTGGAGGGCAGAGGATATTTGCTTTAGAGATTTGTTGAAATTTAAAATAAGGTGTCTTAAATATAGCATTCTATGCATTTCTTTTAAATGACAAATTGTGTCCTAGATCTAAAAGTGTTACCATTATTATGATGGATGTGATCTGAGATGAGGGCTGAACAGCTTAAATAAATTAACATTGTGAAAACATGGCTCAAAACAATTTGGAATGGCTTCAGCTTTTAATTCATTCAGAAACAAGATGTATTTCCTACGTTCTTAAATTCAGCAGCATAATTAAAAGTCTAGAATTTTAAGTAAAACTTTTGGTAAATCCTCTACTTTTTTTTTCTCCTTTCTTTTCCATGGAATAAAGTTAGCTCAAGATCTCCCTCCACTTGGTGACAAATTCAACTTTGAGAGGATCTTCTTAGATCTAAAGAAGATCTCCATTGGTCAAAAAAAAAAAAAGTAGTAACCATCGTAATACTGTGGAAAATGGAAAGAAGAAGCTCAACAGGTCATCATTGTACAGCACACTAGCACGATGAGTAAGCAACAGTTGATATGAAAACAAAACCCACATTCCATGTTAAACCACAAAGACAGTGAAAGGAGAGACGAAAGTTTACAGAGTGTTGAGAGCCTGAATTAGCATCTATTAATTTGCAGATAAGTACAACCTAGTTAGAATGGATAACTTTGAAAGCAAAAAGGATCCCTCTCTATCCCATGGAAAACAAATTGGCCCCGAGGTGCAACCAGAGATAAAATGGATTTTCACCCCAAGATCATATTTATATTTTTAAATGCTGGAATTTTATAATAAATATGAAACGGAAAATGATTTACTTTATATTTATTTTGCTTTATTTTGTTCATTTTTGTTCTAAGTGAAAGAAAAGTGGTTAAACTACTTTCATTTGGTATATTTGCTGTGTCAAAACAAAAAATTAAAACATAGATTACATTTCTAATAGCAAGTCATTCTATTTTTTATTATTATTTATTCAAGAGAGAGAACATGAGTGGGAGAGGCAGAGAGAGACAGAGAGAGCATCTGAAGCTGACTCTCCACTGAGCACAGAGCCCAACGAGGGGCTTGATCTCATGACCCTGAGATTATGACCTGAGCCAAAATCAAGAATTAGCAGCTTAACCAACACCACCACCCAGGCACAAGAGATCATTTTTAAATCTAAGCATATATATCTACCAAGATCTTATGATCTATTATTTTTAGTTATTTTATTTATAGCCAAATAAATTTAGGAAGAACTACAGAGCTGTTGATGTAATTCTCAATTCAGTAAAAATGTTTAAGGACTTTCTGGGTGTCAGGAGGTATGACATATCAGAAAGAGTGCAGGGATTACGTGGACTGCAGTTCAAATCCCAGGTCTGCCACTCATGAGTGTGCAATCTTGGGAAACCACAATCCTCAATAGCCTCAGTTTCCTTGTCTGTAAAATGGGGATAATCACATTAGCATAGCAAGCTGTTGAAATAAATGTGGGATGAATTGTCCAGCTGGTGTTATCAATTTTACATGGATATTTCATTTTAACTGTGCCAGAGGCTGGAGTAGAATAAATTGGTAAGACCTTACTTTGTTCATACGGAAGAAGAGTCAGAGGAGTGAAGGAAAGTTATGGCAGCCTTGCAAGTTAATAAAGACTCCGAGTGTTGATATCTCTCCTCTGTACACTTGAAACTTCACCCACTAGCATATATAAAAATAAAATAGACTTAACCCTTGACTCTGACCAACGCATGAGGAAGAGTGTAATGAGAAGGAATGGAGAAAAGAAGAACTTGTCTCTCTAACCTAGGAAGTAAGGGGGAGGTCTTCTGGAGGAAATCATGCCTGAATTAAGTCATGATGGATGAATAAGTTTTAGCCCCATGAGTAAATATAGGAAGGTCATTATAGACAGCGCTACCTGACTGAACTCATGGAGGCAAGAAATAACATGATATTTGACAGACAAAACTATCTATAATTTGATATTAATAGTAAAGCATGAGACAGGAGTGACAGGAGAGCCTGGAGAAGGAAGTAGAGGCAGTTGCTATAGGATTTTCTTCTAAGCTACAGGAGACAGTATCTGGGTTTTCAGCCAGAGACACAGGTGGTCCACTGTGTGCCTTAGAGCTCTCTGGATGCCATGCTAGAATGGATTCAGATTGGGCATGGTTAGAAGAGGATGAGTTAGGCATCTACTGCAGTCAACACACTCATGAGGCCTCAGTGGGGCAGTGATACCACCTGTGGAGTGGAGGTCACGGATTCCAGCCCCGCCTCCAGAGGAGACTGGAAAACCTGCCGATTCACTGGATGTAGTGCAGGACCTGTAAGGTTGGATCCTGCCACTAACAGGAAAATGTTAAAAGGAGCAGGTGCTTCTTATTTCGAGGCTAATATGTTGTGTTCTCCATTTCTTTCCTTCATTTTGCTAAATTAGATACATTTTTTCAGATATTCAAAATTTTATTCTATCGTCTAATACATCCAAATTTCTTTAAACTTTGTGTCTGCCAACTTGATTAGCATGCTTTCTAGGTCTTCTCTGAAATCATTGATATATCTTTGAATGAGAGAGGGCTATATACACACTGATCTGTTTCATACTACCTAACTCTTTTGAGTTGCTGTTGATTCAACAGTGTATACTTTTTGGATATAAACCAACTAACTATAATATTTTCCAACCCATATTTTCCTTTCCTATCAATGCCTTGCTGAAATCCAGATAACTGTACCTTTGGTAATCTTCTCTTCACCCCTCCATCTCCCACCACTCCTGAAAATTTTGAGTAATCTGATCACCTTATTTACAAAAGAAATTGTTCATGTACTATACTATATCTTACAGACAACTGTGAAAAACATTTATGTCTAGCCTATATCTGAAAATATTGTTTGTTAGGAATTATGTCCATTTCAATAACTGGAAACTGAAAATAGAAAAATATTTATATCTTTATGACCAGAGTTTAAATATATATTGGCAAGAGTTCCATTTGAAAAAATATCCCATCTCTATGTGATAAATTTTGCAGTTCTGAGTGAAGTAGCTTTGCCATGGAATTGGTCAGGATTTCTTTAAAAAATCTTAGGAACCAATAAAGTACAAAAATTATTATGCCTTCATTTAGAATGTGATTTTCTATATACCAAATGGCTTATAAATTTATAAGATGGTAGAAATCAAAACAAACTTATTAATTTCATGTTTTTTACTTCAAATTTGTGTATCTACTAGATTCTTTATCACAAATGAGTTGATTGATCCTCTTGGGCACAGAGGTCACTTAAGAACAGTGATTTTGCTTCCATGGGATGTCTAGTAAGGTCTGGAGACATTTTTGGTTGTCATGACTACGTAGGAGTGCCACTGGGATCTAGTGGGTAGAGGCTAGGGATGCTGCCTAGCATTCTATGATGCATATGACACCTTCCAACAATAAAGAATTACCTGGCTTACAATGTCAAACTTTTTTTTTTTAAGATTTTATTTATTTATTTGACAGAGAGAGAGATCACAAGTAGGCAGAGGCAGGCAGAGAGAGAGGGGGAAGCAGGCTCTCTGTTGAGCAGAGAGCCCGATGCAGGGCTCGATCCCAGGACCCTGAGATCATGACCTGAGCCGAAGCAGAGGCTTTAACCCACTGAGCCACCCAGGCGCCCTACAATGTCAATCTTGTGGAAGTTGAGAAGCCCCACTATAGAGGTGTCTGATTATTGTGTACTGCTTTTCGTGGTGTAGAACTAATAACCACATCTATGCTACCATAACACAAATGTTTCTAGAAATAAGTTACTGACCCATAGCCCAGAGCATCTGATTGCTTTCCAATAGAAATGGCTCTTTATTTAAAGGCTGTACTATAGTTTTCTACTCAGTCTTTTTTATTCAGTCTTATAATTATTTTCTTAAAAATGCTTTAGTATCAGTTCTATAAATTATTCCATCCATTAGTTCTTCTTCAATTGCTAATTTAAATTTTAATTTATTATTGTATTATTAGAACTAACATAATGCAACTGCTCTAATCCCACCCCCAAACTTTACTTTTGTTGTTGCTGTCCAAGCTTAATCCTAAATCAGTTTTCCTAGAAGCAAGCCATGAAAGGCAGATTCCTGTGCAAATGATTTATTGAGGAAGTGCTCCTTGGAGAAACTAGCAAAGTAGAAATTGGACAAGAACAGGGGAAAAGGGAAGAAGCCAAGAAAAGAGGCAATTTCAGGACAAGTACTGTGGAGGGTTGCTTCTGGCTCTTCTGGGAGTGGCATCTCTGGAGTGGAAGCTCTGCCTCAGTCACACACACACACACACACACACACACACACACACAGCTCTGCCTCAGTCACTCACACACACACACACACATACACACACACACACACACACGAAGCTCTGCCTCAGTCACACACACACACACACACACACACACACACCCCGCAACAGCCCGGAGCCAAGCTTTCACTGGGCCTCACAGATCGGTCATTGGCTCCGAGCCTCCTTCATGGTTATAAATTCCCAGCACTCCCCCTCTCTGTGCCTGTGGGCAAAGTTACTCCACTGCCAGGAGAAGCCCCTCAAACAAGAAAGGGAACACGCCGGGAAGGCAGGAGGGAGGTTCCTAAAAATTGTAAGAAGGTGCAGGAGACATCTGGTAGACTATTGACGGTGCTTCCTGCATCCTGAAGTAACCATATGGTGCTAAGGTCAATCCACACGGGAGTGTCAAGTACACTCCCTGTGGGACAAATATCTATATAAATGTTTAGACTCACAAGGTAATAGTTTCTGAGAAAAGTTAGCTTAAATTTTACTGCACGACTTGCTGTCACTTTATAATAATTGCATTTATATCATAGTTTTAATATGAATTTCACATTTCCTATTTCTCTTCTTATATGTTCTTAATCATAATAACCATAATTTCTATACTTCATTGGGATTAGCATTCCCCCATGAGCTAGAACTATTAAATCGTTAACAGTCTCTCTGTGATTTTTCTACTTGACTTGTTATGACACGCTAATAATTTCATCAGAGTTTAGGTATTGTGAAATGTTACAATTTATACTGCTGGGTTTCAAACACAATATATCAATAAAGCAAATTGTTCACTGAAAATAAAATATTAAATAAGTTAATACCACATGAATTATTCTCTATTACTTATTTTTTAATTTTTAATTTTTCCTTTTATTTGATTGTATGGAAATTGTGAAGATATTCTAGATTCTTTTTGTAAGATTATTTCTGACTCTTATATTTTATATAAACATCTTTTTGTTGCTCTGACCAGTACTTGCTTCAAATATTACATAAGTTGAAAATTAACTTACAAGCCATGTACATTTTAGCTTTGATTCTCTCACTTGTAAGAGCTTAATACATCTGGGGTACAAAAAGTGATTGGCTTTTGCAACCATGCAAGGCTCCAAGTGGCTAGATTCCAAGTTCGCTTCTACTGAAGGCCATAGACAAAAAGCTTTTTCTTTTTTTTTTCAGAGTTCTCTTCTACTTATAGACTGAATTGTTCTATCCTGAATTTATCTCTTTTCTAAAGAACTTTGCTGAGAGTAAGGAAAAATAGTAACCACCACCACTTTGAATTTTCCTTATATTTCTTTTTGCTACATCCTTAAGGATACTGTCTGCCTTCTAAGATACCAATGGCTGAAGTTGAAATACATTTTTTTTTAACAGCAAAAGATTCATCATCTTTCCAGGTTCTGAGAATTGAGATCTGATCACATTATATTTTAGGGTTTATTATGAGAGCTACCCTAGTACAGGTATCAAATTCTATAATAGGATGTAGGTTTGGCAGAAAATAGAGATCCCAGCCCACTGCGGGGCTGATAATACAGAAGTATTTCTCTTTCTCTGTATCTCTCTCTCTTTCTGTCTCTCTGACAATAATCTGGAGGTAGGAAGTCCAGGGCTAATATGATAGCTTTGTTCCACAAGGATGTATGAGGATCCAAGCTCCTCCCGTATTGTACTCTACCTTTTGCTCAAACAACAGTATGTTAGAAAGGAGGAAATGAGAATATCTTTTCTCTTTAAAGACAAAAGGGGGTTGCCTAGGTGGCTCAGTTGGTTAAGCGTCTCCCTTCGGCTGAGGTCATGATCCCAGGGTCCTGGGATTGAGTCACGCATGATGCTCCCTGCTCTGCAGGGAGCCTGTTTCTCCCTCTGCCTTTCTCTCTGTGTGTCTCATGAATAAATAAAATATTAAAAAAAAAAAAACAAAAGGCAAAGAAGTTATGCTCGTTTCATTCACACCCACTTGTCAAAACTTTACCAAATGGCCACACTTAAATTGAAAAGACCCTGAGAAATGTATTCTTTATTCTGGGCCATACACCAAACTACACATTCTATTATTATGGAAGAAAAGGAATATGGTTCTTAGAAGACCTTATCAGTCCCTACCCTATAGCCATACTATAATGATATGTAGTTCAATTAAACGGGAATATATAATAGTTATAAACTATACAACTAACCAAATGGCTCTAAATATATAATAGAAAATTTAAGAGAACTAGAAGAATAGATGAATTAATACATCCTCATAATGGGAACAAATACACCCTCATAATGGGAATTATTTTATTAATAGTTCAACTTACAACAAATTGCACATGTTTAAAGTATACAATTTGATAAGTTTGATACATATGTATCCCATGAAATCATTATCACTATCAAGATAATAAACATATCCATTTCCCCCAAAGTTTCCTTCATGCCCCTTACTGGCACCCATCATATCTGTTACCCATCTACCTCTGTCCAGGCAGGCACTGATCTGCTTTCTGTCACTACAAATTAGCTTTTATTTCCTAGAATTTTATATCAATGAAAACATACAATATACATTTTTTAAAATCTGGCTTCTTACATTCACCATGATTATTTTGAGTTTCATCTATACTGTTGCTTACATCGATGAGTTAATTCTACTTTATTGCTGAATAGTATTTACCTTGGTCTGTTTATTTATTCACCTGTTGCTGGGTCTTTGAGTCGTTTCCATTCTTCGCTATTACAAGTAAAGCTATTACCAACATTTGTGAACAAGTCTTTGTAAGGACATATGCTTTTTTTGTTTTTAGTAAATATCTAAAAGTAGGATGGCTATATATGTGGCAGAAAGTATGTTTAACTCTATAAGAAACTAAAAAAAAAATCTGTTTTCCATTTTACATTCTCACCAGTAATATATGAGAATCCCAGCTCTTCCACATCTTCACCAGCTCTTGGTATGGTCAGCCTTTTCAATTTTAGCCATTCTAATGGGTATGTAGTGGTATCTCACTGTGGTTTTAATTTAAATTTCTCTAATGACAAATGATAAATGTTTTTTCAAGTGCTTAATAGCTAACATATATCTTCTTTATTGAAGTGTCTGTCTACATTTTTATCCCATTTTTTTAGGTTGTTTCTTTTTTTCTAAGTTTTGAGAAATCTTTATATAATCTGCATACGAGTTCTTTATATCTGATTTGCAAATATTTTCTCCAAGACTATGCCTTGACTTTTCATCCTTTTATCAGTGCCTTTTAGCAAGCATTTTTTCTTTTGTAGATCTCATTTTGGGTGTGTGTCTAAGAAATCTTTGCCTAATCCAAGATCATGAATATTGTATAGATTTTTTTCTAGAAAGCTTACAATTTTAGTTTTTACATTTAGGTTTAAAATCCATTTTGAGTTTTTTTATATGATTTGAGGTATAGATTAAACTGCTGCTGCTGCTTCTTGCATATATATGTATTCAATATTTTCGGGACCATTTATTGAAAAGACTATAATTTTTTCAACTAAATTGCCTTTCATTGTTGTCAAAAATAATTGGCTTGATTGTGATTCTATTTGGGCATTCTATTTTGTTTCACCAATATATTTGTCTATCTTGACCCCAACACCGTACTGTCTTTACTACTTTTTATAGCTTTATAAGTAAATAAACTACAATAAATAAGCTTTGTAAGTACATAAGTTTCAAGACTTTAGATAAATCTTGTAGTGAGTTAGTGCAAGTCCACCAACTCTGTTGTTTTTCAATGTAGTTTTTGGCTTTTCTATTGCCTTTGCTTTTCCATGGAATTTTTAAAATCAGCTTGTCAATTTCTACCAAAAAGCTGCTGGGTTTTTGATTGGGATTGCATCTATAGATCATTTGGAGAGAACTAATTATCTTAACAATATTAATCCTTTCAATCCATGAAAATAGTATATCTTTTTTTCTAGGTCTTTAATATCTCTTAGCAATATTTTATAGTTCTTGTTGAACATGTCTTTCATATTTTCATATTTATTACTAAGTATTTCATTTTTAAAAAATCAGAAATGGATGTAAATTTCGTCAAATACATTTTTGCATCCACTGAGAGAGTCCTATCAATTTTCCCTTTTAGTCTGCTGATATGGGAAGCTACATTGATAGATTTTCAAATGTTAAATCAATTTCAAATGTTTTTATTCCTGAGAAGAATCCAATTTGGTCATGATGTAATATACTTTTCATGTACTGTTGGATTCAATTTGCTAACATTTTGTAAGAATGTTTGTATCTTTGTTCATGAAAGATATTGGTCTAGTTTCTTTCTGTTGTCTTTGTCTGATTTTGGTATGGGAGTAATGCTGGCCTTGCAGGATGAGTTGAGAAGTGCTACCTCCTTTGATTGTCTGCCAGAGTTTGTGTAGAATTTATACTATTCCTTCTTTATGTTTGATAGAATTTACCAGTAAAGGCATTTTCAGGTCTCTTTGTCAAAAAATTTTTACTAGAAATTCACTTTAAAAATATGTACAAAGCTATTAGGTTATTTATTCCTTCTTGAATGAGTTTGGTGGTTTGTCTCATTCAGGGAGTTTGTCCATTTTGTCTCAATTATTGAATTTACTGGCACAAAGTTGTTCATAATATTGTCTCATCAGCCTTTTAAAATCCTGTAATGATATCACTGCTCAACTATGATACTGGTAATTTTTGTCTTTTCTCTTTTTTTCTAATCAGCTTGAACAGAAATCTATCAATTTTATTGATTTTATTAAAAAAAAAACTACCAACTTTTGGTTTCATTGATTTTCTCTATTTTTTTTTTCTTCTGTTTTATTGGTTTTTGCTCTGATCTTTATAATCTATTCAGCTTACTCTGGGTTTCATTTGCCCCCCACCCTTTTTTTCGGTGGAACTGAGGTCATCGGTTTTAGACCTTCCTTTTTGCTAATACAGGCTTATAGTGCTAAAAGTTTCCCTCTTGGTATTACTTTAGATGTATTTTGAAAATTTTTATATGCTGTTTTTTCCACTTTTATTCGGTTAAAAATATAATAGTAAAAAGAAAGCAAGGGAACAATAATAATAGGATTCAGATTAATGATTACTTTGGGGTAAGGAAAGGCAAGGTTATAAGATAAGGGGACCATATTCTTTACATAGTGTTTTTATAAGGAACTAGCTTAAATTAACAAAATAAAAGCAGGTAGGCATGAACAAATCATAATGATGAGAAGTATTATTAACCAAGGATGTGATTAATCACATTCTATATAATATGGGTGGAAAAAGACAGAGCCAATAATTTCACTGTTAGGTACCTATTCTAAAGAAATTCTTGAACATAAAAAAATGGAAGTACAAGAATGTTCAGAGCACCATTATTCATAAGAGCAAGAAAATAGAAACAAATATCTATAAACAATAGGTACAGTATGCTATGTTCACATAGGAGAATACTTTCTACTAATGAATACTCTATATAATTATAGAATCCATAATTATGATTTCCTGTAAAAACTAGTTGTTAAAAATAGAGTATGATACCACTGATAAAAAGTAAAAAACTGCAAAAAATTTTGTATATATTTTTGAGCAATTAACATATATGTAGTCAAAGGAAAATAAATTAATGTAAATTATAAACACCAAATTCAGGAGAGTGATTATCTGGTAGAGAGAGAGAAATGAGAAGAGAAAAAGAACTCAGAAGGTTTGAATTATTTAGTAATAATTTATTTCTTAAACTTGGTGGTGCCTGCTTTATATGAATAGAAGGGCTGGAAGACTACTCCTAAAGTAGTCTTTATCTTACTTCCACCGCCCATTCAGACCTGCACTGGAGAATTCATTTTTCTCTGATTTTAGGGTAAAATCTAAAGTGAGTGCCATGACTTTTTTGATCATAGATAAAAAAATTTTCCTATTACTTCTAGTCACTAAAAATATGTCCCTTTAGTAATGGTATATCTAGTTCAGTGCAATAATAAAATACTGACTTTATTTGAAGATAGTGTCTTCCCTCCCCTAGCTGGGGCCTGCTTCGGGTCGGCATTCTGCAGGGAGTGAGTAAGATGAGCTAGACTTCTTACTGCCTTATGGAAGTACAGGTTCCCCTCTTCCAGAGACCAGGTTGCTTCTGGAATCTCTAGGGTTGAATTGTCCTTGTGGGTGGGAAGGAGGAGAGAGAAGTAATAACTTACTGGATTGAGACAGTGGCTATGATCTAGTGTTGGAACTCTCCGGGATTGAACTGTGATTGAAGCTGACTTTCTTGAGGCCCTTTTGTGTTTCTGTTGGTTGGAGAGACTGCTTTTCAGTTCTACTACTGGGAATCTTTGACTTTCAATTACCTTGTGTGAAGGAACTCTCTTATCCCCTAGGCATCCAGTAGTACACACCCAGCCTCTTTCAATCCTGCTGTCCTGGGCTTTGGTCAGGCTCTCAGGGCCTCTCAACTTCCCAGCTGGTCTCTCTGCCTTCACCTGTCCAGCCTCCAATAATTTCTCCATATTTCCATCAGTATTAGTGATTGTGCCGTTTTTCTATTTAAAATTTGAAGGCTACTTCTTGCTGTGTAATATTGCCCATATTTTTGGGGATAACATATGGTGACTTTCACAATCTACAAAGAACTTAACTTTTTTCCAGTTTTATCTCTTACCCCTCTGTGCCATGCACACTCCACTCTAGCCACACTGACTTCTTACACATTTACTTTCATGAATACATATGCTTATACATGCTGGGATTTAGTTGTCTTCTATTTTCTGCATCTCATACTTATTGCTGTTGTATATAACACACATTCATTTCTTTATCTCAGAAATATATATTCATGTTTCTACATTCTTTTTATCTATCTATCATCATTTATCTATCATCTAATGTATTAATGTGACTAATGGTTAGTTTAGGCTCTCAGCCAGTGAGAAGTAAGGCACTTTTCACAAGATGCTTCGCCGTAATGATGCTATACTGTTTTATTTTTATTTTTTAAAAAGGATTTTATTTATTTATTTGAGAAAGAGAGAAAGCACATGAGTGAGGGAGGGCTAGACGGGTAAGGGAGAGGGAGGGGAAGAGAATCTCAAGCAGATTTTGCACTGAGTGTAGAGCTGGATGTGGGGCTTGATGTCAGGACCCCAAGACATGATCTGAGACAAAACCAAGAGTTGGATGCTCAACTAACTTAGCCACCCAGGCGCCGCTATACTGTTCTATTTTAATTCCACCTTTACTTCTCCTTGGTCTTTCTTCCATTATTCATCTTTTGGTAAATAGTTCTGATCATTCATAGCTGACAATGAATAAAAATGGTACTTTTGGAGGTACTGCAAAATTGCCAAGAAACTATACCATGAAGTTTTATATATTCTGTGGCACAAAGTAACAGTCAATTAATTAGAAAGCAAAGATCAGCAAAAAGTTAAAGATTGGGAGAAGTACTTTTACCTTATAAAAAACATCATATAGATCCCTATGGCTTGGGAGGATTCCTCTACTATTGTATGAACAGCATGTGAATAAAATTATGGCTTGAAATTTGTCACGCTTGAGGGCATTTAAAGAGAAGTCCACAGCTGGTTTGTGTATGATGCATTTCCATGGGGACTGTGCCACAAAGACAGCTCATATTGCTTAATCATTCATTAGTTCATTCATTTTCAGAAACATGTACCCTGCACTAAACAGAGGTATGTCCATATTATCTTATCAATTCTTCCAGGTCCCATTAAGAGTGCCCTTTCTTCTCTGCAGCCTCTGTTCCTGACTATCCTAGGCAAAGCCAATGATTGCCTCTTTTCCATTACCACACCAACTCTATATACCTTTACTATTAGCACTTACCATATTGAAGTGTGTATTTGTGTCTCCCTAAATGTATTTTGAGCCCCTTTGCGGCAGGGATCATGGCTTATTCATCTTTGTGTCTCTAACACCTAGCATAGAGCTTGACACATAGCAGATGCTTGATAAATATTTGTTGAAACAAAATAAAATATTTACTGTAGTTCTTCATTGAAACTCATAAAATTTGCACTCCCTCCTCAGACACTTAACCATCTATATGAAGGGAAAATTTGATTCAGAATAATGAATAGACAGTATTAGACTCCATAGAGCTGGCCCTGAAATAAAAGACAGCTTTCTGGCTTCCACTTTTTTCACTTCTCTCAATGGCTGTCGTCAAAATCACCTAGGACTTAATTTTGAATATAATGTTAAGATTTTCCAGCCCTAGTCCTACCTTCCCATCCTGCCATATTGACACAGCTAACTGATTGCTCTTGCATTTTCTGTCTTTCAAAATTTTTCCTGTCATGATTTCCTTAATGTTGTTCTGCTCTGGGTTTTTTGTTTGTTTGTTTGTTTTGTTTTGTTTTGTTTTTTCTAACTTTCTTACTGCCCCTTCTTAGTTTCTTAGTAACTGTCTTCATTCTTTGGCACTCATCTCATCTACACATGCTTTTCTGGAAAAATCATTCCTGCTTGGGTTTTAATTATTATCTGTACATTGATCACTCCCAAATCACTTTCTGTAGCCTAAATCTCTCTATTGAACTCAGAATTATATAACTACCATTTATCTGTATGTTCAAAGAGAACTCCAATATAACATCTCCAAGAAACAGAAAAACTTCCTACAGTATTGTGTATCACTGTTTTTGTTCTACCAAGGCAGACTTCTTGGAGGCAGTGATAAATCCGTGCACCTGCCACATAGGATCATTCTTACTTGTTGGAAGACCCTTTTCTTTCTACCTTCACATTCATGGCCTCTGCGCACCATAGCAGCTTATACTTCACTCTCCCCCACCCATGCTCTGCCATCTTGCTAGACCAATCCCTCCAAAATGTGAGCTGATAATGTCACTCTCCTGCTTGCAGTCTGTTCTTGGATCCTTGTTGTAATCAGAAAGCAATCCAGATTCCTTAGCACAACATAAAGATTCTTTGTATTTCAGGCCATTTCCTGTCCAGCCTGACCTGGACAGGCTTCCTCATCCTGTCCAGGCTTCCTCATATCTTGCTCTAAGTCTCTTCCAAGTTGAAATACTGGTGACTCCTTAAAGTACCTCCCTCTTCTCCCACTTTGCAGATGCTGCTTGTCCACTTGGAACATCCTTAACTTCATTAGTGTTCCACTTGGGTAAAGTGCCCTTCTAAACTTCATAAATCATTCACATTTATTCAACACAGATTTGCGATGGGTTTGAGACACTGAGCGCTAGAGATAACTGCTGAACAGATTCAGTTTTTTCTTTCATGAAGCTTACATTTTAACAGGGGAGACAGTAATTAAACAGATAATTGTACTAATAAATATGTAATTAATACAAGCTTAGGTAAAGGTCATAAGGAAAAGTAAAGAGTATGCTGAAAGATGACCACAGTTGAATTTCCTTTCCCACAATAGTTATCACATTGCATTGAAATTGTTTATTTGTCAAGCTCTGTAAACTAGGCTTGGGCTCCCTAACTATGAGCTCCTTGAGGGCAGGACTTCTTCATTATTTCTCTTTATATTTTCACTGCTCAAAAAGGATTTGGGTCCGAGGAGGTGACAGTGGTTATTTCTTGAACTAATGAAACCAAACTTATACTTACTGAAATAAAAGATGGCAGGGAGTTGGCTATCTCTGGAAGTGTGTTGGAAGTGTTATATGTTGTGACATAGGTGGACAGTCCCACATTTTGGAAGAGATGAATGAACTGATCTCTAAGATCTCTTCCAAATCTAAATATCATGATAGGTTAGTGACCCATGGGGTTAAATAACTTAGAGAAAGCAACTTGCCTTATATATGCTGCTGACATAGTATCTAGGACAATGCTTCCTGTGAGCAAACCCTTACTGTGTAGGATATGAGATTACAGATGTCTGGTTTTTTGAGGTCCATTGTTAACTTCAGGATAATTCAGACTATAAGGAGGTAGTCCACAAATGGACTCAGAGGTGATGTGGTTTGACAAGCTAAATAATAGCTTGAGAGCTCAGCAGCTATTATTATTTTTAATATTTTAATTTTTTTTTTAATTATAATATTTACTAAATTCAGAGGTCTAAACTGCCTAATGGGATTGTGCTTTATATGAGGTAAAATATTAGAGCAAAAAAGAGGCCAATTGCAATTTTCTGGGCAGACACGAAAGTGCAAAACTAGGTGACATTTAATAAGCCAACTCATTTTCTTCTTCCTTTACTGCTCCCCTCACCATGGAAGTGCAAGCCTGCTTTCTGAAATTGACAAGAATTGAACACCCTTTGTTACAGCATGAGATGCCTGATCCCATTCCAAGATTTTCTGTCCTGATGCCATAATACCCACCCCTCTTTCCTTTGAATGGCACTTAACACAATGCATTTGTGACTTGCCATGTTCGGGCATGGAAATGACTATTGCCTGGTGGAGGGAAAAATTACTTTTCAGTGGTTTTTGTTTTTACTTGTTATGGCTCTGAATTTTTCCTGCTTTGCCATGACGGCTAAAATGTGCATAGCATTTCTGTGCCATCCGCAAACATATTTTCAGCATGCCTGTTTTCATGAAGAAAGTGAAGGAAGCATAAGCTTGGCACGACGCTAAGTATGGGGTGTGTACACGAGGACCATCTGTTCCACATACACTCTGCTCTGCTCTGACATGCAGTAGGAAAGAAATCTGTGCAATCGGAAGGTGGATTTCTTAAGGTGTTAACTACCGAATAACTTGGGTAATGGGCTTGGGGATACCACTCTTGCTATTTGTTGGGAGCTCTTCTTTGTCAACTTCAACCCCATTTCAGTTAGTCATGGTCAGACCAATATTTACTGATTAGGTCAATGCTTCATAAGACAAAAACTGTGTCATTATTTTTATGTTGGGATTGGAAGAGGGAGGGATGCAGAGTGCTACTTAGGAACATATTTTAGTTTAAAAATGTGTCAGTTAGCCATGCCATTAGGGAGGGGTGTTGCTGCTTTTTCTGTGCTTCTCCTGGAGCTGGATGTGTATAACGGAGACTCTGGAACCTGCCTTACTGCAGAGGCACCCTTATAGTTTCTTTCTGGGAACTGGAATTCTAGGGCTGCTGCCAGATGCCACCGGAAGTGACCACTTCTTCTCACTGACTTCTTCCTATGGAAAATCCATACTCATTCCACAAAACTACAGGACTGGTTTCATCCAGGACAATGAGGTTTGTGTCGTACTTCTCTATCCGAAGCATGGTGAGGAGCCAACACAAGGTGTTCCCGAAACTGGTTTCTCTAATCATTGGCTGAATATTTGTAGTCCCAACTTAATATCTGTGATTCAAATGAGAATCCTTTCCTCCTGGGCTAATTCTTGATCCTGATATAAAAATAGAACTGATGCTCAGTGAAAGAGAGAAAGAGAGAAAATTGCAACCCCATGAGGATCTCGTATGATGTAAATGGAGGCCTGATTAAAAACTCTTTTCCTTTTTTTTTTTCCTTCGGGAAGGAAATGGTAGAGCTGGAATCAAACTGACTCCTGCCAGGCTTCTTGGTCACAGAAATGATGATCAGATGACTACTAAGCTGCACCCATTTCCCTAGGGAGTCAGTGTTTTGGAAATGGATAACTGGCTGATTTGCACGAACCAAGACTGAAGGAAGCACATATTTGAGCTGTCTTCTGTGGAGAGTCAGATCCACTGGGGGACTCAACATTGCAGAACAGCCAATGACATCTTAACATTTCCAAGAAATAACTGGGCTACCCCCCGAGATGCCTGGATACTGTTCTCTTGCCTCATTTGGCAGCTTTCTTCTATAGGAGTTGGATTTTTGTGGCATTCCTGAGCTCAACCCACAGCTCTTTTATTGAGGAAGAATACGATTTAAATACAAAGAGACAAACTAGTAAGTCAGAGTCTGTCCTCAGGAACTCATCATCTGGGAAATTATACTAAACTATTATCCAAATCTATTTCTACAATCCTAATGCAGATGAAGAACTTACCAAGTAAACGTCAGGGATGAAGAATGGGCTCAGTCAATTGGATTTAATCAACAGGCACTTTTTTTCCCCCTTTGGTTAAGAAGGGAACTGGTATCAAATATAACATAAGAAGAAAAAGCAACTCTTTAGCTCATTAAAAAAAAGTATGTTTTGGAGCACCTATTATGTGTTGGCTATTCTGGATAAAAAGACGGAAAATTAAGTTCTTGTATTTAAGTTAATTAACCGTCTTTTGAATGACTATCTAGTGTGCCAATCTGTGAAATGGCTGGAATGGAGGCATTCTCAAGATACTAAGGACGCAGAGAGGAGAGAGCACTGGAGTCTGCCCGGATGAGGAAAGTTTCTGGAGGAAAGTGTCTTGGGTCATGTCAGAGGACCAGAAGTATGGGGTGGCAGGATAGCACGTAAGAGGTGGGTTTTCTTAGGGACTAGTAAGTACCCACCCTAGAAGAGATAGAGTGGATTTCAGAGGAAAGCAGGGTTTGGTCTGCCTGGAATTCTGGGAGCTGATGATGGGGAAGAAAATGAAACTGAAGAGAGACATCCGGTGGCCACATTATACTTGACTCTCATGACTATTCAAAGTACAAAATCTCCTTAAAAAAGGAAATAAAAAAGGAAATAACACTCCTAAGTGTCCATGTGGGGATGCTGGTCTGCCTGACTGTATACTCCCTGAGTCCAAGGCTCTTCTCTTCTTCATTCAACGATCTTGGATAGTTGCAAGAAAGCGGAAAGAAAAGGAGAATTATACCCCAATTCCTGTTTCCTCTTCTTTTGACTGCTCCCCCTTGAGAACTAATCTTGAATGGCATTTCAATGCTCTGATTTTTACATAGAGCTTTGTTAAAAAACAAAATTCAGCTGAATAAATTTGAAAATCTAATTGGCTGTATTCAAAAATTCATAAATCAGGCAGCATCCCATCTAGCAGACAGAAAGAAGCTCTGAGGAGCTGAACAAAATGGAAGGCTTTTATGGGCAGAAGAGGGAAAGGAGTGAATTGTTTCAGGCAAGGTCACCTTCCTTTGGGGGATGCAAAAGGTCTAGAAAGTAGATTACCTCACTGGCACTGACCAGGAAATTTGAGACTGACCAGTTAGGATTATATTCCTGGAAGAGGTTGAAACTTCAATTAGGTTAGGTATTAAGTCTTGGTTTGGGCTTAGCATGAATGACTCCATTTTGGGCCTATTATCTCTTTTTAACAGCTTCAACATGCAGCAACTTTTACCGGGGAGAGGGAGGGATGGCATCTCCTGAGCAAATATCCTTAAGAATATGAACCCATGGAAAGCGACATCACGAACATCCCTTTTAGGTCTGGCTACCAGGAATAACACAGTAATAATAAGTTTCCAAAATCAATGCAAAAAGGCGTGGGATATTCTCTAGCCCTCTTATTAATGCCACCATCTCCTTCTCCCACTTCAGTGCTTCATCATTTGGGGACTTAGTGAAGGGCACAGATTCCAGACAAAATGAGTTTTTGCATTTTATTTTCCCAGTTGTTGCCTGACCGATACTGGGGATGCAGACTAAGTAAGAGCGAGTGCCTCTCTTTCCCTTACTTCCTCTCCATCATCCTGCAATCCTATTATCTTTAAAGGGAAAGAAATGATTTCTTTGCCTAGGTACTCATCCCATATCTCTCCGACATGGGACAAGTAGACCTTCTATATTCTAGAAGATTAATGAAGGGGAAGCGTCTTGTTCAGCAGGCGTCCATGATTGGAGGTTGGTTACCGAATGTGTTTATTCACATTTTCACTGTGCTGGCTGGGCTGCCTGCTGTCCTACATTCTGTTTCTATCGCTGGTTTCCTTTTCCCTTTAGCTCCTTCATTTGGCTTTATCTGTCTGTTTTAGCTGCTGTCTATTTCTCCTGTATATCCGGTATAGATTGCAAATTATATTTGTGATGAGGGGAGTTTTCATTTTGATGGTTTTGATTTTATTTCACAACAGAGCCAGAGCAAAATAGCCTTTTCTGCACACATCCCCATCCCCTTTCCGGATTATTGATTCAAACTAATTTCAGAAGTAACCTGTTTGGTATGATCTAGCCACATCACACATTCTAGCTTATCAGAATTCAAGTCTCATGACTAAATGCAATAAAAATGTTCAAATATATCCAAACAGAGTTAGGTTTCGAATTTAGATGAAAACCTTATGGTGTCAATCAAATATACATGACATATGTAACTTAAATCCTTAGCTATTTCAGATACTTCGAGAAAAGAAATCAAGGATCATGTTGGTTTCTACTGACCTCTTCCTGGGGTGAGGCTTATATACCCTATAATTGTATCACTCATGTTTCTATCATGAAATGGAAGAACATAATTTTAATATTTGAACAAAGACATTGGATCTATGATCTGGAATTATTTTGCAGGTTTCAACAGTCACTGAATATTGCCAGGGTTTCACATGGTTTCACATCATTTCTCTTGATGTGTGAGGTGGGGTTAATCATGTGTTAATATTCAATGAAAATTCACTGGTGGAAAGAAATCTTTACCAATTAATGACTAAGCTAACGATTTCCTAATCTGTACTACGAATACAAGAAAGCCATGGAAAGAGGGCACAATTAGGCTTACAGGAGAACCTGTAATACTCTGAAGACAAGTTAATAGTATCTTACAGTATGTCTAAATTTTACTATTTGATATTGATGTTTTAAGCTTCTGATATATGGATAACTTTTCCAAAAGCATTTCATCTTTATCGTTCTAGAAAACTGTCTTTTGTTCATTCACCAAAGGTCTATACCCTAATCTTAAAGCATCCTTTGTTTCTTTGAATACAGAAAAAACTTTGAAATTTGCCAATTTAGTTCAAGTATTATTGCTTTTATTTTCAGTTAGTAAAGGTGCTGGGGGAATTTGATAGTGATAGATATTATATAATGATGATTTTGAGAATGACTAATAAGCTTAACACAGGGACTCTGTGCCATGGTATATCTTGACTTGTTCTTTTTGCTTGCTCTAAAGTACAATAGAGAGGCTTATAAAAGCAGCAGGTAACAGAGGACTGACTTAAGGAGGAGGTTATTTTTCAGACATAATTAGAAGCCTGGAAAACAGCGTGCTGCTGGCATTGGTTGAGAAGTTCAATGATGGTAGTGCCACTGTCTCTATATCTCTTGGCCTTCTCACGTGTCAACTTATGGTCACAAAAGATGGCTGCTGCACTTAGGCTGATGCAGGGAGGATGGGAGTGGCTGAAGGGGCTTGCCGCTAGAGTCTCTTTATTTAAAAAGATTTTTCTTTTTCCTAGAAGCCCTACCTGGATATTTCTGCTTTTATATCCTATTGGCCATGAAGAGGTCTGAAGGGCATCCGTAGAACCACCACGGAAACTGGGACTAGGACAGGTCACCAACAGTGTCTCTCACAGAATGTGCTCAGCACAATCACAGTGGTATGACTTATTCATTCATTTTTAATAACACCTTAGACAAGAGTTTTATGATCGAGAAGGGAAGTGGGAGCCATCTAGCTGGTCTTGCACATGTCCCCCTTTTATACGCTGTATGTCAGCATCTCCCATGATGGGTCTTTGGTATCTGGGTCGAGCTTAGCTAAATATTCATTAAAGTCAGTATAGAAACCAATACAAGGTGTGCCCCATAGTGCAGTGTGACTTGCTGTGATTATTGTCAACTACGGCTACGTGTCAAAGAATGCTGTGTAGCAAACTTCCAAAACTCAGAGGATTAAGACAGTCATCCCTTATTCTCAGGTGGCCTTGTGCGGCCGATTTGCCTGGGCTACCTTACCAGCTCTGCTACACCCCAGCTTCTTGGCAGCCTCCAGCCAGGGCAGGCTGGTGATCCCAGTCATAGACTTCCAGGGTGAAAGCCAGGCTCAAGCAGCAAGCGCATCACAAAAGCACTCTTCTTCGGGGGGCTGCCTCCACCTGCCTCCTAACAGCTCTTGGGCCAAAGCAAGCCCCACAGCCAAATACCAAATTCAGGAAGCTGATAAATAAACCTACGCACGGAGCGAACATTTTTGAAGACAAATCATATCTGCCACAATCTTTCCACCAACTTCGGGCACAATGACTCAAAAATCATGATTGCTCTAGCGTATCCAGAATCGTACAGCACTATTTTCACCATGTGTTGAAAAACAGTGATAGAAAGATAGCTTCATATTCTAACTTTCTTTCTTCTTTTTCTTCTTCTTCCTTTTTTTTTTTTTTTTTTAAGATTTTATCTATTTATTTGACAGAGAGAGAGCACAAGCAGGGGGAGCAACAGGCAGAGCGAGAGGGAGAAGCAGGCTTCCCACCGAGCTCAGCAGGGAGCCTCACGCGGGGCTCGATCCCAAGACGCTGGGATCATGACCTGAGTCGAAGGCAGACGCTTAACCGACTGAGTCACCCAGGCGCCCATATTCTAACCTTCTATTCTTAAATTATATATTTTAAACATGAGGAGTGATAAAACCTGCTATCTTGCCCAGAGTCTCTAGAAAATATTAATGGAAACTTGCCTAGCTGACACACATCGACTCCAGTGAAGTTGGCAGAGTCCCAGACCTCTTAAGGGAGGAGCCTCTCAGAATGCCACTCTCAAGGAAGATATATATTTCCAAGTGTTTGTGCACGAAAGAGAGATCTGGCTTGGAAAAATAAGTTTGATATTATATAATTGTTCAGATGTCATGAAGAGTTCTTTCTTTTCCAAAGGTTAGGGCACATATCTAAGAAGGGAATGACTCTGAAACATCATGCTGACAAGATTTGTGATATTTTGTGACCTAAGTGATCCTGTCATAAGGAGCTTTATCTTGTACTTTAAAATTCTTACTCTCCTATAATTGCCAGCCTCTCACACAGCCCATACCCTATTATTGCCGATGTGCTGACCTGGAGCAACCCGTCTCCTTACTCTTTCCTCCTGCAGAGCAGGTCCGCTATACTTCGTAACACATTCAGGATGGAGAGTGACTGAGTAATCATAGTAAGAGGAAGAATAAAAATAATAGATAACATTTATCCAACACTTCAGACACTTTACGACATGGGATAAATGGTATTGTTTCCCCTTGTAATAAAGAAATGGCTGCTTTGTACATTTAAGCGACTTGCCTGAGGCCATAGAGTGGGTTTTATTTACTTAAAAACTAAGAAGAGTCTATAGGTTTTCAGTTCAAGCTAGAAATAAAAGATAATTAATGTGTTTTACCGTGTACTGAATGAAAAAATATTAGCATTGAGGACGATGGACATGTTCTTTATTATGAATAGATTAACTACATCTGGTACACAATACCACCTACATCACATAAATAAAGGAAAAAATTATCATTGACCTTTCTGGTGCTTCGTGAGAAATAGAAATGCCAGCAAAGAGGTCTTCGATGCGATCTTGAAAGAAGATGAACAATTTTAGAAAGGAAATGTAGCCCAGAAATACTTTCAAAACACAGCAATGCAAATCACAGCACTGGTTCATGCACTCGTTTGAGGAGGAGGTGGTCTCTGAAAGATGATGGGATTGACCTGAAGAATTATGATAGAAAGAGTTCACGGTTTTAAACTACTTTTGTAAGTGGAGGAGAGACAGAACTCCATTTTCTGGAGAATTGATGTGCACAGTGAGCTGAGTGAATATCATCCATAAAGTCAAGAGGAGCTGAGCTGGTTGAACGGATAGGGCACATATTAAATTGATAGTGATTAATTAGTTTTATGTCACTTTGGCGCTTTTAGACTTGTTCATGGTGTGGTTTTCAATTATTTTAGTATTATTGGAAGAGCCAAGATTAGACCGTAGTTATTAGAATTAGATGAGTTACCTTATTTGCAGAGTAGGATAACCTTTGCTATTTTCCTTTCACGTGATCAGTGCCATTTGCAAAGGAAAAAAAATGAGTTGGTGTGAACATATACAAAGGTTTAACAGTGGGCTAGATTTTTAAAAACAGGATCAGATAAATCATGTGCTCAAGATTTGAAAGCATATTTAAGATAAGTTGTTTAAATTCTTATTGTCACTTGTCATTTAAGTTAGTCATCATAAGAAGCAAAAAGACAAGTGGGACTGGACATCCCAATTTCTGAGAAACAATTAGAAAATGAAAACGTCCTGAAATCCTCACATTCAATTCAGAAAATATTTTCCCTGTGAAATCACACTAGAGAATATGCTTGCAGATCTATCTCTACCTCTACCTCTCTCTCTCTCTCTCTCTCTCTCTAGCTATCTTTATCTCTATCTTTATCTATCTGAGAGGCTCTATTTAATGAGACTCTAAGAATTACTGCAGGGAAGAAATGGAGTATATTGCTGGAAGCCATGTTTGTTACCAAGCTTTATTCTATTACATTGTTAGTTGAGGAGTGAGATCAAAAAGGTCAATAATCCTTTGGATGTTATTAGCAAATGTGGCAACATAATACCATGCTCCACATAGACAGAAGGTCCAAGAGACTGTGTACGTGTGGAGAGGTGGGGCAGGGCGGGAGGGAGGGATGGAAAGGGAGGTCTGGCCAAGTGACTAGTACAGAAATCCTTCTTTCATAGTGAACCTGGTGAAAGACAATTAATTCAATCTCCTGATGTGAATTCTACCCCTGTCACTTCTTCTGAACTCTCATTCCAATAATTGCTCTATTCTCTTCTGTATATTCAAACTCTTTCCCTTTAGCATTTAAACAAAGAATAATCTCTCTTATTTTAAAGAAAAATAAAGGCCTGCTGTTGAACTCATGATTTATAGCTCCCTTCTTTTCAAAGGCACTTTTTTATTAAGAGTATTCTCTGCTTCCATGTTTTCATCCAGTGAAAAATGGCTATATGTTTCAGTCAAGATCATTGTTGATTTCAAAATCCATCTTTTAACATCATATATAATTTATTTACTATGTTTATTGTCTGCCTTTCTCCCATTAGAATGTAAGCTCCAAGAGGACATGTATCTTTATTCATTTTGCTCTCTCATGTATCCCCAGATTATGGAATGGTGCTTGGCACAGATGGTGTTCAAACCAAATCTACTAAGTGAATAAGTTAATGAGAAGGGAGATGTGGCCTGTTTAAGTTGATAATGCTATTACTGTCTCTCCTTCCCATCTGATGTTCTCTGAGGGGCAGATATCCAATGACTAGCTATTTCTCTCATGGGATGCTTTTGTATATTCTTTACAGACCCCATTAGAACCCTCTACCCTTCAGCATCTGCACATGCGGATAATGCCTTGTCTGGTGAACTGGGAAAAGTCCTTTCATGACAGCTCTGATTTGGCTTCTTTCTAGACGTGGGAATCCATAAATCCTTGCACCCTCCCACTCAAGTCAAGAAAGGAAAATATAATTTTGCTAGAATAAAGACTATATGGAAAGAAAATTGATGATTGAAAAGAACTGAGAAATTATTAGTATAAGTTTACCCTCTAAATATTCAGCTTTAAAACCTACACATGAGTCAGAATAGAGATAAGCAGACTCACCTAACTCACAGGCCAGTGAATGAAGGTATTAACATATCTGAAAAAAATAATATGCTACAGAGTTATAGGAATGGAAACACAGGAAAAATTTGGCAATAAACATCCAAGAGTGAGCAATTTTATTTTCTTCCTTGATCAATGAATATTTTCTCCTAAAAGCTGAAGGGCCTTTGAAATAAGAACAATACAGTGTAGTTTCTTTTTAGGAAGTCAAATAGCTTAAAACAAGAGACGTTTCTATGAACATCAGAAACAAAGATAGATCATGTGGCAAATCAAAGAAAGTAAATAGAAATCATATGCATCATTTCAAGTCTAAAAATCCTCCCATGCTCCTGTCTACTTTTTCTCTCTCTTCCCTCATCTGCTTCCCCAGTGGGGAAGGTAAAAACTTCAGTCTTTGAGTCATGCCTTGGAAGAAAGCTAACTGTTCACAAACAGCCACATTATACCCTTTGTTATTGTAGTAGGACACTGAAATTTTCAAATTTTTCTTACAGCCCTTAGACCAACCTGGACACAGAAATTATGACCTTGAAGAGAGGTATTAATGTAACAAAAGGCTTAAGATTTGTAACATTACCAGGGTGCCTGGGTAGCTCAGTTAGTTAAATGTCTGCCTTTGGCCCAGGGTCCTGGGATCAAGTTGTGCATCAGGCTCCTTGCTCATCGAGGAGCCTGCTTCTCCTTATCCCACACCCTCTGCTTGTACACTCTTTTTCTCTCTCTCTCTCTGTCAAATAAATAAATAAAGTATTAAAAAAAAAAAAAGGTTTGTAACATTACCTTATCACTAGTTAGCAAAAAATAGTTGGAAAAGTTGAAAAGATGGAAAGTCATGTTATACAATGGTAAAATATTTCATACTATCACCTATAATAAGCCAGAAGGAAGACAATGTACTTTCTGAGCTGGTATCTCTAGATTAAGAGTTCTCAACAGAAGCACAACTGACATGTTGGGCTAGGTAATTCTTCGCTGTGGATGGTTGTCCTGTTAATTGTAGGATGTTTAGCAGCATCTCTGGTGTCAACTACTAGATGCCATCACATCTTCCTAGTGATGAAATTGCCAAATGCCCCCGGAAGGGGTAAATTGCCCCTGCATGAGAACCACTTCTTTAGAAGAAGTGACTGGAAATAGTAAGACTCTTTATATTGGCCACTTCTCCGTTGATGAAATATTAAAATAGATCAACTCAAGGAAGAATCAACTGGTTTATAAGCAGAAATAAGAGAAAATAGAGAGACTCTACATTTGGAGTTTCCAAGGCTAGGAAAGGTGAATTGTTCCTGGACTTCAGACAGTAAGAGATAAGTTTGAAAAATACTTTGAGCATCAAAGTCTCAGTAAAACTTCTCAGAGAACAAAGAGAGTTAGTCCTACAAAAGAGATCAGATGGAGTATGATCTTTCCACCTTTTATTTCAGATGGCCTAAAGGTATTCATCATTATACTAAAAGAGAGGGGCAGGGAGGGTAGAAGAAAATAAATCAATTTGGTTTCAGAATTATGTCTAAGAATAAACTTTGAGTGTGCTTCCTGGCACATGAAATTGACTGAAAGCAAATAGATCAGAAACCTGCTGAGGCTTTTTTTATTTTTTTCCAGGCTATGAAGATTATATTCTACTGGAAGAAAACAGATAATAAGTTATCAAATAGTAAATAAAGAATAAAACATCGCCAAAATTACATGCTATTTTATACTCCCTTGTTTGGCAAAAATTAAGGAATCTTATTATACTATTAGAGATGGTGTGGGTTGAAAGAATATTTTCAATATGACTGGTTCAAGTGTAAATTGGAAGACAGTTTGTTCTTGCCTCATAAAGCTGAATATAACCTAAGACCTAGCAATTCTATTCCTAGGTACATACTCAAGAGAAACTCTTGCACCAGGAAATATATACAGAAATGTGCACACCAATACTGTTAAAAATAGCAAAATATTGGAAATTACCATAGTAAAGAGGGGGAAAATTGGGGCCCCTGGGTGGCTCAGTTGGTTAAGCATTTGACTCTTGATTTTGGTTCAGGTTGTGATCTCAGGGTCCTGGGATCCAGCCCCATGTTGGGGCTCCACAGTCAGCGGGGAGTCTGAGGATTCTCTCTCTTCCTCTCCCTCTGCCCCTCCCGTGGCTCACATGCTCTCTCTCTCTCAAATAAATAAATAAATCCCAAAATTAAAAAAAGAAGGGGAAAATTGGTATATTTAACTATGAAACATTACCCAGTATAGGAAACAAATAACTACAGACACCTGCAACAACATGATTAGGTTGTACTTGAGTACCAGAAGTGGGCCACAGATTACATTCAGTATAAAGACCTTTTATAAAATTAAAAACAATTTTAACAAAAAAAAAACCACTGTTCATGTGTGTGTGTATGTAGGTAGGTGAGAAAATGATAAACACAGAATTTAAGCTAGGGCTAGCTGCCTCTGAGGAAGCAGGAGGAGGATGGATACAGAAAGAGTACATTAGTGGAACTTCATTTTAATGTTTTAGATTTAGGGGTTGGATCTTAGGTTCAGGAGTGTTCTTTATAGAAAGAAAAAAGAAAAGAAAAGAAAAAGAGAAAGAAAGAAAAAAGAAAGAAAGAAAGGGAGAGAAAGAAAAGAAAGCAAGAAAAAGGAAAGAAAGAAAGAATGAGAAAGAAAGGAAGGAAGGGAGAGAGAGACAGAAAGAGAGAAAGGAAGGAAGGAAGCAGAAGGAAGGAAAAGAAAAGAAAAGAGAAGAAAAATGTACTAAGTTTTGATTGAATTGTATTGCCAAAAAACCCCAAAAGTCCAGATTAAATCAACCTGCTGGCTCTCAAGCTTGCTCCAGGAGAAAGCAGACTGTGCAAACTATTCTGTCCCCAGATAGTTGTATAGTTCTATAGTTGTATAGATAGTTCTATAATAGTTGTATAGGGAATGCTCCCCAAAATCCACTTCAAATGTAACCAAGGCAAATGACTAATAAGGAAAGGTAATAATAATGAGGAACAAGAAGATGGCGGAGGAGTAAGAGGCTGAGATAGTGTCAGATCCCAGAAGCTCAGCTAGATAAGTTATCAAACCACTCTAAACACCTACAAACTTAGCAGGAGATAAAAGAGAAGAACAACAGCAATTCTAGGAACAGAAAATCGACCACTTTCCGGAAGGTAGGACGTGCAGAAAGTGAATCCAAAGCGATGGGAAGATAGACTGTGGGGGGAGCGGCCGGCTCCCGGCAAGCCGCAGAGCAGCGGAGCACAAAATCGGAACTTTTAGAAATCTGCTCCACTGAGGGACAACGCTCCAGAGGCTAAGCAGGGGGTGGAGCCCTCGTGGGGACAGTGTGGTTTCAGGACCTGTGGGGTCACAGTAAGACCGGGGGTGTCTAAGGGTGGCAGAGCTCCCAGGTATCAGAACGGGGAAGCCAACGGCAGAGACCGAGACGAACAGTGGGCTACCAGCTCAGGCTTACCTTGAACCGTGATCCCGGCACAGTCAGGCTGCTGCTCTTCGAGCAGGGACCCCACAAGGGGCAGATCCGGAGAGACTCCCTCCTTCCTCCTCTGGGAGGAGCGGCGCGGTAGCTCGCGGCAGGAATCTGCTGGGTTTGGAGACTCCAAACGGCCGTGCGCCAGAGAGAGAAATGCTCGGTCACAGGCCGGGTGAGCTCAGAGTGCGGCCGGAGACCAGGGAGACGGGAGGGATTGACTGCTTTTCTCTGAGGGCGCACTGAGGAGTGGGGCCCTGAGCTCTCGGCTCCTATGGGCCAGAGACTGGGAGGCCGCCATTTTCATTCCCCTCCTCCAAAGCTGTACGGAAAGCGTTCAGGGAACAAAAGCTCCTGAGAGCGAACTCCAGCAAATTACCTAGCCTGGCCCCTGGCAAAGGTGGCGCAATTCCACCTCAGGCAAGGACATTTGAGAATCACTGCAACAGGCCCCTCCCTCAGAAGATCAGCAAGAATATCCAGCCAAGACCAAGTTCATCGATCAATGAAAACTTCGGAACTCCTGAGTTAGGAAAAAGCAACACATAGAATTCATGGCTTTTTCCCCCATGATCCTTTAGTCTTTCGGAGTTAAATTTTTTAATTTTATTTTTTTCTTACTGTATTTTTTAATTTTTCCTCTTTCCTATTTTAACGTTTTTTAACTAGTATCTAATCAATACCTTTTTAAAAATATTTTCTAATTTTCAGTTACATACATATTTTATCCCCTCATTGTATCTAAACCTTATTTTTTTGTATACATATAGGGTTTTGTTTTTTGTTTTTTTTTTAATTTTGGGATACAATTTCTTCTAATAGATCAAAATATACCCTAAATCTAGCACACGGCTTGGATCTAGTCTGCAACCTGATCACATTCTTTCCCTCTTTTTTCTTTTTTCTTTTTCTTCTCTTTTTCAACCAACCTCTTATCAATCCCTTTTTTAGAATCTTTTTTAATTTTTATCTTTACACTCATATTCCATCCCTTCATAGTGTTTACCCTTATTTTTGTATATTTATAAGTTTTTCTTTCTTTAAAATTTTAGGAGGTAGTTTCTTCTAACAGACCAAAAACACCCAAAATCAGGTGTGGGGCTCTGTTCTAATCACAAATCTAAAATATATATATATATATATGTATTTTTTTCTTTTTCTTTTTCTCTTTTTTATTTTATTTTATTTTATTTTTTCCCTCCTCTCCCCCCTTTTTTCTTCAACCCCTGGTTTCGGCTCCCTTCTGATTTTTCTGAGGTCATTGCTACCCTTTAAGTATTTTGTTTTCTCATTCATCTATTCTTATCTCGATAAAATGACAAGGCTGAAAAACTCACCACAAAAAAAAGAACAAGAGGCAGTACCAACGGCGACATTAGTAATATGGACATTAGTAATATGTCAGAAATAGAGTTCAAAATGACAATTATCAAGGTGCTAGCTGGGCTCGAAAAAAGCATGGAAGATATCAGAGAATCCCTGTCTGGAGAAATAAAATCCCTTTCGGGAGAAATAAAA
>CM052900.1:93942125-93988124 GCA_028534135.1 Potos flavus | reverse complement strand
GGGGGGTAGGGGCGGGTAGGGATAGGGTGGCGGGGTTATGGACATTGGGGAGGGTATGTGCTATGGTAAGTGCCATGAAATGTGTAAGCATATCAGCCCCACATGGATGATTCCAGTGAGCATGAGGCCATTTGTTACTATTACAGCACGTTTGTTCTGTTTGAAGCAGTTTAATTGCCAATTTAATTTTGATGAAAAGAAGAAAACTAAGATAAAAATATTTTTGAAAAAATTTTTAGAATAGGAAGAAACAAGACAAACCAGAAGCACTGTCCATATTTATGGTTCTTGTGAAATTTAATTTTTGCATGTTTATACATTTGTATTTTGTACAATATCACTTTATTTCAGTGCATAGTCATAAAGTGCAAAGCTGATATATGCACACTGAAACAAATGAAATGATATGAATAAATAAAAAGTTAAGATAGTTTCCTCCTCAACCCCTCTCAAATTCTAATATTTCTTGTTTAAATCAATATCAATAATTTTGTGGTTTTCCAGTCGTTTCTTCAGGTACATAAATGCATATTAAGATAGATAAAACAGCACCCGTGAGACAGATTTCCGGTTTTGTTTTGCTTTGTTTTTGTTTTTTGTGTGTTACTTTTGTGTGTTGGTGTCTGGGCGGATGGTGTTACACCTGTCCCTGTGCCCCTCAGGCATTCTGCCCTTTCATCCCCGGCGGTCTGGGAGGCTCATCTGTGCTGATCGCACTGATGGCTTTTCCAGGGTTTGGCTTCGGAGCGGCGCTGGAAGAATATCAGAAAAAGGGAAGGGAACTTATGCCTCTTTGTTACCCTTCTTCCAATCACAGTCCCTTCCACCATTGCTGCCAGCAAAGGCTGTGTTCCTCGGTTTTGCTCTTTCACACACAGGTGGCGGTGGCTACCTGTTGTTCTTAAGCCTGGTGCCCATCATCCTTTGTTGACTCCCTTAGCCCTGCCCCCTCCTAGGTAAAATAGTCCCTCATTGCCCTGTCGTGCTCTTTCTTGGTGGGTCCCTGACAAATATGCACATCCACAATATGCTATATCCTGGGTCACTTTTTTCCCACTGAATCGATCATGGTCATCTCTCTGAGTCAGTATTTATAGCTTTAAATCATTGTTTAGAACAGCTTTATTTTGTTAACGCTTGTCTGTTATGTCTCATTCTGATTATTCCCTTACATGTTTTTGAATCTTTTGGTTTGGGAAATGTCATTTTTAAATGGCGTAAAATGGATATTTAAAATTTAATCTGACAATCTTTGGTTTTTCATTACAATATTTAGTCTATATTTATTTAAATTTTGGAATCAAGTTTATCGAAGTATAATTTATAAAGAATAAAATGCACATATTTTAAGTATGCAACTCAACAAAAGCACACACCTAGTTAACCAAAAACACAATCACGATACAAATCATTTCCATCACCCCAAAAGATTCTTTTGTGCCCCTGCTTAGTCAATCTTCACCCCCACCCCCAACCCAAACCCAGGAAACCACTGATCTGCTTTCTGTCACTGTATATTAGATTTGCCTTTCTTAGTATTTTATATAAATGAAAATTATTATACTAGCACTCTTTTGTGTCTCGCTCATTTTGCTCTGCATAATGTTGAGATTCATTCATGGTTTTTGAATGTATTAGGAGTTTATTCTTTTCATGGTGAGTGAGACTCCATTTTATACATAAACTACAATTTATTTTTCTTTTCAAAGAAAAGAAAGTTGGATTGTTTCCAATTTGGGTTAAAACCTGTCCAGCAGGAAGATCTAGCTACCCATCCCAAGGGCAGACTATGTAGATGAGAGACCATACCACTGCCCACCACCAGAAGTAGGAGCCCACACACTTGACCCAATGCATCATCTATGGGTTTGGAGATACCAAGGAAGACTCATACACTTGGCACTGATTGTAACAAGATGTATTCATAGAAAGAAGAGACACAGTGAGATTAGCATCTGTAGGGTGGACTTGTCTCCCATGGCCAGCAAATCCTTTCCCATAGCTGATGCAGGCAGAGACCTGTTTTCCTCCTGCAGGTGACAGATATTCTTGTGGGAATGGGCAGGTGCCGTGTGAGGCACATGCTTTAACAGTGCACGGAAGTTCACAGCATACCCAGAACAGGGAAAAACTCCTGATAAAGAAGAATATGAGGCCAAGCAATACCTTGTACATGGCTTCCATGTTGAAGAATGTTCCAAGCCCAGAGTACTGATAGATGATCCTGAAGAAAGGTGATGGTCCCACAGTGAATTTTTCCCCAGTACCTCAGGTGAACATTCTTGTAGAAGTTTTTGTGTGTACACATATTTTAATTTATCTTAGGTATATACTTATGAGAATTACAGGGTCATATCTTAAGTGTTTATTGAATGCATTAAGAAACTGTCAAAGTGTTTTCCAAAGTAGTTGTGCTATGTACATTTCTACCAACAAGGTATGAGATTTCCAGTTGTTCCACATCCTTAACTAACAGTGGTATAATAATTGTTCTAATTTTAGTCATTTTGTGTGTGTGTGTAGTTGTATTGTGATATCTTGCAGTTTTAATTTGCACTGACCTAATGGTTAATGATGCTGACCATCTTTTCCTATTTTTACTAACTTTTCATAGGTCTTATTTTGTGCAGTGTTTGTTCAAATCTCCTGTTCATTTTTAAGTGGAAATATTCAGATTAGTAAGTTGTAAGAAATATACACTTAGAGCCAAGATCTTTGTCATATGTAATTGCAAGTATTTTCTCCTTGGCTGGCCCCTGCCTTTTCATTTCCTTAATGCAGTCTTTCAAAGAGCAGAAATTTTAAATTCAATGATTCCATTTTAAACTTTTTTTCTTTTATGGTTCATACTTTTAAAATATCTTATTTAAGAAAATTATTTTTTCACTATGATTGCAAATAGTTTCTCCTATGTTTTCTTTTAGTTTTTAAGAAGTATCATAGTTTATCTTTTACCTTTAGGTCAGTGGTTCATTTTGAAGTTCTTTTTTTGTGAATGGTATGAGGTAAAAATTAAGGCTCATAAGGTTCAAAAATTATAAGTTCAGGGCGCCTGGGTGGCTCAGTGGGTTAAAGCCTCTGCCTTCGGCTCCGGTCATGACCTCAGGGTCCTGGGATCGAGCCCCACATCGGGCTCTCTGCTCAGCAGGGAGCCTGCTTCCCCCTCTCTCTCTGCCTGCCTCTCTGCCTACTTGTGATTTCTCTCTCTGTGTCAAATAAATAAATAAAATCTTTAAAAAATTATAAGTTCATTTTTTCCCATGTGGATATTCAATTGATACAGCACCATGTTAAAAAGACTTTCTTTTTCTCATGGAATTACCTTAGGCTCTTGTCAAAAATTTTCTATTGGTTGAGCCCTGAAATGCCTGCAGACCTGGCTAACATCTTCCTTGCAATCTTACAAGAGACCCTGTAAGCCAGAAATACCCAGCTATACTTCTCTTGAATTCCTGACCCACAGAAACTGTAAAATGATCAATAATTTTTCTAGCCATTACATTTTAGGGAAACTTGTTATGCAGCAATAGATACCTGATATATTGACCTAATAAAATAAACAAGTATTCCCCTTTTCCTATTTTCTAAAAGAGTTTGTATAGGATTAAATGATAGAATTCACTAGTGAAGTCACTGGGCCTAGAGTTTCTTTAATGTAAAGATTTTTAACTATAAATTCAATGTATTTAATAAATATAGCATTACTTGGGTTTTCTATTTTTTCATGAATCAAATTTGGCAGTTTGTGTCCTTAAGGAAATTTGTGCACGTCATCTGAAATCCCTGATATATTAACATTAACATAAAGTTATTCATAATATTCCTTTATTATTCTTTAAATAGTTGTAGTTTCTATGGTGATGACTCTTTTCATTTTGAATATTAGAGCTATGGACTGAATTGTTTCCCCCCAGAGTTCATATCCTAAAGCCCTAACCCCCATTGTGATGATACTTGAAGACGGGGCTTTTGGGAGGCATTTAGCTTTATTTAGATGAAGTTATGAAGGTGGGGCCCTTAGGGTGAGATTGGTGCCCTTATAAGAAGAGACAGTGAGGAGCTTGCTTACATTCTTTCTCTATTCCATGTAGGGACAAGGTGAGAAAGCAGCTGTTTGTAAGCCAGGAAAAAGGTTCTTACCAGGAATTGACCATGACTATGATTATACCCTGATCTTGGATTTCCTAGCCTCTAGAACAATGAAAACTAAATTCCTGTTGTTTAAGACACCCAGTGTATGATACAGGAGATCCCTTGGAGTGTGCGTTAGTATTACTATGCTCTGTAATTAAGGTCATTGGAAAACTACAAGAACCCAATTCAAGTAGAGCTACTAATGGGCCAGACAGTTCAGACATGAAGTTTTGGATCATTCCATTGGGCCTTTACCAGCCACAACCAGTTGATGTGCTTGCTGAAGGCCAGGGAATATAGAACAAGTAAAAGAAGAAGGTAGTTATAAATACCAGCTATAAATATGTGACCATTTATAGAAACGAGGACTGTAATTTTCATGAATATCTCCTCCCTATTTTGTTATGTTGGATCATATGGCAAGAGTAAGTTTAGTTTTGTAAGATGCTGCCATATGTATCTATATATACCTATATAGATATAGATATATATATCAGAAACTTCAATAATAATATTCATCATAAGTAAAAGGAAAGAATACACTAATTATAGGCTTTCTGGGCTCGTCATTCTAGGATCATGCCTTACGAAGGGTATTTTATTTTTTTCAGGAATTTATTGATCAAATTCACCTCTTACAGAGGACAGCAATGTGTGCATTTTATAATTGTGGGATTCCAGGTTAATACAATGTTTAATAAGTTTATGGCACTATCTTTTTGCAAGGCAATGGGTTTTAATACTTTAGGGTTTCTGTTTGTTTGCTTTTTTTTTTAATGTAGAGAATTTAGGAGGATAGTGTCTTTCTTCTCTCTCGTACAGACAGAAACTCATAATGATGTGATGGCGAGGTGCACTGTCAAAGAAGGGCTCAGCTTGCCTTTGATGTAAGCACAGCTCTTTCTGGAAGGTATTAGTTCCCTTAATACATAGAGAAAGAGAGCATGAAGAAGCAAAGTTTCATTTCCAGAGTAGAGTATAGCGATTTTAAGTTTCAAAGAGGAAATCTTAAACCCAGATGAGAGGAGGACAGGCAGCAGGGGAGGCAAGTGGGGCTCAAGGACTTAGATATGACAGTAGTCAGGGATAAATAGTTCAATGCTCTGAGAATTTTTTCCTTATGGCTTTTCTATATATAAACGTTCAAACCACAGCCAGCAGTGTCTGAAAGAAAACCCACCGGACTTTAAGGTAGAAGACAGAATTCTAAGAGTGGATCTATAACAAATTGTGTGATATGAAGGAAGTCATTTAGCTCGAATGAGTCTCTAAGACGGAGATGCTGACTTTCGCCCCATCTCTGCCCCACTGGGTAATTGAGAGCTTGAAGCAATGCTGCAGGTTGCTTCAAAAAAGGCAATATACATGACATTACTTTTCCATGTTGGGCTTACCAATGGAATAAGCTTTTGAACTGTACCAAATAAAGGTTTCTTCTGCATGAAATGTGGCCATTATTTAAGGCTTTGAGGGCTTTGAGAAGTAAAGTAACGTCTACCAAGCAATTTATTATTGGAAATTTATTATTAACCAAGGAAACAATTTATTACCTTGGTCTGTCAGGAAAACCTTAAGACTGAATATTACCAAGCCAATTCTAGCCTTTTACAAGACCAGAGAAACTGTGCAAAAACGTTACTGAGCAGAAATATTATATTAAGACAGTATCTAGTCTGAATATTACCCTCTCAAAAATTCTATTTTCTCTCTTTGGATCTTGAATTTCACTTCACTCCACCATTTATTGATTTCCTTTCTTCTGGTATCTGGATCATCTTTTTTCTAAGTTACAACTTATACAAAAAGTGTTGAAGTAAGTTTACTGGAATTAGAATAGGAGATAGAATTTTGTGACAGCTTTGCAAAATGCACATTTATCCCATGTAATGGGAAGGCTTATCATAGCAAATCTTTCATAGGCCAATTTATTTATCTTTAATGTTGCAAAATATAAGTAAAGCAGTAGAAGTTACCTTATTTTGTATGCCTCTACCCCCTCTCCTCCCACTATACCATCTAAGCCATAGCCATATATAGTAAGTTCCAGCTCAAGATTGACCTCTTCATCCCTGACCCTCTCTGGCCAACCGGATCCCTAACCCCTAGGACACTAACCACTCATATGGCCTTTTCCACTTTCTAACTCATATTTTGTCACCCACCTTACAGAAATGCCACATTTTATCACTTTTTTCCTTTTTTTCCCCCTAAGTTCAGTGTTTGGCATATAGTGGGTAAGTGACAGCTCACTAAATGATTTTTGAATAAATAAATTAATATTTAACCCACATAATTTGAATTTATTGATACCTTTTTCTAAATTAAAAAAACACTTCACATCAACAACAAGTATAAATCAAATATCTACTTTGGAACTTAGAGAAGTTCCATGAAATTTAAGCTGCTATCATCAATATTTACTAACTACAATAGTGTTTTCCTTTTAAAAAAAATCTATTATGATATAATTCACATATCATAAAATTTACTCCTTTACAGTGTACCAAATTCCCAGAGTTGGGCAATCATCACCACTATTTAAGTTTAAAACATTTTTATCATCCCCAAAAGAAACTAGTACTCATTTGCAGTCACTCCCCATCCCTACACATCCTCATCCCCCAAGCCATAGACAACCATTTATCTACTCTCTATCTCCATAGATATGCCTATTCTTGACATTTCATATAAATAGAATAAAAGATTATGTGGTCTTTTGTAACTGGTTTCTTTCACTTAACACAGTGCTTTCATGGTTCATCTGTGTATCAGTGCTTCATTTTTTTATAGTTTTTAGGGTTTATATCCCTTCTATGGATATATTTTATTTACCCACTTATCAGTTGATAAATATTTGTTTTGTTGTCAATTTAGGACTTTTATAAATAATGCTGTTATGAACATTCATACACATTCTTGTGTAAGTTTATATTTTCATTTCTCCTAGGAATGGAAATGCTAGGTCATGTGGGAGCTCTACGTTTTCACATTTGGGGAGCTGCCGACTTGTTTTCCAAAATAGTTGTGCAATTTTACATTCTCACCAGGAGCATATGAGGATTCTAATCTCTCCATATCCTTATCAACACATTATCTTTTTGATTTTAGCTATCCTAGTGGGGGTAAAGTGGGATCTTATGTCATTCTGATTCAGCATTTCTTTAGGGGCTAGTGGTATTGAGCATTTTTCTTGTGCTTATCGGCCATTTGTATATCTGTTCTTGGAAAATATCTGTCCAAATCCTTTGCCCATTTTTTTAAAAAAAGGCCTTATTGAGGTATAATTGATAATACAAAAAAGCTGTACGTGTTTAATGTAGACAATTTGATGCGTCTGGATATATGCATACATCTGTGATACTATCATCATGATCAATGGATATTAAAAAACCCATCAACTTTGAAAGTTTCCTGTATCTCCCCTTTGTGTGTGTGTGCGTGCTAAGAACCTGAGATCTTCCCTCGTAACACATTTTTGTAAGTGCACAATACTGTGTTGTTAACTGTAGGCCCTATGTTGTACCGCACCTCTAGAATGCATTTATCTTATATAACAGAAAATTTATATCCATTGAACAATAGCTCCCCATTTCTCTTGTCCTCAGCCCTTGGTAACCACATCCTATTCTCTGCTCCTATTATTTTAGTCTGAATATTTTAGATACCTCATAAAAGTGGAATCATACAGTATCTGGCCTTCTGAGACTGGTTTATTTTACTTAGCACAATGTCCTTCAGATTCATCCGTGTTGCCATAAATGGTAGGATTTTTTTTAAGGCTGAATAATATTTCATTGTACATATATATCACACTTTATCTTTTCACCTACTGATGGGAATTTAGGTTGTTTCTATATCTTGGCTATTGTGAATAATGATGCAATGAACAGAGAAGTGCAGATATTTCTTTAAGATCCTGATTTCAGTTCTTTTGGTTATACATTCAAAGAATGGAATTCCTGGATCATATGGTAGTTCCATTTTTAATTTTTTCAACAACCAACATACTGTTTTCCATAGTGGCTGTGCCATTTTACATTCTCACCAACAGTGTTTAAGGGTTTCAATTTCTCCTTATTCTCACCAAAGCTTATCTTTTTACACATACACACACACACACATATATGTATATATATATTATACATATAATATATATATACTAGCCATCCTGACAAGTTAAAAGTGATATCTCATTGTAGTTTTGGTTTGCATTTCTTGGTTTGCATTACCTAACGAAAAGTAATGCTGAGCACTTTTTCATACACCTGGAGGTATGTTTTCTTTGGAAAAATGTCTACTCAAGTCTTTTGCCTATTTTTAAATTGGTAATTTGGGTTTTTTTCTCCTATTGGGTTGTAAAAGTTTCTCATATACTTTGAATATTAACTTTTTATCAAATAGATGTTTTGCAAATATTTTCTCCCATTCCAGAGTTTGCCTTTTCACTATTTTGATGTTTCCTTTGCTGTGCAAAAGCTTTTTAACTTGATATAGTCCTATTTGTCTATTTTTGCTTTTGTTGCTTATGCTTTTGATGTTATACCTAAGAAATCTTTGCCAAGACCAATGTCCAGAAGCTTTTCTCCTGTGTTTTCTTCTAGCAATTTTATAATTACAGGTCTTATGTTTAAGTTTTTAATCCATTTTGGCCTGATTTTAGTGTATGGTATAAGAGAAGAATCCAATTTCATTCTTTTGCTTGTGACTATCCAGTTCCCTCAATTCTCACCATATCTATTCAACTAGATATCTCAGCTAGAGTAAATGGGCAAGAAAAAGAAATAAAAGACATCTAAGTTGGAAAGGAAAAAGTAAATTATCTATAGATAAAATGGTTTCTTATATGCAGAAAAATATAAGATATAGATAAAATGGTTTCTTATATGCAGAAAACCCTAATGACTCCACACAAGAGACCTGAAACAACAAACCAATTCAGTAAAGTTTCAGGAAATAAAAATCAGCTTAACGAAAATCAGTTATGTTTCTATACACTAAGAACAAACTAAGTGAAAAGGAAATTAAAAAAAACAACAACAAACAATTTCACTTACGCTATGTCCAAAAATATAAAATACTTAGGAACAATCCTAATCAAGGAGGCGAAAGATTGTATACTAAAGACTATAAAACGTTTAATAAAAGAAATTAAAGAAGACACAAATAAATGGAATGACATCCTGTGTTCATGAATGCCCATGCTACCCAAACAGATCTACGGATTCAATACTCTCCCCAGGAAAATCCTAATGGTATTTTTTAGAGACATAGAAAACAACAAACCTAAAATTAATATGGAACCATAAAAGACCTGAATAGCCAATGTGATCTTGAGAAAGAAGAATAAAGCTAGAAGAAGCACACTTTCTGATTTCAAAATATATTACAAATGAACAGTAATTAAAATAGTATGGTACTGTCACTAGGACCAACATATAGACCAGTGATACAAAATAGCCCAGACATAAACCCACATATATGTGAGCAACTAATTTTCAACATGGGTGCCAAGAATGCACATGGGGAAAGGCCAGTCTCTTCAACAATGATATTGGGAAAACTCAATATCCTTTGTCTATTTTTAAATTGGGTTATGTGTCTTCTTATTGAGTTGTGTGCTTATATATTCTAAATATCAATCCTTTATGAGATACATGATTTGCAGATATTTTCTCCCATTTTGTGGTTTGTACTATTTGTGGCAATTATGATTTTCTTAAGCTATATTGAAACTGCTATTCAGAAGATAATCAAGTTTTCATTACATTCAACAAATATTTTAAAATTGCCATTATTGACTTCTGACATAAAGCAAGGCAGAATCCTCACTTTCCAGAGTTTTCAATCTGAGGGAAAACCAGAAAATTACTTTTCATAAATTTTTATTTAGTAATAAGATGATTTTAGGCTATAAATTTGTTTTGGAATATGGAATTGTCTACATTATACTTATTAGTCTATTTATTTCAAATGTAGTTTTAATTTCCCCAAAATAGCAGAAAAAATTAAATTAGGGGAATATTTAAAAAATTGTCAAGTGCAAGAGAAAAAATAATGTATGTACAAATTGTAAAAAAGAGGGAAATAATTTGATTTACTTGGAAAACTCAAAGATTCAACAAAAATTATTACAAAAAAAGAATTTGGTAAATGCTTGGGTACAAACTGAATAAGCAATAATTAGCAGCCTCCATATGTACCAACAACAACCAGTTAAAAGATACGGTGGGAAAAATGAGTCTAGCAATGGAAAAACATAAAACATTTCTGTATAAATTTAACCAGAAATGTACAACCTATATGAAGAAACTATAAAGCTGCAATAAGTGACACAAAAGAACAAACTTGTTTCAGAAAGTACAATTCAATAACATAACAATGTCGGTTGTATTTAAGCTAATTTATAAATTTAGCATTATCCCAGTAAAAATACCAGAATTAAAAAAAAAATAGACACATGTAAAGTTCATAAATTTAAAAAAATCTATAAAATTTAGAAAAATAAAGAATAATGGGAAAGGATGAGCATTTTGAAGTATTCAAATATATTATAAACCTGTATTAATTAAAACATATTCAGAGGCTTCCAAGAAGAAGTACTGAAAGTTCAGATCACACTGAAATAGTTTATTTGACAATGATGGCATTTCAAATCAACAGAGGAAAGATGAAATCATTTAAAAAATGGTGTTGGACCAACTGGATAGCTATTTGGGAAAAAATATAGTTGCATTCCAATCTATATTATTTTACTAAAAGAAATTTTAGAGGTATCAAATATATAAATGGTAAAAAAAATATTGAAAACCTAAATTCTTAGAAACAATAGGATTTTTTTTTTAATCTCAAAGTAAGGAAAGCTCTTCTAAGAAATACGCCATGACCTTAAGTCATACCACTAAAGATTGATAAATTCCATTACATAAAAATATCTTGATTGTAAACACCATCAGAAACAAATCAAAAGATAAATGGCCAGTGTAAAAATATATTCAACTCACTTCAGAAAAATTAACTTAATACATAAATAGTGCCTGTAGGTAAGTAGGGATAAGGTGAAGAATGCAACAAAATGTGGGCAAATGATTTGGACAGTTTTTTTGAAGAACTGGGGGAGCAAGTTCTTAATCTCCAAGATGATTAAGCTTACTTATATTAGAAGTAATGCAAGCCAAAATTAAGAGATATATTCTGTCACTTAGATTGGCCAAGATCCAAAGTTTATGTTAGCCATAGAGTGGCTATATGTTATGTTAGCCATAGAACAGGAAAACAGGCAAACTCTAAATATAGGAGAGAGTGAAAGATATTTCAAGCTGTACGAAAAGCATGTTGGAAATACTTATCAAAATTTAAATGTACATACCATTTTTTTTTTTAAGTAGGCTGCCTACCTAGTGTGGGGCCCAACTTGGGGCTTGAACTCACAGCCATGAGACTGAGACCAGAGATCAAGGGTTGGACTCTTAACAGACTGAGCCACCCAGGCACCCCATAATGTACATATCATTTTTATCTAGCAACTCTATAGGCTAGTTTTTATATATTTTTGGTTGTGTTTATTTTCAGATACTTTAACTTTTTCCTTACTACTGCAAAAGTAATTTTGTTTCTATTGCATCATCTAACTCTTGATTTTATATAAGGAGGCATCCTTAAATCATTGCATAATTATTCATGTGAAATTATCCGATTATTTGTAATGGCAAAGTATTGACAAACTATAAGTAATATAGTTTATATTATATAAGTAATATATAAGTAATGACAGTATAAAAGTATAAGTAACATATAAGTAATGACAAACTATATTTTCATAGTAGCAGATATTAATGACACTTATTAATATCCAACCATTAAAAAATGAAATATTTTTTCATATACTAACATAAGGCAGTCTCTAAAAAATATTTTTTATTAAAAATAAAGATGCAAAAGAGTAGTTGCAACTTGTATATATAGAATATCTCTGGAAAAGTATCCCTCCCTAAAATATTGAGATGTTTACTACAAAATTCTGCAGGTGTTCTGCCATCTTCTAAACAACGTGTAAAACTTACTTCTGTTAAACTGAATATCCTGTTGCAGAAACGTAAGTCAGTGTAAAGAGGGATATAGTATAGTGATAAGGATGTAGGTGTAAGATAAAGAAAATGTAGTATACATATACAATGAAATACTATGCAGCCATCAAAAGAAATGAAATCTTGCCATTTGCAACGAAGTGGATGGAACTAGAGGGTATTATGCTAAGCGAAGTAAGTCAATCAGAGAAAGACAATTATCATATGATCTCTCTGATATGAAGAATTTGACAGGCAGGGTGGGGGGTCGTGGGGGGTGGGGGAGGGAAATGAAACAAGATGGGATCAGGAAGGAGACAAACCATAAGAGACTCCTAAACTCACGAAACAAACTGAGGGTGGCTGGGGGGTAGGGGGGATAGGGATAGGGTGGCTGGGTTATGGACATTGGGGAGGGTATGTGCTATGGTAAGTGCTGTGAAATGTGTAAGCCTGATGATTCACAGACATGTACCCTGGGGCAAATAATACATTATATGTTAATAAAAAAAAAAAAAAAGGATGTAGGCTTAAGATTATCTGGATTCAAACACTGCTTCACCACTAACTAGCTGTGAGTCTTAGAAAATGTATTTGTTGTGCGATAGTATTGTCATATCTAACATGAGAGAAAATAAGAACACAACTCATTGAATTCTAGTGAGAATACATACAAAATTCTTCAGCAACTGACACACAGTAGGCATTCAACATATGTTGTTAGCTTTTATCATACTAGAAAACTGAGATGAACAGATGGGACAAAGTGGTAGACTGTAGGTACAATTTTCTGTGAATAAAGGTGATTTGGGGTTTTCTAGAATAGATGAAACTTTGCTGTATGAGTGTTAGTGAGCACAGTGCTACTCAAAACGACACCAAGCAAAGGAGCAACAAAGTAAATTATGTGATCATGTGGCTGTTTCCACACACTGCGCTATAATTAACCTTAGTTGCATAAATACAAATGTAGTGTGGGTTGGAGACCCATATTTTTGGTTTAGAGTTTTGCCAGCAAATTCTAGTTTCAAATTGTGTCTTATGATATACAATGGTGAGAGATTCTGACACAGAACTGACCCTTTTAACCCTATTTAATGATATTTTGCTTTCGATTCCTAAATTCTTAATCTTACTGTTGTAATCATAGCATTATTTTTCTTTCCCCATCTCATTTCTTCCTCCTCTTTCATTTTGTTCTCCTTCATTGATTTCTGTTTGCTTGATATATGTTTTCCTATATTTTTCTTTAACATTTCTGTTTTATGTGTTACTTTTACAGGACAGAGTAAGATTTGGACTTTGACTTAACCAGGGAGACTACTTTTTATATAGTTGTTTAATTTATATTCATTGCTTTTACTCATTTAATTCTATTTTTGATACTTAATGTTCTCTAGAAAAATGTTTCCTTACCATTTCCTGTTTTTCAAAATCTCCCGCAGTGTGTGTTTATTTTTACTTATTTATTTTGCTTTTAATTTTTTATGTTCTCGTTTCATTTTTAAAAACATTTTACTTTATAAAAGGCAACCTACAGAATGGAAGAAGATAGTCACAAATGACATAGTTGATAAAAGGTTAGTATTCAAAATATATAAAGAACTTACAAAACTCCACCCCTCCAAAAATAAGTAATCCAATTAAAAAGTGGTCAGAAGACATGAACAGATATTTCTCCAAAAAAGACATCCGGATGGCCAACAGATTTATTTATTTGAGAGAAAGAGAGAGTAAGAGAGAGAGAGAGAGAGAGAACATGCATGACCAGTGGGGAGGGGCAGAGGGAGAGGAAGACAAACTTAAGCAGTCTCCCCACTGGGCCACTGAGCAACCTGATGCAGGGCTCAATCTCACCACCCTGAGATCATGACCTGAGCTGAAATCAAGAGTCCAATGCTTAACCGACTGAGCCACACAGGTGCCCCTAAAGCCACATCTTTTAGTCTCTTGATTCTCCCCACCCATACTTGATCCACTATTTACATATTTAACTTACATATTTGACCCATTAGCTTCCTTATTAAAATACATATGGTCTGAGATTTATTATCATTATTATTAATTTTGTATGTTCTTCAATTTAATATAGACACTTGCATTCTTTGATAAAATACTGAAGATATTTTTCAGGTTTAACTATATTTAAATGGTTACAAAATGAGTGATCATTATCATACTATGATTTTTCTTTTTTTTTTCATTTATTTACTTTGATTATTGTCTTGATTGGCTAGAGCCGGTTTTCAAGGAATTTATCTCTTTTTTTTCCAGACAGAGCACAGAGATGATAATTTCTCCATATCTAGGAATATTTTTCTGTTGTCTTTATACATGAAGATAACTTGCATTTAGTCTTCATTTGTTACTACCTTTTATAATGCAAAGGTTTGCAGATATTTTCCTTTGTATTCTGGCCACCAACATATGGATTATAGAATACAGAGAATTTCTCCAAGTGGTTTGGCACTGAAATAGTATTTTTGTGGAATACATTTTAGAAACACTGATCTAATTAATTCACTCTGCTCTAGTCACAACTACATTCGAATCATCTACAGCTTATGTGTGAACCAGGCTGATTCAATAAAAAAGTCATAATTATAGGTTTTGGACTGACTTGGGCTTTTCTATGTCTAATTCTTTAAGATGACTGAATAAACTGCATAAAGCATTTTCTAATATTTATTCTTTTTTTTTTTTTTTGAGGAGTTAAGAAGTTGGTTACAACTATGATATAGTAAAGAAACCAGAGCATCCAAATTAGAAGTAACTCATGGATTAATATATGTCTATGCTCATATGTATATACATATGCTCGTGTGTGTGTGTGTGTCTAGCAACTTGTGATGCTCTTAGTGAGTTTTTAGAAAGATGTGCCTTCGTGTCTAGAAACATTAGCAGTCACTACCAAGAGTGTAATGTCTGTGAAATATCTGTCCCAGACATGTCCCTGTGTGTGAATATGACTAGAAATGTTCATAGGATATTAAAATCAAGAAGAAAATGGAAGAACTGATACTATCTTAATGAAGCCTATTTATAGCCAATTCTCTTGTTTTCGACTCTTAATTAATTTTCCCTTTTTTTTCTGTGTTGATAATGCACATTGGTTTACAAGTTAAAAATCTCAGAGCCCTTTCTTTTCTTTTTTCTTTTTTTTCACATTCTCCCTGAGACACAGCACAGAGTCAGTCTTTATCAAGCACTCAACCAATTTGATAGTAAACAGCATAGATTTTGTTGGTTTAATTATTTGGTTATTTGTTTTCCTTTCGGAAGGTATAAACAGATGGTAGTTTCATATTGTATACGACATATGTTTATTATGCAAAAGATATTTCCAAATTTAGAGAAATGAAAGACATAACTCTAGGACAAAATACCTTTTATTTGTTCTTCTTTGCAATTCTTTTTACTTTTTCTGCTATTTATTTATTTATTTTCTCTCCCCTTGCCCATAGCTTTTCTGTTTCCTTTTCCTTCTTTTTTTTTTCTTTTAACTTTCATCCATTCTATTCTCCAACCAGTTTCCCCTCCCTCTGGCATTTTTTGCAATTGTTTTCTAAGTATGAAATAAGGTCTCTCTCCTGCTGCAGCTGCTACTTCATCCCCTGCTGCACTAAATTGACACTTGGGCAAGCAATGCCTCTCGTCAGTCACTCCGAAGCTGCCACTTCCAGAAGTGTCGATTTAGTGCAGCAGGGGATGAGGTAGCAGCTGCAGAAGTAGGGCACGGAAAAACTCAACAAAAAGCTCTGCCTCCCCTTATTGTATGTGATATTTAGTAGGAAGAAGAGGAGGAAAAGACCACCAGGATCACTGATTAAAAAGTGAAATAATATTAAGGCCCTAGAACAAACACCAGAATTAAAAAAAAATAAGCAGCTTTGTAACTGTAGCTGATTTATGGAAGAAGGCAAAGAAAAGTCTAAATTGAGGCTAACTTCCTTTTACTTGTTTTTAAAACTAGCTGAAAATACTGAAAAATCTGAATGTCTGATCCTTCTTGGATGACATGTGTTCATTGGCCATGGTGATTTCCTTCGTCATCCCCAAAAGGACACATACATCCTACTGACTTGGTTGGGAAATGAACAGTCTGCACTGGGAAATGCGTGAAAGCTCTTAACTTTCCTTGGCAAGTCTTGCTTTTCATTTCCTGTTGACATAAATACCTACTCTGCTTAATTAAAAGTCCTCTCTGAACATTAACGCTCCAGGCATCTGAGTTAATTGTAAACTCCATAGGTAACTCTTCCACCACCTATAGGAAAAGTGTAGTTATATGTGAGTGTACATATTCTAAACACAGAGAAGGAGGTTCATCTTTTACAAATATCCTCACCTCTGTTCCCCTCTATTAGTTCATATAATTTTCTCTATTTGTGTGAATATAGTATCTGCTCTACCATGACCAAACACAGAATATAGAGGATGAATTCCAAAATGCTACGTGCAAAGTATTTTCAGTGTGTACATTGGGTTTTTTTTAAGTAACCATTTTAAAGAAAGGCTTGTTTCGAAAGGGACACTGTAGAAGCAAAAAATTTGTGTGTTACTTATGCTGGATTTTGACCATTGTATTCATTATGCAATCTTCGGGGTCAATTGCTATGGTAATTTGCTTTTCATATGAAATGTAAAATGGAAGTGTCTTTTGTGTCAGGGAGTTCTGATATAGCTCCTTTGGAAGGACCCAGTATCTAGGTCAGTTGGATTTCTTAAACCTGAAATAAATGAGATCTTTGATAGTGTAGTACCACAACTGCAGGACATACATAGATTAAAAAAGAAAGGGGCTTTTGCTGAGATAGTTGGAAAAACAAAACTTTCTACAATGACTTATTTTTATCTTCTCATATTAGGAAAGACTCAGGATGATTTTACCGAGGTATTCTTTTTCCTCTATGACCTCTTTATTTGTAAAATACACTAAAAATATGTTTAAGTAGACAAAATTGCTCTTTACTACATTCTAATAGAGAATACAAAAGAAAATAGTGACAGTCATCCATCAACTTGGGAAGGTTTAAGTCCATGATCAGTGAAGGGATAGAGTTAATTAGGAAATACTTCTGAAACAGGTGGACTCTGGAGAATGCTTTAGAATTAAAAGAGCAAGGACAATTGACTTCTGGAGGAAAAATATAGGTTGTAGAAATGCTCAGAATCAAATGTGAGGGGACTGGCAAACCACCGAACTTCCCATAAGAGGAGAAACAGGAAAGATACATATCTAGCTGATGTGGGGATAAGAAAAGACAGGCATACTGATATGGCCTACAGAGTTAACCTGCCATAATAGGTCGTGGGGAATTCTACTCAACAGGAGAGATGTGGAAGAAGGGGATGGAAATCATAATCTAAGAAGATTATCTTAATTTTTCTGCCTACTCATTAATATTGGGCTTCTTTAGGGACGCCATTCTTGGCCTTCTTTTCTTCCTACTCTACATCAAAAGCATTTAATGTGCATTTCATGGATGGACCCCAGGGGATCTATCAGCCTTTTGAATTGTTCTTGAATTTTAAAATGAGTTTTCTTAGGGAAAAAAGTGATTGGCCTCCTTCAGATGCTTAAAGGGGTCTGTGATCCCTAAGTTTAATGATAGTATTTAACATGTGTTATGTGCTTATTATATGCCAGGCAAAGTTCTAAGTGATATGCAGTATTAACTCATTGAATCCTAAGAATGTTATGTATGAGGTACTACTATCACTTCCATTTATAGACAAGACTGCTGAGACAGAAATAGGTTACTTGTGTCTGAGGTCAGAAGCAAATAACAGTTGGAGTTGGAAATTGAACCCATATACTATGGATTCAGAGCCATACTGGATCATACCATATCATGTTGGTTTTACAAGACTTAACTGCATTTATATTTCTCCATAGGTATGTATCACATTTATTTTAGGAGCCACTTATATAAACAGACTTTCTAGAAAATCTCATCCAGAATTAGGGTTTAAGTTACCCTACTTCTGCTAATTCTCACATTCATAACATCAACCTCATGCTTGTTTATTAACTTTAGAACATTAGTTCCAGAGTCTTACTGGACAGCTCCACTTGGCCATCCCACAGGTATGTCAAACTCAATCTGTTTAACATTAACCTGACTGTTCTCTTAACTTCTTCATAAAAATACTACCTTTTTCTGTCTTCTTGAGATGCTGAATTAATGGCAACAACACATGGACCAATAATCTAGTAAAAAAATCTCTTTTCTCTCTTAACACTCCTACCCAAACAGCCATAGAATCCTGTTGAATCTACTTATTTAATAAGTCCTCTCCATTCTCTTCCACCATGTCAGTACAGGTTTTTAGGTCTTTCCTTCCTCCCTCCCTCCCTCCTTTCCTTCCTTTATGTACTCTCATTTTTATTATTACATTAACCTTCTGTCTTGCCTTAATCAATATATTTCTCAATATGTTATCCAAACTAACCTCAGGGTGACTCATCCCTCCCTCTTTATCTTCCTTCTTTCTTTCCTTCCTCCCTTTTCTTCCTTCCTCTTTTCCTTTCTCCCTCCTTCCCTCCCTTCCTCCTCTCTCATTCCTTCTTTCACTTCTTGAAATTTGAAAATTACGAAATACTCCAAAGAAGAAAATAGCATAACCTATACCTTCACCACAAAAAGAATTATTGTTAATATTTAGGCATATTTGCTTTTATTATTTCCCCTTTTGTACAGACATAATCTCAGTTGTTCTCCACTCAACTACTTCCTGCCATTGGTAGAATTCTGGCTATCTTCAACCTTTTCCCAAACTTAGCCTGCTTTTATAATTTTCTTTTTAAAAATCCACTTATTAACACATTAATTGTTTAACAGAATATTTCATAATTTCCAAATGCATGAAGATTTGGTTAGCAGCTTAAAACAACACACATTTATTAGTTCACAGTTTCTATGGATGAGGAATTGAGGGAGGCATGGCTTAGTGGGGTCCTCTGAAAGAACACAAAATGAGGCTTGACAAGGAAATGATGCACTTCCACACTCTTGTTGGCATCATTCAGGTCCCTGCAGGCTGGAGGACTGAGGGCCTTAGTCTCTTGCTAGCTATCAGCTGGAGTCCCCTCTGTTCTTTGTCATGTTGCTCTCTCCATAGGGAAATTTACAATATGGCAGCTTGCTTCTTCAAAGCCAGCAAGGTGGAGAGACTCAGTGTAAGATATTGGTTGCAATCTTATGTAACATAATGAAGTACATCCTGTCATCTTTGCCATACTTTATTGGCCAGAATCAAATCACAAGTCCCACCCCCACACAAGGGAGGAGACCACACAACAGCATGAATGCCAGGAGGCAGGGATCATGTGGGGCCACATTAGAGTCCACTACACTGTTTATATATTTATGCAAATGATAATACCAGAAAGCAAAACCTCCTCAGAATTTCTCTTTAGGTTCTCTTCACCTTCCTTAAGGGAAATCTGACTTTCACCTGGGACATCGCCTCCCCTTCCCCTTCCCAAATAGTGGCAACTGTGTTTTCAACCATAAGTTTCTCAGACTGTGCCTGGAGGTGAGTGAGGTAAGTATCCTACTCAGTAGATCATTCCCCTCTCTCTCTACTAACCAGCAGCTTTTAAATCTTGTTATCCAGTACCCCTCATTGTTGCTCTCACTCCCCTTCATTTTTTCACCATTTGCTTCTGTCAGTCACTCCTGTACCACTTCTGTCTTAACCCTAGGTGTTCATAATTTACATGTAGATGATCTCCCTAACACTCTGCCCTCACAACTTCTTGATCTCTCCTCCAAGGATCTTGTCCTACCCTAACTCAGTCACTCACTCCCAAAGGCATAATCACAGGAGATTATCAAAACTTGCAAATTCACCATAATCACAATTTCAAACATCTCACACTCTAAACACCACCTCATATTTCCATATATCCTTGTAGTACTCTAACTCCAGCAATTATTCAACTTACATATATCCACTCTTGCCCACCCTTACCAAGCTTAAACCCCTGGCCAATCATTATAATCACTCCCTTACAAACACTCTCAACCCTTGTACTCTCCTCCTCCTATGTTGTAGTTGCTGGGCAGAATCACAATCCTGATTCAAGCCAGCTCTCCACCTACTGCATACTAGCACCCATGCAGTTGAATGTGGGTCAGGAAAAACACAATCACAATGCTTAGTTTCACTTTAATTTCAACTCTGTGAACCTCCAATGAGTCTTTGGTGCTGCCCAGGAATCCCACTTCCCTCCTCCATTCTTCTGGATTTCATACGTCTCTGTCTGCTAACCTACACCTCTTCCCTTTCATCCTCATTCTAATTAATAACCTTGCTTCCTATTTCATTGAGAAAATTGAAGCAATGAGATTAAAATTCCACAGAATCCCACCATCTCATCTACCCATACTCACATACCAGCATCACATACATATCATCTTTCCACCTTTCCCTCCATTTCGTACTTGAATGTTCTAAGCTTCTAGCTAAAGCCAGTCCATTCTGCTAAGGCAACAAATCCCAATCTTGTTTGCCTGATCAAGATCATCATCATCACTCCAGCAGTTATCCCTCCTCTTCCATGTTATGAGTGTTTCCCTCTCTACTGAGTCATTTACATCAGCTTACAAGCAACGGTTATTATTTCTTCTAGTTCTGTGAAGTACGCTATTGGTATTTTGATAGGGATTGCATTGAATCTGTAGATTGCTTTGGGAGTATGGACAATTCAACAATATTAGCTCTAACAATCCACGAGCAATGGATGTCTTATCATTTTTTTTTATCTTCAATTTCTTTCATCAATGTTTATAGTTTTCAGAGTACAGGCTTTCACCTCCTTGGTTAAGTTTATTCCTAGGTATTTTATTATTTTTGGTGCAGTTGTAAATGAGATTGTTTTCTTAATTTCTCTTTCTGCTATGTCATTATTAATGTATAGAAATGGAATGGATTTCTGTATATTTTGTATCCTGTAAACTTAGCGAATTCATTTATCAGTTCTAGTACTTTTCATTGGAATCTTTAGTTTTCTTTACATAGTATCATATCATCTGCCAATAATGGAAGTTTTACTTTTTCCTTACCAATTTGGATGCCTTTTATTTTTTTATCTGATTGTTGTGCCTAGGAGTTCCATTACTATGTTGAACGAAAGTGGTGAGAGTGGACATCCCTGTCTTTTTCCTGATCTTAGAGGGAGAGCTCTCTGTTTTTCCCACTGAGTCTGATGTGAGCTGTGGGTTTTTCATGTATGGCCTTTATTATGTCAAGGTAGGTTCCCTCCAAACCTACTCTGTTGAGAGTTTTTATCATGAATGGATGTTGTACTTCATCAAATGATTTTCCTGCATCTATTGAAATGATCCCATGGTTCTTATCCTTTCTCTTGTTGCTGTGATGTGTAATGTTGACTGATTTGTAAATACTGAACCACCCTTGAATCTTAGGAATAAATCCCACTTGATTGTGGTGAATGATGTTTTTAATGTATTGTTGAATTTGGTTTGTTAATACTTTGTTGAGGATTTTTACATCTATATTTATTAGAGATAGTGGCCTGTAGTTCTCTTTTTATTGTAGCGTTTTTATCTGGTTTTGGTATCAGGGTAATGCTGGCCTCATGGAATGAATTTGGAAGCTTACCTTCCTCTTCTATTTGTTGGAATAGAATAGGAATTAATTCTTCTTTAAATGTTTGGTAGAATTCCCCTGTGAAGTCCTCTGGTCCTGGACTTTTGTATTTTGGGAATTTTTTGATTATTGATTCAGTTTCATTACTGGTAATCAGTCCGTTCAAATTGTCTATTTCTTCCTGATTCAGTGTTGGGAAGATATATGTTTCTAGGAATTTATCCATTTCTTCCAGGTTGTCTAATTCATTGGCATACAATTTTTTCATAATATTCTTACAATCCTTTTTATTTCTGTGGTGTTAGTTGTTATTTCTCCTCTTTCTGATTTTGTTTATTTGAGTCTTTTCTCTCTATTTTTGATGAGTTTGGCCAAAGGTTTATTAATTTTGTTGATCTTTTCAAAGGACTAGTTCCTGGTTTCTTTGCTCTGCTCTATTGTGTTTTTTTTTTTGTTTTTTTTGTTTTTGTTTTTAGTTTCTATTTTGTTCATTCCTGCTCTAATCTTTATTATTTCCTTCCTTCTACTGGTCTGGGTCTTCTATTTCTAGCTCTTTTAGGCCTATATTGCTATAAACTTCCTTCTTCAACAGCTTTTGCTGTATCCCAAAGATTTTGGACTGCTGTGTTTTCATTCTCATTTGTCTCCATTATTTTTAAAATTTCCTTTTTGATTTTTGGTTGACCCATTCTTTGGTGTATTTGGTGTACTTTCCAGATTTTTTCTTGTATTTAATATCTAGTTGTCTTGCACTGTCGTCTGAAAAGATGGATGGTATGACTATAATCCTTTTGAATTTGTTGAGGTTATTTTTGTGGCCTCACATGTGATCTATTCTGTAGAATGCCCCATGTACACTTGAAAAGAATGTACAGTCTGCTGTTTTAGGTTGAAATCTTCCAAGTATATCTGTTAGATCCATCTGTCTAATGTGTCATTCAAAGCCATTGTTTCCTTGTTGATTTTCTGTTTGGTCTATCCATTGATGTAAGTGTGGTGTTCGAGTCCCCTACTATTGTATTATTATGGATTACTTCCTTTATGTTTGTTATCAGCTGCTTTGTGTATTTGGGTGCTCTCATGTTGGGTGTGTAAATATTTATAATAATTTTATCTTCTTGTTGGATTGTCCCCTTAATGATTTTATAGTGTTCTTTGTCTGTTGTTGCTGTCTTTGTTTTACGGTCTATTTTGTCCAAGTATTGCTATTTTGAACAAGTATTGCTACCCTTGCTTTTTCTTTTCACTGTCATTTGATGATAAATGCTTTTGCATCTCATTCACTTTCTGGTTTTTTTTTTTAAGATTTTATTTATTTACTTGACAGAGAGAGAAAGATCACAAGAAGGCAGAGAAGCAGGCAGAGAGAGAGAGGGAAGCAGGCTCCCCGCCGAGCAGAGACCCTGATGTGGGGCTCGATGCCAGGACCCTGAGATCACGACCTGAGCTGAAGGCAGAGGCTTTAACCCACTGAGCCACCCAGGCGCCCCTCATCCCGTTCACTTTCAATTTGCATGTGTCTTTAGGCCTGAAACGAGTCTCTTGTAGACAGCATACAGAGAGTCCTGTTTTTTTTTTTTTTTTTTTTTTTATTAACATATAATGTATTATTTGTCCCACGGGTACATCTCTGTGAATCATCAGGCTTACACATTTCACAGCACTTAACCACAGCACATACCCTCTCCAATATCCATAACCCAGCCACCCTAGTCCTGTTTTCTTTAATCCATTCCTTCACCCTATGTCTTTTGTTTGGAGCGGTTAGTCCATTTACATACAAAGTAATTATTTGTAGGTACGTATTTACTGCCATCTTGTTCTTGTTTTATAGTTGTTTTTGTAATTCTCTATTCTTTTCTTCTCTCATGGTTTTGGCTTTCTTTAGTGATATACTTGGATTTCTTCTATTTTTCTTTTTCTTTTTTTTTTTTTTTTTGCATTCTAGTACCAGTTTTGATTTGTGGTTTTTGGCTTTCTTTAGTGGTATACTTGGATTCTTTTCTCTTTATATTTTACCTTCTAGTATCAGTTTTTGATTTATGCTTACCATTAGGTTTATATATAATATCTTCTGCATATAGCAGTCTATATTAAGTTGATGATCACTTAAGTTGGAATCCGTTCTAAAAGCACTAAACTTTTATTCTTCTCCCCTCCACATTTTAGGTATATGGTGTCCTACTTTATATCCTTTTATTTTGTGAATCTTTTGATTTTTGTAGATATACTTAATTTTACTGCTCTTGTGCTTTTTTTTTTTTTTCCTGTTTATATTCTTTCCTTTCCACTCCACTCCACAAAGAGTCCCTTTTAACATTTCTTGTATGGCTGATTTAGTAGTCATGAATTTCTTTAACTACTCTTTGTCTGGGCAACTCTTTATCTCTCCTATTCTGAATGATAGCCTTCCTGGATAGAGTATTCCTGGTTGCAGGTTTTTTTCTTTCAGCATTTTGAATATATCAAGCCCTTCTCTTCTGGCCTGCAAAGTTTCTGCTGAAAAATACGCTAATATTCTTATGGGGTTTCCTGTGTGTGTGTGTGTGCACGTGTGTGTATGTTTTCTTTTCTCTTGGTGCTTTAGAAATTCTCTCTTTATCATTACTTTTTGCCATTTGAATTACTATGTGCCTTGGTCCCTCCTTGATTTGATTTTGTTGGGGGACTCTATGCTTCTTGGATTTAGATTTCAATTTCCTTCTCTGGATTCAGGAAGTTTTCAGCTTTTATTTCTTCAAATAAATTTTCTGCCCCTTTTTTCTCTCTTCTCCTTCTCGAGTCCCTATAATGCAAATGTTATTATGATTGATGGTGACATTGAGTTTCTTAAGTCTGTTTTAATTTTTAATTTATTTTCTTTCTCCTTCAGTTTGATTACTTTCCATTACTTTGTCCTCCAGATCGTTGATCCATTCTTCTTGATTCCTCTAGCCTACTATTTACTCATTCTAGTGTATTTTCAATTTCATTATTAAGTTCTTCATCTTTGACTGATTCTTTTTTATGTTTTCCATTTCTTTGTTGAGGGTCTCACTGTGGTCCTCCACTCTTTCTTCAAGTCCAGTGAGTATCTTTGTAACCATTACTTTAAATTCTCTATCAGACATATTAGTTATCTCCATTTCATTTAGCTCTCTTATTGTGATTTTGTTTTATCTTTGTGGGTAGTAATTGATACTATATTCATAATGGAAATTGTAAGTCATGTGATGAAGAAAATAATTATTTAGACTTAGCATTAAGTAAATGTGAGACATAAAAGAGAGATAAATAAAAATAATTGCATAATGTGTGGAGTCGGGGCAATTTCAGTGACCATTATGGGGAAGATAAGAGAAACATTCACTACTTTAGAAGGAAAATAAGAATGAGGAGAGTGTTAATTCAAGTCTTATCTATCCACAAGATGGTAGGTGATTGGTAGAATATTTGAGACATATGAATAATTAGGACCAAAATATAAAGAAAGCTAAATATATTAAAGGTGAGAGGTTGACATGTAATTACTAGATATGAATGCAAAATAATGTGATAGGTTTGAAACAACATCAAAATTTACATAGGCAAGCCTCGTGTTTTGTCCACACTGTTGAAGTGTAATTTATCTTTTTCCAAATGCTTGATTCTTCCACTCAACTGAGTTCTTCTATTCCTGCAGTAATATCAAATTTTCTCTCCAGTACTAAATTAATGCTCAAATATTTATTGAATAAAGATAGAAAGAGAGAGAAAACAGGGGAGAAAGGGAGGGAGGTAGGAGGGATTTGGGGTCATGCTCTTTAAAGTACTTATACTGCAAGGTTTTGTAATCTTTTGAATGATGCTGAATTGTTCAGAACATTTTGGGGACTTTCTTTTGGAGCCTCCCTTAAAAACAAGGATTTAAAAAAAGTTCTCAGTGGCAGAAAAGTATCTTTCAAAACTGCATTTGCTTTTGGTAATACTGAGAATTTAGCTGCAGCCATGTCTATAGAAAAAGTAGGATCATCCTCTTCAATAAAAGCATGTGGGATTAGGATATTAGGTGTGACTAAAAGATAAGAACACTGATTTTCTTCTGTGGTTTATAAACTATTTCCTGAAGGCAATACTAAATGAGGAGCCACAAATATATTTAATTTTTTTTGAGCAAATGACATACAATTGGATTAAGTGCATAGATCCCCAGGGTCATAGTTTCAGAGATAAATATTCATTTATAGATATGAATTTGGGTATGTTAATAAGTCATCCTTCTTATTTGTTTTCAGCATTTTAGTATGAAAAATTTCAAGCATATAGAAAATGTGAAAGAATTTTGCATTGAATATCTATATACCCACCACCTAGATTTTACCACTATTTATTTTTCTGCTTGTCACATACCTATTCATTTAAATATCCATCTATCTATAAATCCACTTTATTTCCTGACACACTTTACAGTAAATTTTAGACATCAGTACATATTCTCCTAAATATTTCAACATGCATGTGATTAATTAGAAGTCAGTATTAGCAATTTTTTTTTTGGTGTAAGATTTACATACAATGAAATACACAAATAGTGTATTTCAAAAAGTGTAAAGCAACTGTGTTTTGACAAATATATATACTTGGGTGAACTAAATCCCTCTCAAGAACACTACCATCACACCAGAAGATTTCTTAGTGTTTGTTCCCAGCCCATCTGCACACTCAACCCCAGTCCCTGCACCAGAGGCACTTCTGAATTTTTCCCATCATAGATTAATTTAACTTCTTTTAGAATTTCATGTAAATGAAATAATATGGTTTGTATTTTTGTGTAAGTTTTCTTTCATTTACCATATTTTTGAGGTTCATGAGTTGTATGTATAGTAATTTTTCTTTTCTTTTTTTTCTTTTTTTTATTTTTTTTTAAAGACTTTATTTATTTATTTGACACAGAGAGAGAGATCACAAGTAGGCAGAGAAGCAGGCAGGGAGAGAGAGGGGTAAGCAGGCTCCCCGCTGAGCAGAGAGCCCAACACGGGGCTCTATCCCAGGACCCTGAGATCACAACCCGAGCTGAAGGCAGAGGCTTTAACCCACTGAGCCACCCAGGTGCCCCAGTAATTTTTTTTTTAAATTGCCGAGTTTCATTCCATTCTATAATTATGTTACAGTCTCTTTATCCATTCTTCTGTTGATAGACACCTGTCCCTTTTCCTATCTGCCTATTATGAACACAGTTGCTACACAAAGTTTTGTGTCTCTTGGCTAAATACCTAGGAGTGGAATTGTTGGGCCATTGTATAAACATGTTGAGTTTTATAACAAACTGCCAGAACTTTTTATACCATTGTACATTACCACTAAAATGTATGAATTCTAGTTAGTCTACAACATCACCATTATTTTTTGTTGTCAGTCTTTTCAATTTATGTCATTTTGATTGTGTCTTATAGTGATTTTTCATTATAGTTTTAATTTGTTTTTCCTTGATGACTAACGTTGCTGAGCATATTTTCATGTGCTTATTGTCCATTCATATACAGTCAGTTCTTGTTATCTGTGATAGTTATGTTCTATAAAGTCAATGCAAACAATGAATTAATCCCTGCTCCTAGGAAAAATAAAGTGTTAGGTTCCTGTAAACCTCTGGCCATAAACATTTTCATCTGCCAATCAATACATTATTTAATATATATTGCTGCTTCATGAACTTTGAACTCTGCCAATAGCACTATAACTCATGCCTGAATGAAATATATCTAATACATGTATTTTCTCCATAGAACACCGTGATCAACACCAAATGAATACACATACCATCTGTAATTGTAAATAATTTGCATTATCTGGTTGTAGGTTATAGTGTTCCATAAATCAATTAAATCAGGCTGGTTAATGTTTTTCAGATCATTTACACCTTTTTAAAATTTTTGTTTAATTGTTCACTTAATTGCCAAGAGGAGTGTTAGACTCTTGAATTATAATATTGGTATTGTCTCTTTTTCTCTTTAGATCTTTCAAGTTTTGATTTATGTATTTAGATTTATGATTATATGTCTTCCTCATAAACTGACTTTTTTATCATTTTGAAATGATTTATCATCCCTGATAATATTCTTCATGTTTAGGTCTATTTTATCTAATACTAATATAGCCATTCTAGCTATTTTATGATTACTATTTGCATGGTATAGCTCTTTCATATCCTTTCCTTTACACCTATTTGTGTTTTTATATTTTAAGTGCATCTTCTTTAGACACTATTCATTTGGGTTTTGCATTTTCACTTGTTCTGACAATTTTTACATCTTAATTGGAATGTGTATTTCATTAATATAATTGTAATTTTTATTATAAACAAATTTATATTTATATATTCATATTACTATACTATTTACATTATCATATTATATTATTATTTATACATAGTCATATATTGTTCTTCCCTAGCAATCACAGAATTTTAGTAGGTCACAATATATAATGTGTATACAATGCTTTTTAGTTTCTTTTTTCTTTCTAGTTTCTTTAAGATCCAACTCAGGTGTCACTCTCTCCAAGATTTCTTTTCATACTCCATCACCTCAGGCTCTTGCTCCTATTAAACATTATAAATCTATCTCTTCGTACTCCTTCATTTGTACATGAGTATAGTTACTCATGTAGCACAGTGTGTTACGATAAATGTATGCGTCCTTTTTTCCACTAGTCTAAAAAGTCCTTAAGGAAGAGAGCTATGTCCATATTGCCAGGGTGATGCCAGGCATAATGACTGCATGTGGGATTGTGCTTCACAGCTTAAATGGCATCTGTTGTCTTTCCCACAGAAACCCTCTGAACATGCAGGGTGAATGTTATCATCCTTATTTACAGATGAGGAAAATGAGACTCTGAGCCATTTGAGGACTTGCTCAAGGTCATACAGCAACAAAGTGGAAGAGCCAAGTCTTTGTGTTTTGTGCAGGGAGCTGAGTAAGTAGATTGTATTTAACTAGTACAAAGGATTTTCTTGCTTTCTGAGCAAGTGTAATTAGTACTAATCCCTACCACATGCAAGTTATTTTAATTGATCTAAATATAGTGTTTGCTTTAAGTAAAAACAAATGTATGATATGTACTTTTCAAACATTTGATTAGTCTTAAATTTTGTTGGATGAAACACATGCTTCGAGACTAAACAAATGTGTTAAAGCAATGCTCTAGATTGCATGTATAGCATCTACTTTTTCTTGGGACTTCGTTTTTTTTTTTTTGCTGTTAAATATTCAAAGTCCAGTTTTTCATTGCTACTGATACTAGAGAGAATCTAGTCCACCCAGGAACACTATGTCCATCTGTTCCTAGCATGCATTATTAAACTGAAGGCAACTAGAAGGTAGGTGAATACTTGCCAGATGCAAACTAAATTCTCCAGAGTTTTGGTACAGTCTATACATTTCCTCGGGTTCATTGCCAGTTTCTGACTGTAGGAAATTTTAGGCTTGGGATATTTGTATGTTGACAAGTTGCATCGAAATTCACTACTGTTTCATTATCCTCAATTTGAATCTTTGGACACAGTTTCCTAAATTCCTGGAGTCTTTTAAACCACATGTATTGGGTTTTTTGTTTTTTGTTGTTGTTGTTGTTTTGGGGTTTTTCTGTATCAGTCTTTCTAGCTCTACTTGTTTTTCAAGAAACAAGTAAGCCACAGTACCTGTGAGCAGGAGAATGGGGTCTTGATGAGCACCCTTTGCATGTATTTTTGGAGCCCACAGGAATTAGTTTGACTATTTACAGATTATAACAGTTGGTAGTTGAATGTTTTATTTTCATTCCCAGTTGGTGCAATATGTTCACAGCTGATGCAATGGCTGGCCCATTTGATTTCACATATGGTCCACTCTTTGGGGCCCTCGAAGGCTTTCCTTTGTGTTAGTCTTCTCTAACGCTATCATGTATTTAGTTTTGCTTTTGTCTGCTGGTCAAATAAAGAAAAAAAAAAAAAAAACCCTTAGAACCTTGGCAGCTGCAGAGGAAATCAGCAACTCAGTTGATGAAGATTCAAAGAACTGGGTCAAAATGTCTCAGGAAGAAGATTTTCGTTAAACACTGAAAACAAACAAAATGCTTCTCTACATTGCATGAGACCGAGAGCACACACACAGACACAGTATTCTCTTTTGTTTTTCTTTCACTCTGAAGCTGTGCCTAAGCTGTTCTTAAGTGTTTTCGGCACGGTTCAGTGTCAGAGAGACCATGCTGTCCAAGACTCCACTTAGATTGGAAAACCTCGTGCCACAAGTCCTTTAGAAAATATTTCCTTTTGGGCAGTTTTTACAACTTAATTTTCTTTGCTGCTAAAATTCACTAAGAAAGATGGTATTAAAAGTGAGCTGGAGTCACTTAGCCAAGACTGATTCCATGAAGCATATTAGACAAGAAGAGCAGAACAGCAAAATTAATAACATTGAAAACCCAAACGCGAGCACCCTCCAGCAGTCATTATAATGCGATACATAATCAGTGTTTATCCTGACTCTAAACTATAACTGATAAAGCCACAATCTCATAAAAAGATTATTTTCAAGACTATTGCATTACCCTCTGAGAGCTAAAATACTCATTTATTCATAGTAGCAGATTGTAATAGCTCTAATTCCCTGAGAAGTGGGCATTGTATGATAATTGAGTGGGCTGGGATGTTAATTGTCCTCCACTTCACCTCTAGATGTTTAACTGCTTATCTCTTCAACCAGCAAACAATAATGCACTCTTACTTGCGCCTTCCTGTTAGATAATTTTGTGAGCTGAGTAATTTATTTGTAATAAAGAGGAAAAAGGATCTGTGCAGGAGAAATATTTAAATTGTGCCATGTTACATATTAAGACAAGGTGGAGATAGTGGTGTCTACTTAGGGAGCTTTCCAACAGAGTTGCTTTTGCAGTACCTGGGGGGTAACTGGAAATGCAGGACTATGACCCAATAACAGAATGACATTAACGGCATCACGACATCAATAATGCTTGGTTAGTTTTCTCTACTATTTTCTATTAGGGGCAACTTGTCTCAAACCCACCTGGCCTTTTACTGTTCAGGGAGTTATGCTGGTGTTCCATGTTGCTTCTTGTCAAACATTGATAAGTAGAGGACTCTACTCTAGATTATCCAGACTTGTTACCATTGGTGCTGTTTTCACAATACCTTCCTTTTGGAACTTCATAATCACACAAAGGAGATAGATAGGTGATGACGGAGAAAGCCCAGTATCAGACACTTAGTTATCATGTGTTGAGCATCTGCTGTGCACCAGGTATTGAGTTGCCCTTAATTTGCAAATTATTTCTTGGATTTTACTGCAACCAGGTTTTGTAGAGGAATATAAGAAAAATCATCCAAACTTGGAACTATAGAGGAAAAAAAAAACTTATCCTCTACCCCCTTAGGTTTAGTACCTGGAGGCCTCAGAACTGAACTGACAAAAGGCAGATTAACAAGAAAAAGGCACTTTGTTGTTATTGATGATAATATCTTTATGTACACGGGAGCTTCACAGAAAAGAAGTGAAAACCCAGCGTGGTTAGACGTGAGGTTCATATACCATTTTAACACAAGGCAATAAATTGTGGAGAAGTAACTAGACAAAAGGTAAAGGAGTTGGGGCTTTAGGGATGGTAAATGGTGGGAGAGTGACCAGGAAATATTGCAGAGCTGATGGAATATAAGGGTTATTTTAGTAAAGTATGATTACGCAGACTCACTTCATCATCAACTCCCCATCTCCAGTTATGAGAGTCACTTTTTTTCTGGTACTAGGAAGGTCTCATGAGCAATTTATGCCCCACTTCCACGAAGATATAGGGAGGGCAGAGTTCTCTCTCTGTCTGCTATTTCTCAGTTACCTTCAGCTCGAAAAAACACTTATGCCAAAGTGACTTATTTTGCAGTGGCGCATCCTGAATCTCATCAGAAATAAGGCAAAGAATAACTATGTCTACTTTCAAAGCCATATGAAGCATTTTCCAATAAGATCAATCAAGAATTATTTACTTCTCCAAGGACTATACTTTTTATACTTTTACTATGCACTATTGATTAGGGAACAATTTTTGTGAAAATATGTGTTAACCTGTAGATTATTGTCCAGTAGAAATGTAAATAATTTCTGTCCAGAAGAGAAGATAAATGACCCCAAGGGTTAAAGTCTTGTTGCCCCATAAATATTAAACTGCTTCGTCTCTAATTTAGAAAATTTATCTCAGCAGGGTTTGCCTGACAAACTTCATAACTCTGTTCCTCAAATTCTCCTTCTGACCAGTTTTACTATCCTGTCCTTTCTCTCACTAATGGTATAAATCTTTAACTTGCTTGCTTTTATTTTTAGGAGAGTTATGTTTTTAACTTTCTTGAAATTATACATGATAGGATTCAACTGAATCTCAGAACTGATTTTCCCAAGTTGACATAGCTATTGTCATAGCTATTGAGAAACTGTGTTGGAATTCAGGTTTACTTAATTCCAAATATCTTGATATTTCTTGAATATCTTGAATATCTTGATATTTCACTATTTCACTATTTCACTTGATATTTCACTATTTCACTATTCCTCACATAAATTTCCACCTTCTTAGATGAAAGAAGTAAATTTCTAAATTTACTAAATTTCAAGTATAATTAAAATATTGTGTTTTGTCTTCTAGACCCTGAACAACATCAAGGCTTAATTCTTCACCCAATTTTGTCCAGACTTATTGTCTCTGTAGCCTAAGTAACTAACACACTGTATGGGCCACAGTAGGAAAACTATAATTACTTGTTGACTAACTATATAAACAAGTGAAAGAAGGAGAGAAAAATAAGTAATGCACCATATGCCCAACTGACTAACATTCTACTTTATAGCAAACAGTTCCCAAGGAGGAAAAAATAAACAATCAATTGAAATTATTTTAGGGTAGGGTGGTTGAGGTAACACACAGAATCGACTCTATAAGATATATATGTCCTAATAGGATTCCTTTCTAGATCAAATGTAAACCCTCGCTGCGATCTATTGAAAGTCAGCCCTTGACACAAGGGTTTGTAAGAAAAAAATAAAAATAAAAAGTAGATCAAAAGTAAATATTTGCCTAAATTACAAAAGGGTCCTATGCTAAGATTAAGAAATCTGAGTCTTACCTCTTTCGATCATTGGCTTTGAACCTTAGGCAAACCTCTTTCATGTTATCTCCACAATTGCTGAAATAATACCATATTTACCTGATCTGTTAGATAATTTCTTGAATCCCTCAAACCTTTGGGTTTATGTTTTTATGACCTTATTCCTTAATAAACCAAAAGGATCTCCTCCCTCACTCTCTTGCCTTAGCTTTGTTGTTGATAACAATACTACAGCACTCCAAGAGAATAAGAAAGTAGATCAAAATGTTGATTAAGTGCCTACCGCTGGGCCTCAGTTTTTTTTGAGTATAATGAGGATAAAAATGCCCATCCCCAGGGTGGTCATAATAGTAAAGTGGGATGATGTATGTAAGCCTTCAAGGATGTGTCCAGCATGCAGAGTTTGCATTTGTTGGAAAAGTGTGTGAAACCCTCTCTCTGTTCAGAACTCCAGGAACAATGCATCTTTTCACTACCTTAAACCACTGAACAGTTCAAGTCTTAGTTGCAGAAGACTTGTCTTGTCACCACCAGGAACTTTCAATGTCATGCTGGTGCTTTAAAAGCTGTGGTGAACAGGCTGGCATCAGCCAACAATGGGCAGGACAAAGACATGGATCCTAGAAAAATTGACACTGGGAAGGAAGCAGTGATTCTCTGGGCCTTGTTCTTCTGTACGGAAATCCCAAGCAATAGCTATGTGAGTATTCAGGAAACATCCCAACTAAGAAAGCAAACCAAGGTGTGTATTCCGGAGCCATTTGCATCCTAAAGAACATTGGGAGGATGGAGAATTTCTTTGAGGTCGAGAGACAAATGGAGCCCTCAAGAGTTGCTCAGTTTAAACTCATCCTCCAGACTCCTGGATGTAGCTTGACTCTGGATCCCTGACCACAACTTCTTGACCAGTCTCCTAATCTCTGAGTGTGGACCTTGGTTTTTGGATCAGAACCATCTGGAAATAATGTAGAAATCTTAGGGCCTGTTTCCCCATATCATTGCCTGGCTAGGTCTGAGTCTTGGCCCTGTTGGTTCAGAGTGACCCCACCTGTGTCCCCAGGTCAGGGTGTTTTTACTTAAGGATATAAGGAGCCTGAATTGGTAGTAGGCATAATACCAACTATCCTGTCTGGTACAGCCTGAAGACCACAAGTTTGTGTTCTGACTCACAAGTCAAAGTCTGGTTCAACTCTTTTATTTTGTTAATTTCGTGTTCATTGGCTTCAGTCCTTCCTGCCTGATTCTTCACTGCAAAGTTAGTTTGGACAAAAAGATTCTTGGACCTGCAATCAACTCATTTCCTCATATTTGCTTTCCAGAAATGGCAGAAACAAAACATATCATAAGAAAATTGACATTGAAGTAATGAAAGACACTCCCTATCCTCAAAAAAAAAAAAAAAGGTTTAACATTCCCTGACTCTCTTGGTAATGTGACCATAAATTCCTTTGGCTTCCAGCCTCACAATAATGTTGCTCACTACTTTTTTTTTTTTTATAATTGGCTGTCATATCATGAATCCACAAACTTTAGCCACTTTTGCATAGTTTCATCATGCATGATACATGTTACTCTAGTACTTTTGTAGCTGCCTGGCCTCACATACAGATAGATGAATTTGGATGTAGTATATTGTTGACTCATTAACACTGATCTCATGGCCAAGAGCACTAGAATGCTTGCCTAAATGAAAGCTATCTAACATGTATGTTCTCTGTAAGGCACATTACAACTGTCCTCCACTTAGGAACACCATGCAGCACTTGAGTGCTTTAGTTGGAAGCCATTTTAAACATCAAAATCACCAACAAAAAACACAAAATGTGAACAACATAGCACTAAATAGACCAGAAAAAGGATACTTGTTTACATTATAGAAACCGAAACAAGGCAGAATATTGTTTTGTTCCACTTCAGCTGGGAACATGTGCGTCGATGACTCAAACTTTTTCCAGCTCTGTGCATATTCACAAATGGCTATGAAAGTGAAGCTAAGCATTGATTTGGGGGTTACAAATAAATTTTAGTGAGTAGGCAAATTTACAAAAGTGGAATCCACAAATAATGAGGAGCTGCTGTACTTGGTAATTTCTTAAGTGTGAAGGTGTTAAAAAGAAGAGGAAGAATTCAAGAAAAGTCTGAAGTTTCTAGAAAAAATAGTTGCTATTACCAGAAAACAGGGTGCTAGGTTTTAGATAAACAAAAGCACCAAAAATTTTTTTTTAGCACCAAATATTCTATTAAAGAGTGTTTCTCAAATTTTAATGCGTAAAATTAACAAGATACCCTGCTGCATACACATTCTGCTTTAGTAGGTTTTAGAGGTTTGAATTCTGAATTTCTCACAAACTGCTAAATGACACTGAGGTATTGGTCTATGAGCACACTGTGGTCTATGAGCACACTGTGAGTAGCAAGCCTTGATAGCTGTTTACCAGGTTCCTGGTTTAGGCAATATACTTAATCTCTGTGTCATAGTTACCTCATCTATGAAGTGGGCAAGATAATATCTATACTGGTTTATTGTAGAATTAAATAAAAACAATGCATATAAAGTTCTTAAAACTGAGTATGCTACATAGTAAGCCCTCAATAAAGGTTATTGGTGATAATGATGATGAAAACGTATGCTCCCATTTCTTACATTCCAAAAGCAAGCATACATAAATAACAACAAAATATTCTTATTTAATTTTGCTTTTTCTTCTTTCAGTACCCAAACTTAATAAACAAGTAGTTTATTACTATTCTCTTAATTTCTTAAGCTGCTCTTCATTCCTTAGCTTCTATTTCTGCTACTTTCTAAGAAAAGATCCCACTAGCATTACTAGAAATAACTTTTTAGGCTAATAAGATGGATTGTGCTCAGCCCTATGTTATTATATTATTAGATATCTTTGTAATAACTGGCCCTGCTGATATTTTCCTCCTTGAAACTATTTCCTTGATACAGTAGATTAGATCATTGTTCCTAATTCTTCCTTCCTTCTTTGAATTAGATGTATCTGAGCCCCCTATCATGAGACTTTGCAGAACCTCCTTCTAGAGTGGGTAAAATATACTTCCTGCGACATTGAAATTGGGCAGGACCACATGACTTGCTGTGGCTGATGAAATGTTGGCAGGGTGAGAATCTATCAGTTCTAAGGCACAGTCTTAAAAGGCAATGTGTGTCTCAGAGCCTTGAATTCCTGTGATCTGCCATTATAAAAACATCCCAGAGGCAGCAGCCAAACGTTCAGCCTTGGCCCCAGAATGAAGATATGTGGGTGGATCTGAAACTACCAAGAGGTTTGGAGTCCAGCCTGGTGCAACTTGGCACTGCTTAGATAAACTGAAGTACAGCCAGGCTTCAGACCCATGAGCACAAAAATAAATTGGTTTTGTTGTAAGATTTTGCAGTTGTTACATAGGAAAACAATGTCAACAACAAAAACTATGATAAATATACTCAACTTCTGTTGTTTCACCCTCTCTTTGTTCTTAGATTTTCTTCTCAGTCTCTGTTTTGGGTGTGCTTCCCTCTAAAAAACCTAAAAATATTTGTGACCTTTAGGATTTGTTTTTAGGACAACATCCCTTTCACTCTTTAAATTATCCTGGACAATTTCAATCACTCATGTTTAAAACTGCCACTTCCAGCGTAGTGAGCCAAAGTTTGTACCCTAGCTCGACCTGTACCTCTCTTCAAAGACTTCAGACTCATGCCTCCTGCTGTTAACTCAATATTTCTACCTGGATATCTTATGGACATCTCAAATAAAGATTTCCATGACCAAAACATATTTTTTTTCCCACTCCCTTAACCCTGTTTCTTTTCAGAAATGAATGCCAACCTCTGTCCTGCCTTGAGAACTTTTTGTCATCACTATTCCTTTTTCTGAGAGAACATTGCAACTGCCTTAGGCAGCTCATTCTTATCCAGTGGGCCTCAGCCCAGGTACCTCTTTATAAGGTCCTTCACTGACTGCCCTGAATGAAGGAGCCCTCTCTACTTATTTGCTACATTAAAAATTACATCTGTTTATTTGCTTCAAAGTACTTAAAAGCATTCATACTTATTTACCTATGTACTCATCTCTCCAAAGAGAATGTAAAGTCCACAAGGGCAGCAAACTTTTTGATCTATTGACCATCTATTCAGGTCTAGACTAAAACTGGCAAGAAATTATTTCCCAATAAATATTTCCTAGAATGAATAAATAAATTTGTTTTCTATTCCACATTTGCATGAATAGCTCTATCATTTATCTAATTTTCCATTCCAGAAATTTAAAAGCCATCTTTAAATTCTTATTCTTCCTCATCATTGCCCCACTATCAATTATCAAACATAGACTTTTATTCTAAAATATTTCTTATCTCCACCTCTACCTTGTTTGTCCTCATCTCTACTATCATTGCTGTGCTCAAGTCTTGATCATCTTTCTCTGTATAGACACAACCTTTGGACTGATCTTCCTGTATTTTTTTTTTTTTACTCCCTGTATTAATCTGATTTCACTTGTGATAATGATGCGTAACAAGTAATTTCTAAATCTCAATGATTTAAATAACAAATATGTATGCCATGCTCGTTAATTTGTAGATCTGCTGCAGTTTGGCTCAGCTCAGCTGAGCTTAGTTTGGTTCCAGGATTTGATTTTTTTTTTTTTTTTTTGATAGTTCATTCTGGTTTTATTAACACAACCTGAATGATTCATCTCCATTTCCTAGTAGCCAAGTTCATCAATCAGGTTCATCAATCTCGAACTTAGACTTAAAGAAGAATGGCTAATTGGTACCCATTCTTCTCATGGCAGGGGAAGGAATCTGAACAGGGCTGGAGAAAACTTGCAGTGTCTCATAGAGCCTTGTTTGGGAACTGAAACATTGTAATTCTTGCCCATATTCCATTGGGCAAACCCAAACCCAACATCAATGGGATGGGAAAATTATGGAGTCTAGTAGGAAGCCTTGCAACTCACATAGCAAAGGGTATGAGCATCTGATTTTATTATAAGGAGTGAATGAGGAGATGAGAATGATAATATAGTCCAGTCAGTCACACTAAATATCCTTTCTTTACACAAGTCCCAAAGAGATCTTGGTGAAAAGCAAAACTTCATGTCACTTCCTTTAATTATCTCTTCTACTACAAGATAAAACTCAAACCATTCCTACCTACTGCTCAGGCCTCCTCGCCTCTTCACATTTTATGCTCCAGCAACAGCAAACTGCTTGTAGTTCTTGGCTGTTCACACCAAGCTGTTTCATGCCTCTTTGCCTTTGCTCATGACATTTCTGCATGGATATGCTTTTCTCACTCTCCATTCCATTTCCTACTGGCTAATTCCTACTCATTCTTCAAGATTCAGCTCATGCATGACCTACTGGATGAGTCTTCCTTGACCCTTCTCTCAGTTCAGTGTATCCACAATGCCTTGTGCATTTTCTTATCATGGTATTTATCAGGTTGAATGGAAATTATCCATTTGTGTATATTTGAGTATGTCTCTTTTGGACCATAATTTTTCTAAGTTTTACACAAACTTTCTAAAAATTAAAAAAAAAAAGTATTCATGTTTCCAGCATCTAGAACAATATGTGACATGTAGTAGGCACTCTTATCAGTTTTGTGGAGTGGGACCACAATAATTTCTCTTTTATTGCACCCATGTTTATTATTCTAAGCTTTAAAAAAACTCTGTTGAACAAATATGTGTTCACCCAGGTCATACACTGTAATTTTGGAGAACTCAACTATATTTCCTCTTAGCTTACAACCCCAATACCCCATACCCTGCTCAAACACCCTCTCTAAAGAAAATTATCAATACAACACCTGCCAGTCAATATGTTCTAGGTCCTAGAATACTGTATTTATTTCAGTGAGTTATAGCACGTACTTTATGTTTTGCTTGGTCTTCTTTTGGTTGCACTTCTAGGGTTATTAGTCGAGATGCTGTGAGAGATGTGATGCTCCAGCCACTCATGAAGGAGCAGAGAGTGAGGGCTCAATTAGAAAAGGCAAATGTGACTTTAGGGTAAGAAAGGGTAAAGTGAGAAATGATGAAAAAGAAGGAAAATCCTTCTGTTGCTAGGACCATTGATTAGGTTGCAACAATTGAAGGACAAAATGATCCTGGCTTTTGTTTTGTTTTGTTTTCTTTCTTTCTAGAATGAGAAGTGGCAGGCAGAATTTAAACTAAAGACTCTAATGGCATGATGACTTCAGGTAATCATTGGAAAGATAGCACTGAGGAAAAGTCTAGTCATTTTATGGGCAGGAGTCATGAATGAGAATGAAGAACTCTTCCTTAATTGATATCATTACATTGCCTACCACCCTAAGGCAACAGGTAAGCATGCCTTAAATTGTCAGTTGCTTTCATTTGCCTTTGTTAATTTCTTTGGTTCATAACTCACCCAGTGGCAGTAAAGAGAATAATTTTTAAATTTTTGTTTTGTTCTGTTCAGTGCCAGAACCCAGAACTGATACTTCGTAATGAAGGCTACGGTAACAGTCAATGTGTTCTTAATTCGTGTTTGCATTTTCTCATTAAGGCTGGGGGAAAGTGGCTACTCATTCCTGTGTCTCTTTTACTTTATTAAGTGTATTTAGAGCTATTTAAGATTTAAGAGCTATTAACTTTAGGTAGCAATGCTGATTGTCTAGAACTGTGAAGTTTATGATAGGTATGTTACTCTTTTAAGGCATTGTCTACCTATTTATTCGTCAATCCCTTCAATTTTTTTTCTTATCCCACATTTGCTAGCTTTCTCACTGGTCTGTGGGGAGTTTTCATTTTATTGCAAGCTGGTGTTCAGGTCATCTCAGATTCATTTATCACAATTTTTCTTAACTTTTTCTAAACCCAGCCATTCCGTGATCCATTATGCTCAAAATCTCTTATTTCTGAGAAATTTTTTTAATATCCTTCTACCTTACCTAGTGAAATTCAAAGCTTATTTCCACAAAGTCACCAGAAACATTCAGTTCCTGTGTCTGCCACCCTTCTCTTATCCTCACCTCTTCTCGCCTGCCACGTTCTCCCAAAACCCCTATAGTCACCTGCCCTCCTATTCACATCTTACTTCTTGCCGTCTCTCAGGAATGGAATAGTTCCTCAGTATGGAAAGTACCTTCTTGTTCTTCTCCAATTGTCTCCTAAAATCTACTTTCTCCTGGTACTGGGGCTTTATCATTTTCAAAAGCAGCACCTCTGTGATTTGTACCTTTTGAACTTTTCTACCTGGCAATCCGTGACAATACAACACGGTACTGAAGAACAGAAATAATAATGGTCAGTATTTATTAAGCCTTTAGAATGGTTAGGTGCCGACCTCAGTGCATTATCTCAATTAATCCCCATAACAGTCCTGTGCAGTAGGTATTATACTATTTCCACTTGGCTGATGAAAAAAACTGAGTCATAATGAAGTTAAGTAACTCATCCAATGACTCCAATAGAGTGGAGCCCAAAGAACAACTTTATTTAATAAAAAAATTATAATTACTGCAAAAATCGAAAAACCAAATTTTTAAGACCTCGTTTGAACTACCCAGGGTATTTATGTGGGAGATGACAAGGGAAATGTAAGACTTACAGTTTAGAGATGAGTGAGGGCAAACTTGACCTAATTGCACAAGCAAATTTGAACAGAACTTCAAAAACTATGGAGTAGAATCGGATCATGACAGGATATCAAAACACTGCTAAGATACCTGTTTTAGTCCACACAACTGCTATAACAGAAATATCATAGACTGAGTGCCTTATAAACCACAAACATTTATTTCTCACAGTTCTGGAGCCTGATAAGTCCAAGGTGCTGGCAGATTCAGTGTCTGGTAAGGACCCACTTCCTATTCATAGATGACTGTATTTTTGCTATAAATTGACATGGCAAAAGAGTTGAGAGAGCTCTCTGGTGTCTCTTTTATAGGGGCACTAATCCCATTCATGAGTGCTCTACTCTCATCACCTAATCAACTCTCAAAGTCACCACCTCCAAACACCATCACCTTAGGGAGTAGGTTTCGACTAATGAACTTAGAAGGGACATAAACAGTCTATAGCAACACTCCTGGGATCAGGACTCAGATTGAGATCTTTATGGAACCTAAACACTGAAAAGGTTACTGTACTCATTATTATTTCCCAATAATAGTTTTGAAATAAACCCAAGAAATTTAACCAAGTTCTCATTTTGTTATGATGACTATTTGCTTCTTTCTAGAGAATATCCTATTCTTATAAAAAAAATCTATTGTTGATGCCCCTGTGTTAGATAATTCCTTCAATATGTTAAATCAAACTATTAACTAGCCTGTTACTTTACAAACAGATGAAAAGGATGAGAGGCAACATTGCTCTTACTAATAAGTCACTGGAATCCAAAAAAAGGTGGTCTCCTGAGAGGTGAGTCACAGACTCTTAGCTCAGATTTTTGGACCCCATCTGCTCCACTGACTTTTCTACAACAAGGAGTTCCTCAAAATTAGGAGCAGTTGCTTTTTCCTTTATAGGACCAACCACTAGGTGTTTTCAGAGAGACAGTACAGAAAGGAATGTGGTCCAGGAGATGACCAAGGAGCATACTTGAAAGACACTCACTACAGTATGGAGGTTCCTCAAAAAGTTGAAAATAGAGCTACCCTATGACCAGCAATCGCACTACTGGGTATTTACCCTGAAGATACAAATGTAGTGATCTGAAAGGGCATGTGCACCCAAATGTTTATAGCAGCAATGTCCACAATAGCCAAACTATGGAAAGAACCTAGATGTACATCAACAGATGAATGGATAAAGAAGATGTGGTGTGTATATACATATATATATATATATATGTATATGTATGTATACATGTATACATATATATATGTATGTATACATACATATATATATATAATGGAATACTATGCAGTCACTAAAGAAAACGAAATCTTGCCATTTGCAATGATGTGGATGGAACTAGAGGGTATTATGCTAAGTGAAATAAGTCAATCAGAGAAAGACAATTACCATATGATCTCTCTGATATGAGGAATTTGAGAGACAGGGCAGGGGGTTGTAGGGGGAAGGGAGGGAAAAAATGAAACAAGATGGGACCAGGGAGGGAGACAAACCAAGAAACTCTTAATTTCAGGAAACAAACTGAGGGCTGCTGGGTGGGGGAAGGGATGGGGTGGCTGGGTTATAGACATTGGGGAGGGCATGTGCTATGGTGAGTGCTGTGAATTGTGGAAGACTGATGATTCATAGACCTGTACCCCTGAAACAAATAATACACTATATGTTAATTAAAAAAAACTCACTAATATAAACTCACAACAGATCTTAAACATATCCTTTGCCACCCAAAGGTTTCAGTTCATATAAGCATGAACCAACTATTAGTGTCTTGACCTTTATCTTGACCCACATCAATATTTCTCTTCTTCAGAGGTGGAGCAAGTCCAATAAAATAGTTTTGAGCTTCCTTGGAGCAAAATTTGGTTTGTGTGCTGTGTGTGCTATGTGTGTGTGTTTGTGTGTGTGTGTGTGTGTGTGTGTGCATATGTGTGTGCATATAACTTTCTCAAATGGACGGAGTCTCAAACCCAAAAAGCATTTTAAGTCATTGTCCTATTTTTCAGCCATTACCCTAAAAAATATATTTAGTTGCACTGGGCTAAAGAAAAACTGTTCCTTTTTATTTTAATTCAGGTGGTGAGATAGATTTCAGTAATTCTGTGTCTTATCTCTTATTCAGAATCTGTCCTAGAGGCTCAATACAGAGACAAGAGTCAGGACTTCTGCCTGGTGCATTTTATTTTACCAGTTACATTTCAGTAAGAAGGAACCATTTTAGAGGCTTTTCAAGATGGCAGCATAGAAAACTCCTGAACTCACTTCCTCCTACAGACACAACAAATCTACAGCTACCTATAGAACAATTCTCTCTGAAAAAGACCTGAAAACTAGCTGAATGGCTCCTTCACAGCAACAGAGAAAAGGGCCACATCTAGATGGGTAAGAGAGCCAGAGACTTGGTCTCACCAAAAACCCCACTCTTGTTACAGTGATCCACAACTGGAAGATACTTCATGAGTCAAACCTCCTCTCTGAGGAGTGTCAGGGGCTTGTGCCCCACATCGGGCACTCCAACCCTTGGTTGCTGAACTGGAGAGATGAACTCTCAAAATGTCTGGCTTTGAAAACCAATGGGGCTTACATCCAAGAGAACCATATGGCTGTAGGTAATGGAGATTCTATTTGTAAATGGATTGTGTAGAGATTCACTTGCCCCAGGACCCACCACAAAAGTAGTGTGTTGTCCTGAATTTGATTCTACTGCTTCACCTGGTTCTTTGAAGCAGTACAAAAAAGGGAGAGAGATAATTTAAGGATATCATGTACTCAAATTTACAGCCATTCACCCTGAAACACAATTAGGTGTACTAGACCACAAGCAAAAAAAATTCCTTCCTTTTTTCAGGTATAATTGAAATATAACATTATGCTAGTCTCAAGCGCACAGCAAAATGATTTGATATTTGTATATATTGAGAAATGAGTACCACAATATACTTCTCATCCATCACCATACAGATGGATGATAATTCCTTCCTTCCTTAATTCTTTTCTTTTTAAAACTGTTGATGTCAGAAGTAGCTAGTGGGACAGGCAGATGCCGGGAAATGGATAATCTGTGTTATAGTCCTGGTATTGCTTCTAATTTACTGTTTACATTTGGACAATTCACTTAATATTTGTGTTTTTTCTTTTCTCATAAGTAATATTTTTGCTTTATTTACATCACAGGATACTTACCAGTATCAAATAAAATAATAAATATAAAGGCGTTAGAAAAGCTAATTGTGCATAGTATGTTAGGTTATTCTAGTTAGAAACATAGAAATAATCAATAACTCATCACTTTCCTTTAGTTATTACAGGCAAGAGTACTCCAAGGCAGGAAGGAGCAAGATGGCGGAGGAGTAGGAGGCGGAGATATTGTCTGATCCCAGAAGTTCAGCTAGATAGTTATCAAACCACTCTAAACAACTACAAACTTAGCAGGAGATAGAAGAGAAGAAGAACAGCAACTCTAGGAACAGAAAATCGACCACTTTCCAGAAGGTAGGACATGCAGAAAAGTGAATCCAAAGCGATGGGAAGATAGACTGCGGGGGGAGGGGTTGGCTCCCAGCAAGCCGCAGAGCAGCGGAGCACAAAATCGGAACTTTTAGAAATCTGCTCCACTGAGGGACATCACTCCAGAGGCTAAGCGTGGGGGTGGAGCCCTCGTGGGGACAGTGTGGTTTCAGGACCCGTGGGGTCACAAAAAGTCTGGGGGTGTCTGAGGGTGGCAGAGCTCCCAGGTATCGGAATGGGGAAGCCAACGGCAGAGACCAAGCCGAACAGTGGGCTACCAGCTCGGGCTTACCTTGAACCGTGATCTCCACACAGTCGGGCCACTGCTCTTAGAGCAGGGACCCCACATGGGTCAGATCCGGAGAGACTCCCTCCTTCCTCCTCTGGCAGGAGCAGCGCGGCAGCGCGCTGCAGGAGTCGGCTGGGTTTGGAGACTCCAAACGGCCGTGCGCCAGAGAGAGAAATGCTCGGTCACAGGCTGGGTGAGCTCGGAGTGTGGCCAGAGACCAGGGAGATGGGAGGGATTGACTGCTTTTCTCTGAGGGCGCACTGAGGAGTGGGGGCCTGAGCTCTCGGCTCCTATGGGCCGGAGAGTGGGAGGCCGCCATTTTCATTCCCCTCCTCCAAAGCTATACGGAAAGCATTCAAGGAACAAAAGCCCCTGAAAGCGCACCCAAGCAGATTACATAGCCTGGCCACTGGCAAGAGCGGTGCAATTCTGCCTCTGGCAAAGACACTTGAAAATCTCTGCAACAGGCCCCTTCCCCAGAAGATCAGCAAGAATATCCAGCCAAGACCAAGTTCATCAATCAATGAAAACTGCAGAACTCCTGAGTTAGGAAAAAGCAACACATAGAATTCATGGCTTTTTTCCCTGTGATCCTTTAGTCTTTCAGAGTTAAATATTTTAAATTTTATTTTTTTCTTATTGTATTTTTTTATTTTATTTTTCCTCTTTCTTATTTTAACGTTTTTTAACTAGTATCTAATCAACACCTTTTTAAAAATCTTTTCTAATTTTCACTGTTACATATTTTATCCCCTCATTGTATTTAACCTTATTTTTTTGTATACATACAGGGTTTTTTTTTCTTTAAAATTTTGGGATACAATTTCTTCTAATAGATCAAAATATACCCTAAACCTAGCACAAAGCTTGGATCTAGTCTCCAGCCTGATTACATTCTTTCCTCTTTTATTCTTTTTTTTTTATTCTTTTTTTCCTTCTCTTTTTTCTACAAACCTCTTATCAATCCCTTTTTTAGAATCTTTTTTAATTTTTATCTTTACACTCATATTCCATCCCTTTATAGTGTTTACCCTTATTTTTGTATATTTATAAATTTTTCTTTCTTTAAAATTTTGGGAGGTAGTTTCTTCTAACAGACCAAAAACACCCAAAATCAGGTGTGGGGCTCTGTTCTAACTGCAAGTCAAATATATATAGATATATATTTTTATTCTTTCTTTTTCTCTTTTTTATTTTATGTTATTTTATTTTCCTCCCCTCCCCTCTTTTTTCTTCAACCCTTGGTTTTGGCTCCCTTTTGATTTTTCTGCGGTCGTTGCTACCCTTTTAGTATTTTGTTCTCTCATTCATCTATTCTTATCTCGATAAAATGACAAGGCTGAAAAACTCACCACAAAAAAAAGAACAAGAGGCAGTACCAACGGCCAGGGACCTAATCAATATGGACATTAGTAATATATCAGAAATAGAGTTCAAAATGACAATTATCAAGGTGCTAGCTGGGCTCGAAAAAAGCATGGAAGATATCAGAGAATCCCTGTCTGGAGAAATAAAATCCCTTTCGGGAGAAATAAAAGAACTAAAATCTAACCAAGTTGAAATAAAAAAAGCCATTAATGAAGTACAATAAAAAATGGAGGCTCTTACTGCTAGGATAAATGAGGCAGAAGAGAGAAATAGTGATATAGAGGACCAAATGAAGGA
>CM052900.1:93772840-93941625 GCA_028534135.1 Potos flavus | reverse complement strand
AATAGAGTTACCCTTCGACCCAGCAATTGCACTACTGGGTATTTACCCCAAAGATACAAATGTAGTGATCTGAAGGGGCACGTGCCCCCGAATGTTTATAGCAGCAATGTCCACAATAGCCAAACTATGGAAAGAACCTAGATGTCCATCAACAGATATATATACAATGGAATACTATGCAGCCATCAAGAGAAATGAAATCTTGCCATTTGCAACGAAGTGGATGGAACTAGGGGGTATTATGCTAAGCGAAGTAAGTCAATCAGAGAAAGACAATTATCATATGATCTCTCTGATATGAAGAATTCGAGAGGCAGGGTGGGTGGTCGTGGGGGGTGGGGGAGGGAAATGAAACAAGATGGGATCAGGAAGGAGACAAACCATAAGAGACTCCTCAACTCACGAAACAAACTTGGGTGGCTGGGGAGTAGGGGCGGGTAGGATAGGGTGGCTGGGTTATGGACATTGGGAAGGGTATGTGCTATGGTAAGTTCCGTGAAATGTGTAAGCCTGATCATTCATAGACATGTACCCTGGGGCAAATAATACATTATGTGTTAATTTAAAAAAATAAATAAATAATGGAGAAAAGAAAAAAAAAAAGAGTACTCCAAGGCTTGTGACGTCCATTTATTGAGTAATATTTGAATTAGTCTCCTAAATTCTATCCCCTATACCTAGCTTTAGATATCTGGAATACATGATTTATCAGTTAGAAGCATGAATTTTGAAGTCACTTTATTATAATTTTAGTTGACTAGTGATACGATTTGTAAACTCAGGCTGGTAACTTGGCCTCTTTCTCATCAATAAAATGGGGATAAGATGCTTTCCTGAAATGTGACATTTTTATAAAGTTTAAATAACATGAGTTCTTTAAAATACTTAGCAAACTGCCTGGAATATTCTTTCATTCATATATTCATTCATTCATGCATTCAATTATTAGACAATTTTTAATTTTTCAAAATGCTAGAGATAATGTGCTTTCCCTGTCTTCATGAATGTTATATGGGTGATAGATACGAGGAAGTAACCAATTATTACTTAAAGTTGGTGATATGTGTTACGAATTAACAAAACTAGGTAATGGATTGGAGAATGCCTGGTGGGGCCTACTCTAGGTGATGTGCTCAAAGAAGTCTTCACTGTAGGAGAAGCATCAGAACTAAGACTTAAATGATGAGAAGGAGCTAGTCATGAGATAACCTTGCTGGCGTGTTATCTGTGGCTGCTTTCCTGCTATGATAGCAGGGTTAGGTAGCTGTGACAGAAGGCATATTTCCCAGCAGCCTAAAATATTTATTATTTGTCTCTTCAAGAAAAAAAGTTTGCTGACCCCTTCAGGATGGCCCTGGTTTCCTCTGAAATTTATTTTACCCAGAGCAAGCATTGTGTGGACGAAGTGGCTTCATCCATGCCGTGCTACCCAATATGATAGTCAGTAGCCACATGCGGCGACTGAGTTCTTTCAGTGTAACTAGTCCCAGATGAGATGTCCTATAAGTGTAAAATACACCCTGGATACACACAACATGACAGAAGTGTTAAGAATCTTACTAATATTTACACTGACTACATACTGAAATGATATTCTGGATATAATGAGTTATACAAAATACATTATTATAATTATTTCCACCTTTATTTTTATTTTTTATAATGTGGCTGCTATAAAATTTTAAGTTACATATGTGGCTCATATTGGTGGCTCACATATTTCTACTGGACAGCACCGATCTAGAAAAGAGGTATACCAGAGAAGAGGAACAGCAAGTGCCAGTGTCTGAGGGATGAAAGTGGCTCTGATCATGATTATTTGGATGATATTAATAACCCCTCTACTTGGCTACACTGTCGACAGAATGTTCAAGACTATTTTCTGAGAATTAGAAAAAGACTTATTTTTCTGTGTATACTAGCTCTGAATACTTAAAAATTATAATTATATAGGAATGTTCACAAAATCAGGAAATTTTGTTAAATAGTCAAGGGCAAAAATGTGGTTTATCACTCCAGATAGCATAGTAGTTTGGATATGGAGAGTCTCTAAGTCTGAGCAACTGTGTTCAAATTCCAACTAGTATATTCTGAATAAACTTGGGTATATTACTTAACATCTCTGTATCTCAACATTTTCTTCTGTAAAATGTGGTGAATTTGGCTGATTATGACCTTAATAAATAAGAAGTGGATGGCATTTTAATTTCCATACATATTCGTTGTTTTATACATTCATAATTTATTTCATTGTAATTTTCCTGTGGAATCTTGCCTTTCTCAATTCCAGGGTTGAAATCTTAACATCTTCCTGATTCCACCTCAAAGACCTTCTTTTTAATAAAATACTTTCTGATCCTTTTTTCCTTGATGACAGTTGGGATATCACTTTATTACCTTAATTCATATTTTCTTTCTTTAAAAGAATTATTATGAAACATTTTAGTCACACAAAATGTCTGAAGAACAACATAGTGAACACCTGTGTATTCACTGCCTTTTTTTTTTCTCTTTTTTTTTTCCCAACCACCCTATCCCTACCCTCCCTACCCCCAGCAACCCTCAGTTTGTTTCGTGTCACTGCCTATCTTAAGGATATAAAACATTATTGTACTATACTTATGAATCAACCATGCAGGAACATGTTGCTTTACTTATCTCATTCATTACTGAATAATAGCTCTTCATATGATTACATCAAAGCTTATTTATCTGCTTTCTTATTTATGGATAATTTCCTTTTTTGGTAACTTTCTGTCATTATAAACAACAGTTTTTATGAATATACATATGTCTTTGTGAACATGACTAATCTTATCTGATATATATTCCTAAGAGTGTATTAATACCCAATTGTTCTCCATAATGACTTCATAAATTTACACTCTTGCTGACAGTCTCTTCTTCTTCATTGACATTTGATACTGTCAAACTTATACATTTTTGTTAAACTGATGGGTATAAAGTGGCAATATAAAACTGTAGTGTTTAATTTGCCTAATTAGGGGCACCTGGGTGGCTCAGTGGGTTAAAGCCTCTGCCTTTGGCTCAGGTCATGGTCTCAGGGTCCTGGGATCGAGCCCCACATCAGGCTCTCTGCTCAGCAGGGAGCCTGCTTCCCCCTCTCCCTCTGCCTCTCTGCCTACTTGTGATCTCTGTCTCTGTCAAATAAATAAATAAATAAATAAATAAAATCTTTTAAAAATAAATAAATAAATAAATTGCCTAATTAGCAGGATTTGAGGATATTTCACCTATATATTTTGTCCAGCCAAATTCCCTTTTCCTGAATTGCCTTTGATAGATTTCTATCCAATTTTCTCTGGTGCTGCTTTGTTTTTCTCTTATCTAGTTATAGGAGTTCTTTATACATTCCAGATGCTAACATTTTATTGGGTATATGCATCTCAAAGAACTTGTTCCAGTTGTATGGGTTTTCACTTTTTAAATGGCTACTCAAAATGCACCAGAAAATTTTAACATATAAAAAACTTGAATTTTAATATATAGAAAATTTTTTTTAAGATTATTTATTTATTTATTTATTTATTGACAGAGAGAGAGAGAGATCACAAGTAGGCAGAGAGGCAGGCAGAGAGAGATGGGGAAGCAGGCTCCATCCCAGGACCCTGAGACCGTGACCTGAGCTTAAGGCAGAGGCTTTAACCCACTGAGCCACCCAGGCACCCCAACATATAGAAATTTGACAATTTCCTTTTAATTTGACTTGTCTTCATCCTGAGGTCATAACATTATTTTCTGCTTTTTTTAAAAAAATTTTTTTGGGGGGGGCGACTGGGTGGCTCAGTGGGTTAAAGCCTCTGCCTTCGGCTCAGGTCATGATCTCAGGGTCCTGGGATCGAGCCCCACATCAGGCTCTCTGCTCAGCAGGGAGCTTGCTTCCCCCTCTCTGTCTCTGCCTGCCTCTCTGCCTACTTGTGATCTTTCTGTCAAATAAATAAATAAAATCTTTGAAAAAAATTTTTTTACCTTGTTTCTAATTACTTTAAATTTATTTTTGTTAATATTGCTAGATCGAGAGTCTATTTTTTTTTTAACTATGAGGATAACCAACTGTGTTGGGTTGGATTCCCCAAGAAACAGACTGAGATGGAGATTTCTACTCATGTAGTTTACTGAGGAGACACAAATTTTAAAAATATAGGGTGGAAAGGAAAGAAAAATATAGATACAATGCAGATTTTTAAAACAATATAACAAATAAGTACATTAGAAAATTTAGATGAAGTAGAGTAATATTTGGAATATTAGAAAATGCCAAAATTATCACAAGGAGAAAATCTGACCACATCAAAACCTACTAAAGAAAATGAAATGTTTATCTAAAAGCCTTCCTCTAAAAAATCTCCTGACTCAGATGCCTTTAAAAGTAAGTTGTAAAGAAATTTACACAAAACAAATGTTTTCGTCTGCAATTTTTCCAAAATGTAGTAAATAAATGCTGTCTAATTCATCTTATGAAATTAGTATAACACTGATTACACAGCAACGTGGAATAATTCAAATAGAGAAAAGTTCCATTTCACAGAAAAGCCATTGACGTAAAAATCCTAAATAAAACATTGGTTAACCAAATGCACTCATGCATTACCTAAGATTACATCAGACAGCCATGCAGTCCTGATAGAGTAAGTGGTACCTAAATTATAATTTCATCATAACCAAGAAAGCCAGGAAAAAAAAAAAAAAAGGAACGAAACGGCCCTCTTTTCAGATTTAGTAACAGAGAGCACAGCATACTATCCCTGAGAGAAGGTAAAGAAATGAAAACAAACCTCAACATCTTCTCTTCTTTCTTCCTGGAGGCACTTTCAAAATTATGATGCAGGGAGAAGAAACCCAAGCAGAAAACATAGGAGAAAATTAAAGTTTGAGGAGACTGAGGCAACTGGAAAAGGTATGTATCTATATATCTCTAGAATTTCTGCTTCTCTTAATGATGGGGGCACAAGGATTGAATTTATATGGCATCCTAAACAATGAAAACACTGAACAAAGGATATGAGAAAAACATTCAGAGTTTCACAGAGGACTTGTGAGATCTGCAGTCCCTTCAAGTCTTGGACTGAGTACCCATGACACCTGTGTGGGATGAAATGCAGGATGCTGGGGAAAGAAACACTGGAATGCAAACTATCAGAGCTCACACAGTGCTGAGAATGTTTGTGCTCCCATAGGCACAGTGAAGTTGTCTCAGGAAACATGGAGAATTATGTAGATTTTTTTTTTTTAATAATGCAGCAAAATTAGCCCTATAGCTCCTTTGGACTGATCCAGACTAACTTGAAAGCAAGGACTGCAAAGATTAAACTAACTCACACCGAACTAAATACACTCAGAACATTTTTTAACATTTATTTTAAAAAATCCAAATAGTTAACAATATAAAATTAACCATGTTTAGAATTTAAAATGCTATCAGGCATGCAAAAAAGGCAAAAACTATGACCCACAAGAAGGAGAAATACCAATTGATGACAGAAATAATACAATTAGCAGGAAAAGATGTTAAAACAGCTATCTTAATAAGTTCCATATACCAAAAAATGTAGGGAAAACATAAAGAGAGAAATAGATGATTTTAAAAAGACCTAATAGAATTTCTATAGATGAAAAATACATTTTAAATGAAACATATATATACAAATTTTGCTGGATTTATAAGATGAAATAGTATTCAAAAATAAAAAAGAATGAATTACTTATATTCTCAACATCAATGAAACTAAGAACATATTCATCAAAAGAAGGCATACACAAAAGTGAATGTAGTGTATGACCTAATTTATATGAAACTCTAAAAAGGCAAAACTATCTATGGTAGCACAAAGCAGATTATTTATTTCTTGATTTTAAAGATTGGAATAAAATGACTGCAAATATATACAGATAATTTTTTTTTTTTTTTGGTGATGGAAATGATCCATGTCTTGACTGGGATAATAGTTTCAAGGCTATATACATTTGCCAGAACTTATTGCAATGTATACTTAAAATGGACTCACTTCATGGTATATAATCTTTATACCAAAAAAGTTGATTTAAAGAGAAAAACACATCATGTTCTAATGAAGTTTATGTTAAGAATGAAGTGGTGGTAAATTTTAGACAATATATCCATTTCTGATAAAACTGATAAAATATTATTAAACCAGAAACAGAAGAGAATGTCCTTAACTTTACCAAGTGATAAAGATAAATAAAACACAAACCTGTGTGAAACATCATATTTAATGAAGAAACTTTAAAGGTATTCCCATAAAGGCTAAGATCAAGAAAAGGATGCCTACCATCACTGCTATTATTTAATACAATGATGAAGATCCTAGTCAATTTTCTAATTAGAAAAAAAGAAACAAAGTTTAATAATTGGAAAGAAAGAGATAAACTGCTTTTATTTACAGATAATATATTTATCAATATTAAAAAAAACCCTCTACATACAACCAATATTACGATTATTCTAACTAGAGAGTTCAGCAAATTTGCTGCATAAACAAATTAATACTATTCCTCTATAGCATGGGTTCAACAAACTATTGCCTGCTGGACAAATCTGGCCATCACCTGTTCTGTAAACAATCCTTTATTGCAACATTACCATGCCCATTTGTTTATATATTGTCTAGGGTTTTGTTCTTACTACTATGGCAGAGTTGAATGTTACAATAGAGACTGTCTGGTCCACAAAGCCTAAATTATTTACTATCTGGTATTTTTTTTTTTAAGATTTTATTTATTTATTTGACACAGAGAGAGATTACAAGTAGGCAGAGAGGCAGGCAGAGGGAGAGGGGGAAGCAGGCTCCCCGCTGGGCAGAGAGCCCGATGCGGGGGGGGGGGGTGGGGGGGTGGGGGGGGGGTGTTTCAATCCCAGGACCCTGGGATCATGACCAGAGCCGAAGGCAGAGGCTTTAACCCACTGAACCACCCAGGTGCCCCACTATCTGGTATTTTACAGGAAAAGTTTGCCAATCCCTGCTCTAAAGCAACAATAATCAAATAGAAAATATAATAGAAAAATAACATGCAATTTACAAAAGTAAAAAAATTGTTATATATGTATAAATTAATGTAACAATAATAATAATTAATGCCTTTATTAAAGGACTTAAAAACCGATCTACCTAAATGTGAAAAGATTCTGTATTTATGGATGGGGCAACTTATCATTATAAGAGACAAATTTCCCTTCAATTAATCTATAAACTCAAGGCAACCCCAGGAAAAATTGCATATGAATCTTAGGAACTTGGGGCACCTGGGGTAAAGCCTCTGCCTTTGGCTCAGGTCATGATCTCAGGGTCCTGGGATCGAGCCCCGCCTCGGGCTCTCTGCTCAGCAGGGAGCCTGCTTTCCCCTCTCTCTCTGCCTGCCTCTCTGCCTACTTGTGATCTCTCTCTCTCTCTCTCTCTGTCAAATAAATAAATAAAATCTTAAAAAAAAAAGGAACTTGACAAACTCCTTTTAAATTTCATATGGGAGAATAAAGATCCATTAAAAGAAGAGTGAAGAGGGATGGTTTCCCTTCCAGATATTTAGATGAACCTCAAAGCCATTTAGTGAAAATAATATGGTGTTCACTAAGAAATGAGTATTCCAAGGAACATAACTCAGAAAGAGATCTATTTATATGTGGGAAAAATGATAAATACAGCACTACAAATGCATGTATGCAGTATTTAGAAAAGTGTGTTTGAAAACTGCTTATTACTTATCAAAAAATAAATAAACCTGAGTCACTAATTTGCCCTACATACAAGAGTGCAGTTCTGATGTAACATATTGAAATGTAAAAGGAAAGCTATAAAACTATTGGAAGAAAAGGAGGAAAACTACCCTGTTACTTGGAGCATGGGTGGGGATAGTCTTCAGTAAAATTCCCCAAAGCATAATTCGTGGTACAAAAAAAAAAAAAACAAGACATGAAGGGATTTTGCTATATGTAATTAACTACTGTTACATAATGAAGGATGCTGTAGCATATAGTACATGGTACATACTATTCAATTATATAATATATGTAATATACTCACACATAATACAGAATAATATATATACAACAGGAATTCCTGCAATCACAACAAAAAATGATAAAAAATAAATTCAGAACATGCAAAGGTTCTATATTTATAATTGATGGAAAAATAAGCTCAAACTGATCATAAGCATCTTAAAACTCATTAGTAATAGGATAAATACCACAAAAATGAAATAATAATTTACACTCATGAGATAAGCAAAAAATTATGAATAAAACAAAATTTGCAGGGAATAGGAGGGAACGGGCATTGCTGGTAAATTGCAGCTATTTTAAACAACAATCTGCAGCAATTATGAAATTAAGCACATCCTTAAACTTAGGGGTAATCTGTGCTGAGTGTATATACCTCCTGAGTGTATACACTGTGTATGTGGGTATCTTGATTATGAGTTTCTGTTTATTCCCACCCACTCTGAGCCCTTCCTTAATGAGTATGTCCTCCTTCCTGAGAATGTGCACACCTCTAGATCCTTGCTGTGTATGGAAAGAGCACAGATTCATCCTAGTGCCCTGTGTTCATCCTTGCTGAGTATGTGTGCATGGTCTCTGAGTGAGACTCAGGAAGCCCACTCTTGGTAATATATCCTAGAGAAATTCGTTCATAGGTTCATAAGAGGACATATGAGAGTCTTCATCATGTTGCATAGCAGGGAATTGGAGGTGCTCTAGTTGGGGAATAGATAAGTAAATGGGGAAAATGCACACTTTAGAGCATGTCGCTGCAGTGAGAAGCTACAAACTAATGGTATCAGAAATAAACGGATGCATATAAAAATTGTATTGAAGGAGTAAGGTAGGAGAAAGCAATATTATTTATTGCTCAAAACAAATTATAAAGCTCAAAACACATACATAGGAAACACTATTTTAAAAGGATACATACACAAAGACACAACTAAATACGTTAAAATGGATACTTAGTGGGGTACAGAAAGATAAATGGGGATCAGGATCTAGGATGAAAGAGGAAGGGGATAAAATAAGAGAGGGGCCTCACATGGCTTGTGCAGATATCTGCAAGTGCTCTGTATATGCAATAAGGTGAATATACCCACTACGTTTATGAAGTAGTGTAGCCCTGATGATGAAGAATACAACTAACTCAACTTTTTGTAATTTACCCAAAGAGAAAATTGAAATCAAAGATGAATGAGGGAACTGTATTTATAACGCATGGACATTCATAAGTAGCATATATTCGGCATATCTGAAAATATATTATAAAGCTTTCTGAAGGTATTTTAGCACATCTTCACCAAAAGTCGTATGAGATAATTCAGTCTATCCTGACTAAATACTTTATTTTGTTTGTATTTAGTTAGAATTATCTCATCATAATTTCTAATCCAATTTAAATATATTTTTTCCAAATTGCAATGAATACACTTTGCAAAGTCATTGTTCCTAGATGGAATTAAATTACTTACCTTGGTAATGGAGAGTTACCAGAAGGATGTAAATGAGTTGTTAACATGGCACTTCATTGCCACAATAATTTAGAGCCACTAGCTAGCTTGATGTGTCTGCAATAAATGTTTTATTATTTAGGAAAAATACACTATACAAGTTGCAATGTGCCATGCTCATTCATGCTGTAAATCAACAAAGATCAGCAGACTGAATAGAAAAATGAAAAGCTTATTTAGAAACTGACATAAGCTTTCAGATGAGCAGGGATGGTTGAAGTTAACTGCATTCATTTTTCTTTGCTTGTCATAGTTGCCACTTGAATTTCACTGCTAAAGATAGAAGATAGTTTTGCTTTATGAAATTATATCCACAGAAACAGTGTTTGCATTTATATAGATAGAGTCATAATAAAGTGGAATATAAAGAAGCCACGCTAAAGTAATAGTAGCCCCAAATTTATGAAGTGTGGGATGGAATTTGCTACCTCACATCTCTAGACTCAGTGGAATCGTTCTATGGAGATCAAAGCTCATGTTAGAAACCATGGCATGACTTTATGCCCTGGGACTGGATAGTAATTGCCAGACAATATAGAATAAAACACCATACGTGTAGCATTGGTAAAGCACCTGGCCATTTTTTCCTTATTTGCTTTGTTTTTATTTCGACAAGCTTGAAATTCCAGAAAAATTATCTCCCTGCTCGCAAACCACATAGTGCCAGCCACAGTGGCAAGAGATCAGCATCAATTTCTGAAGCACGGTCCTCACCCTGACAACCCTCCCTGAAGTAACCTAGAAATTGCCACAACTGACTGCAGATGATGTCCTCTGTATGGAAACAGTGAAGAGCCAGCTCGTAGCTGTTGTCTCCCTTTCTGCCATGAGGAGACAGTGTCCCAGGCTACCAAATGCCAAATTCTTTTGTGACTCAATATGTGAGTCACATATGAATGACATCCACCTGTCTCAGCGTTACCTTCATAATATCATTAGTCATTCGTTAAGTCCATCAGCCTCACATGTTACTTCATAATATAATAGTGACCTTTCTCTATATAAAATTTGTCAGGAGACTGGTAACCTGCTGACTACCATTTTAAAATGAACTCTTTTGGAGACAGACTTGCCACAGATTTCAGGACCTGAAGCCTAAGTTAAAAAAAAAAAGTTCTATTATTGATTTATTTATGATGGCCAAAAGAAATGAGAATCCTAGAAGGAAATCATTTAAGTAATAAGGGAAATGTAGCTAGATGAGAAAGACCTCTGCAGTAAACAGCTGTGTGGTGAGTTCATATGAGTTCATATGAGCAGACTACTATAGTTCAATGAATGTAGGCAGATGTATATATCCATCCAATTCATATCCCTAACAAAATCTAGAACATGGCCATTACTGTAGGAAGTTCTCTGTACCTCTTTCCAAATAAAATCACTCCTTTCCATGGGTAACCAATATTTTACTTTCTATCACCAAAGATTACTTCTGTATGTTTTTGAACTTTATATCAATAGATACATAGATTATGCATGCTCATAGCTTCTTTCATTCAAGTTAACACATTTAAGATTCATCCCAGCTGTTGGTAGCATAACTAATCCATTCCTTTATATTCTGGGGAAGTACCGTATTGTGTATAGACACCACAATTTGTTTACTCTTTCTCCAAAAATTAATGAATACTTAAGTTGATTCCATTTTGGCTATTCCATTTGTCTTCCATTTGGCTATTATGAATAAAGTTACAACAAACATTCTTAACACGATTCTTTAGGGGGACATATGTTTTCTTTCTTTTGGGTTAAATACCTAAGTGGAATCGATGGACATGTATACGTTTAACTGCCAAACTATATTCCTAAATGTCCCCACCAGCAATGCATGAGAGTTCTGGTTGCTTCACATCCTCACCAACATTTGGTATTGTCAGTTAAAAATATAGAATTTAACCTAAAAACAACTGAGACAGAAGTAATTCAGAATTTAAAATTATTTACAATTATTCACATCATACTGGTGGGCCTCAAAGCATTATTATATGCTATAAATACAGAGGTATGCTTTACAAAATTAGTATTCATCCTACAATGAAATGAATTTCATTGGCATTTATCCTTACCTCTTTGATAAGTCAGTGTATATATTCCCATTACCTCAAAGAAATAAAATGAATTGATATTGGCTTGCTAAGGTGAATATCAACATCTTTAGGATGCTGAACTGTAAGTGTATTTATAATTAATATAGAGCCTGGAAAAACCTATATTTGTCTAATATTTGTTGTACTCAATGTCTTAGATCTTGCAAGAACTCTGGAGACATGCAAAACTAAGAGGTAAGAATCTCTTTGAAGTGGAATAATTGTAAAAGAATTTATCCTTGCTGGATTCTAGTTTTCCTTTTTGAAATTAGAAATGATGTTAAAGAGGGGATGAGGGAGAAGATGAGGGAGAGATGCAGGGGGAGGAGAGAGAGAGTAACCTGGGATTCATGGCACTTTAGGAAGTCTGTGTAGGGCATCATAAAGTCTGTGGTCAATCTAAAATATTATACAATCTTTAGGGTGTATAGTGCATCAGAATTTGTAGAGCAGGGGGAAGGAGTGTGTGCTTAAAAAAGTTTATGAGCCAGGGGCGCCTGGGTGACTCAGTGGGTTAAAGCCTCTGCCTTCGGCTCAGGTCATGATCTCAGGGTCCTGGGATCGAGCCCCGCATCAGGCTCTCTGCTCAGCAGCGAGCCCGCTTCCCCCTCTCTCTCTGCCTGCCTCTCCGTCTACTTATGATCTCTATCTCTCTGTCAAATAAATAAATAAAATCTTAAAAAAAAAAAAAGTTTATGAACCAATGGCTTAAGAGAGCTTTCTCCATCTTGATACTTTCTAGATGGTTCTGCTATGATAGGCTCTGCTTACCCTCTGCAATTAACTCCTTTAGCTGAGGGAGGCCAACTGCTATGAACCTACACTCCTAGAAACAGCTCTTGAATATGTAACCAGCAGGCTTTATTACTTCATGTGATTTCAGTCAAAAATTTTTGAAAATCTTTCCTTATGAACAGAGTAGACTTAAGTCTGGCAGTCCAAAGTGGATGAAGCTGTTGATACTTATTAGGAAGAAGAAAAATCATTGGGTTCTATTTCCACTTTGACAATAAAAGACAGTTTTCCTGCCACAACTATTTTGTGAAAATAAAGTTGAACGTCTAAACACATCAGAGAACACTCTCAGGTAAGGTTTATGAACCATGACTAACCTTGTCTCTGTGCATTTTAGCACATCTTCCCAAGATGACCCAATGTGCATGCTGCCCCAGTTTAATCTGAAATTAACCTTCACGATGCCATTTGCTGTGTGGCACCTGCCTTTGAGTGGTGTCGTTGTCACACAGTGATTTGGTTCACTAGTTCATGGTGTTCATTTGGACAAGTTACTACTAATGTGTCTATGCTTCAGTATCCTCAACTGTGAAGGAGAAATGACCCTGTTAACAGCATGCTTCCCTGAGGTGCTGTGATGGACAGCCAATACAATTATTGTGGAACATTTTACCTGATGCAAAAAAAGGAGTTTTTATGGGAAAGTTATATGACCTTCTCCCTGACATTACATAATGGTTCAGAGAGCTTGGTTATTGCTTTATGAAAACATTTATTTAGAAAATGCCTTGATAACCTTAAACAACCAGTGTTTTATAGTATAAAATATTAAGACTACTTTTATTACTTTTGCTGCCATCAATTATTATTGTTCTTATTACCACTGGAAAAATGTGAAAGAAGACCCACATTTGTGGACAAAGTAGGATGTTCAAAAGTGTAATGAACCAGATGAGCCATAATACATTATTACAGCCCTTGCATTAGCTCAACCATCCTAAAATCTCCACAGGTCCTTATGATAGATGTGGGAATAATATCTAAGAATCTTCTTAACCACATAAGAATAAAAGACAATTAAATGAAAGTTATGAATTTGATTTCAGCCTAAGATACATTAGGTAGCTGGATTAGAGTCCAATACCCTATTGATAGAGTAATGTGATGCTACTTTCCAAAGTATAATGACTTTCATTAATTAGAAAACAACTAAAACTGGAACTTCAATTAACTAGACTTCCCCAACCCCCGTTTAGAGCAGAAGTTCATTTAAAAAGTAGTATCTATAATTTAGGGGAAATTAAATAAATAAGTAAATCCAAGTTCTAGAGGTCCTAGAAAGAAAGCTGCTTGATGATCATGATGGTGGTGGTGGTGGTGATAAACTGAGAGCATTTACCTTCCTTAGACACTGCATTAGATTCTTTATAGACACAATCTCTAATTCTTTTTTTTTTTTTAAGATTTTTTATTTATTTATTTGAGAGAGACTGAATGAGAGCATGAGCAGGGGGTTGGATCAGAGGGAGAGGGAGAAGCAGACTCCCTGCTGAGCAGGGAGCCCGATGTCGGATTCGATCCAAGAATCCTGGGATCATGACCTGAGTCGAAGGCAGACACTTAATTGATTGAGCCACCCAGGTACCCCATGATCTCTAATTCTTATAAGAACAGTTTTATGTTATAATGCTGACTCTATAGGTGAAAATACTGAGAAACAAATAGATTAAAACTTATATATGATCATTGTTAAGTTGCCAAGTCAGGATTCAAATCCAATTCTGTCAGCCCCATTGTTTGTGGGCCTTTCCACAATAGCAGTAGCATACCCCACTGGAATGCCAGTTTAGGAAGTTGACATAAATAAATTACAAAAACAATAACTTCTCTACTTAGGTATGTAAACAGAATCGATGATTTTTTTTTTTTTTTGTGGTTGTTCTTTTTGGTAGGATACTTCAGAAATTTTAATAATATGCTTTATGACATTATAGAGGTGGCTATAATAGGCAATATAATTCCAACATGATTATGGAAGACTTATTTAGAGAAAAGAGAGGGAAGTGATTATGTAGGATCACCATTCTATGGAACCCAACTGAGAAATATTTCACTATATCCATCTCTACCTGCATCTACAGACTTATACAAAGTACTCAATCTGAGCACTGGATGATTCAGTATTAATAAAAACAAAATTTAAATATACTCACTATGTTGTACTTAGTAAAAAGGAAAGACTCTTAGGTGTCTAAGAAAGACTTTTGATAAAACTCTAAATTTTTTTCTAGCTAATCAGAAAATACAGTTAACTAGAATGCATCATGCTTTGATTATGCTAATTTAGGTTGCTCTGAGCAAATTTGAGAGCCCCATTATATTAAGAATTATTCTGTTTTCTACTTAAAATTTAGTGTGAGACAGTGGCAGGCGCTGTTGATTGGACAACTCAGTAGCCATTCCCCATCCTCTTTGGCCTTGCCTCTTTCTACCACTATTCCTATTCACTTTCCTAGTCTTCTTTGAAACTAAAGATGGCTACAGAGTGCACATTGGACACTGAAGCACAACTGTAAAGCTTGAAAATGAATTCTGTGGAGGACTAAAGACATAAATAATAGCCCAAAGAATGCTTTTTTTAGACATATGATCAGTTTTTAAAAATAAACTTATTAGGATATGATTTGTATCCAATACATGTCATCAATTTAGGTGCACAATTTGATGAATTTTGAAAAAATGTACATACTCACATGACCACTGCAATACATAAGATAGAACATTTACACCATTCCAAAAAACTCTCTTATGCTGAAATACCTTTCCTCATCTTTTGTCGTTACCAAAGACTGAGCTTTCTTTCATTGTACTTTTGCCTTTTCTAGAATTTAATATAAATGGAACCATATAGTATATAGAATTTGGTCTAGCTTCTTATCTTTAGCATTATGCTTTTGAGATTCATCCATGTTTTATTGTGTATCTATAGTTCTTTTCTTTTCTTTCTTTCTCTGTCTGGACATATCATAATTATTTCATCCATTCACCAGTTGATGGACAGTGGATTGTTTGGTTATTAAGAATAATGCTGCTGTGACCATTCAAGCGTGCATCTTCGTGTGGATGTATGTTTTTATTTCTTTTCAGTGAAATACCTAATACTTGGATTATCTGGGATCACTTTGATACTTTAAACAATACTTTCAAACCCATATAACGCTAAGGACTCTACCCAGTGCCCTCGTGTTCACAAGTCTCTCTCTTCTGGCTGGTAGGACTACAAATTATTTCCAGCTCTCTGTAAACTCTAGATATATCTTGGTGTACTGCCTTCTGGTGGTTCTTTTCTCAGCCTTGTAGATGCTTCCACCTAATGCACAGATCCTTACTAAGCTAAAGGTTGAGGGGACTTCTATGTGGTTCTCCAGAGTAAACCTCAAGGTACAGGTCCTTCCTTGCTCATATTCTGACCTGCCAATCTAAATTACTCTGTGTTCATGAATTCTGTATTCTCAACTCACCAAGACTGCCGAGTTGTGTGTGGGTGGCCTCACTCTGTATTGTGGCCTATGAACTGCTTCTGGCGGTCAACTGGTGCAGTTATGGAGCTCACTTTAATTACTTTCTCTCAAGATCACAGTCCTGTATTTCCTGATGTCTGATGCCTTCCTAGTTATGATGAGATGATAATTCCCTTGACAGTTAAAAGTCTTCATTACAGAAGTGCAAGTTCACATATCAGTTTTAATTAACTGTGATAATGGGGTAGAGAAATGACTCAGTATTGTATTTACTTCCTAATAATAATGTAGAATGCTAAGTGATTTGTAGGGAGAAGAGTTTCCAAAGCATTCTGGGTAAGAGCTAAATCAAAGCGTCATAATTTATTTAAAAATTGGTGATTTATACATACTGGTAATAGTCCATAATGTATATATCAAAATAGTACCATATGTTTTATATGCATTATCTTGACTGAGCCTCGTCACAATCTTAGACTCCTCACAATCTTGATCTTCATTTTGCTGATGTGGAGAGTGAGATTCAATGATATATACTGACCCAGGATCACAAGATAGCAGATTGTGGAAACTGTTTACTTAATCAATTAACTCAACCCACAAATATTTGGTAAGCATCTAGTCTGTGCTAGGCACTGGGCTGAGTTGAGTATGTAAAAATTTATAAAATAATTTTTACCCTCAAGAAATCAACAGCTTGCAAAGAAACAGTCAAAACAACACAGGATGCTAATTAGTTCTTAGAGGACAGAGATATCTTAGAGGACAGGATAACTCTTAGATAGAGATATCTTAAAGAACAGATCTAGAGAGGAGGGTAAGAGAAAGTAGTATCTACATGATTTAGGGGAATGAGATGAATCAGATTTAAAAAAAAAAAAAAAAAGAAAAGAGAAAAAGCACTCCAACCTAAAGAAGTCCCATGCCATGGCTCCTCCTTAGCCCTTTCCAATGTAGCTTCAAATTTGTTTTTCTCCTTCTTTCCATATTTTAAGAACAAGAAATTCTCCAGATTCTAATGACTTCCAACACTGAGCTAATAATACAAAAATTTGGTTCCTTATCCCTCCCCCTGCCCTCTTCTTAAAAATGAATAGTGTTCATTTTACTTGAATTTTAATACCTAAATGATGGTATGTCATTGTACTTTGCTGATAATTCTTCTTTGCCAGAAATAATGTTATGCTTTTTTCCAAGTCCCTGTCCAGGTTTAACAATTTTTACGATCCAATTTCATAAACATTCTTGAGTTCTCTTTTGATACCGGACATTGTGCTAAGTGCTTCAGGGGATACAAACATGATTAAAATACATTTCCTCTCCATAAAGTACTGATAATCCAGAGGGTGACTTAAATAAGTACATGACTCGTTGGTTATACTACAAGTGAAGGCGAGTCTGTTAAGAAAAACACAGTGTTCAAAGGGAGTTCAAAGGAAGAAGATATTAAAACTGCTTAGGAAAGATCTGAAAAATCTTTACAGAGGAAGAGGCTTCACTGAGCTTTGAAGAATGGGCAATCTTGATAGGAAGAAAGAGGGGGAGAATATTCCAAGCATGATAAAGTATGTAAATGGGGCACAGATTATGGACTGAATGTGTTCTCCCTAAATTCATATATTGAAGCGCTAAGTCCCAATGTGATGATACTTCACAGGTGGGGCTTTGGGTAGATAATTTGGTTTAGATGAGGTCATTCGGGTCAGGCTCCCCTACTGAGACTGGTGTCCTTATAAGAAGACTAAAAGAGCAAAGTGGTAGAGATAAGACCAGAACCTTGAAATCTGGATGAAGAACTTAATATGTATTTTGGTAGACAGTAGAAAAACACAAAGGATTTCCCAGAAGTGATGTGAAGGGAGTGGATCTCAGAAGGATCATTTTGGCTACAGGATGTATGATATATTGGAATTGGGAGAGATATTTAGAATATGATGAAAACTGGAAGGCTAAGTGGGAGTTAATATAGAGTCCTAAATGAAAAGCAAAAAAAAAGTTACCATACAAGGATTGTGGTTGTAAGGATGAGAAGGAGGGCCAGGTAGCTATGAAAGGCATTTCCAATCAAGGGGATGTTTGACAACCAAGTGGAGAACTACAGATTGTAATGCATAAGGAGAAGGAAGAAAAGAACAAAACTGAGATAGTGTATTGAATAAATGATGATTCCATTTATGGGAACAAGAAAGTCTAGAGAAACTGGGCATTTAGGGGCATAAAGCATTGGTAAGGCATCCAAGCAGAGAGGTATAACAAATGCTTGGAAGTGTGGCATTGAAACTTCAGAGAAACACGGGGCTTTGTGAAGAAAATATATAAAGTTCTTAGACGCAAGGATTGAGAGAAATGAAAAGACCAAAAAGCACTAATGACTGTTTCACTGACAATGCCTAATGTTCTAGACTTTCTCAGCTTTCTGTAATATAAAGCAACCATTTTTTCTACTAATGACAAAAAATCAAATGTAGGGGTGCCTGGGTGGCTCAGTCAAGTAAATGTCTGACTCTTGATTTTGGCTCCAGTCATGGTCTCAGGGTCATGAGATGGAGCCCCATGTCAAGCTTCCTGGTGGGTATGGAGCCCACTTGAGATTCTTTCTCTCCTCCCTCTGCCCCTCCCTCACTCTCTCTCTTACACACTCTCTCTCCTTCTCTAAAAAAAGGAAAAAAAAATATATGTATATATATATGTAAACTCTCAGTCATTTATTTTGACTGATTGTTAGATGTTCTACATTAAAACTGTTATTTGATATAGCCTACTGGGAAAAGTTAAAAAGGCTCTGACTCAGTCTTTATAAAGTTGTAAAGGTTCTGAGCCTCCTAAGCCTGGCTTCTCATCTGTCAAATGGAGTGCTATACCTAGGATTTTTAGGATGACTGAATGAGCTAGTGGTTGTAAAGGACTTAGCACATTGCCTGTAGCATGGCAAGAGTTAGATAATTATAGTATTATTGGCAGTTGTATAGTAGTATGTGTTGTAAGATGGTAAACAAATATCCTTGATTCCCTGAGACTGGAAAAATAAGAAAATGTCTTAAATTTACTTGCTCTTAGATAAGGCAAATAAGAAAAACCAATCTAAACACCACAAAACAACACACTCAACAATAACCCAACAAGAAATCTTAGTTGAGAGTAATATGAATTATTTTCTTTTTTTTAGAGTAATATGAATTATTAACAAAAAATACTGCACAATTTCCTTTCTAAATCTTTTTAAGGAATAGCACTGATAAGCAGCTGCTTGTATTATGTGTTAGACTTCCCAGGGGTTTCAGATAGCCCCATGCTTTCTATAAGTTTCGTTTTTGTGGGTATTATAATGACCTGCTGACTTAGAGTAATGAGGTGATTTGTAACCTTTAGGTGATTATACCACAAATGAAGGTTAAATGTTTTGCTACAGTATTCCATCCATTCGGAGATATAAACCATTTGGAGAAATGATTTTAAAATGAAGGAGTGACTCTTTCATAATTGTTTTGTCTTTAATTGTGTGCTATTTATAAGACACTGCATATCTTGAGTAATAAAGTAAGTATAAATGTATTTAAGAAGGTAGATAGGGAAGTATGTGTGTGTGTGAGTGTGAATGTGTATACGTGTATAAATGGGAAATTAAGCCTTAACTCACATACACAAAGCAACGCAAATGGCATTTTTCTGGGAGAAAATATCTTATCATACATTGTACTCTTGAGTGCTGCTATTGTTGTCATAGAAAATTACTGAACAAATATTAGTGCAGTCTATGCTTGGGAGAATAAACATTAAATGTTCCCCCAAAGTATTTTCCAATTATCAATCAGTATATTTAAAACAAGGACATCATCTACGCACACACACCCAGACACACACACAAGTGCTCAGAGGTTAAAAAAAATGACATATGTAACAACCAAAAGACAGGTTGCCTTCAAAAAGTGATTCATGACATTGGAGAATGTATAATTGATGTGTGTGGTTGTCTGGATGGTGAAATAACAATGCCATCCATTAGAGATGAGAGCTCTAACAACTCAGGCAGGGAGGCAGTACGTATTTTATAGGTCATCTGGGTTCCATTTGGATCTACAGGTTGCTATTCCTCCTCCATACTTGAAAGCATTTAATGGATTATTATAAAAAGAAAAAGATGGTATGCAATAATGGTTTAAATTGAAGCTCTGTGTGTATATCACCACTGTGTGACTCCTAAATGAGAGCTTCATTTTTAAAATTCTCATATGGCATGCTTGAAAGTTTGCCAGCGCATGAAGGAATCAAAACAATGAATTCAGCAGCAGGAAAGAAGGACATAGAATTCTGGGGAGAAGTGGGGTTTCTTTCTTCCTTTCTTTCTCTCTTTTGGAATCCATGACTATAAATAGTGAAAGTTCATCAGAAAAGGAAATTGCAGAGATTTCTGAACTTCAAATGAGCAGTAATTGGGCAGTGTTTTTAGAAAACACATTGATTCAGAAAATGGGGTATAAGGACAAAGCTTAAAACCACCACAAAACAGGCTGGGGGAAAAAGATCTTGATAGTAATTGCGGGTGAAAATCAAATCAAACAGCAACTCATCTGGAAAATACCTCCTCCTTTCTGAAATTGAGATAAGCTGCAGGGTGGAGACTCTTTTCTGCATTGTTAGCCATGAGTATAAAAGTTTATTTCTGCTTTTAATGAGTAGTATTTTAGAAATGTAATGGAAGATAATTTTACTGGATTTCCCCGAGGAAAAGCCTTCGCCCAATTATATAGGCAGTCCCAGCCATTCTAGTATAATGCACATAATATACATGCATAGAAACGAGTATTTCCAGTTAAAATAAAATGGAATGGAATCTGAATACTCAAAAGCAATGAAAGTACAGAAGGTAGATCAGGAATGATGAAGTATTATTAAGGTACTTTCAGCTTATGATGATATATGTTCTAAAATTTCTAAAATGAGGCTCTCTTCAGGATAGTCAAAAGGGACTGGCATTTCCAAGAACAAACTTACCTCTCTGTGATTTGGAAGTGGATGCTGGGGTGCAGGAAGGAGAGTGTAGTGTAACTAGCTATTTCCTTAGTTCACATATCAAGTGCGCTCCCTGCAAAAGACCTTCTGTTAAACTATGGTGTTGGCACATTCTGCATCTAGCAATTACAGACCGGTAACTCAGGGCTTAACACCAAAACATGAAAGGCCTAATTCTCAGTTTTTTAGGTAAGTTTGTGCCTGTCATAGGTACAGTTAGTAGTTCTTAGATGATTTTTGGTAGGAGAGCAAAATGAAATCGTAGCCCAGTTTTTTCTTTGAGTGTGATATTCATGAATGATATTTTTTTCAAAAAGTACTTAATGATCTTGCATTCCGAACCAAGCTCTGTACCTGACACTGAGAATACAAAGGTGACTGAAATAAGATTCTCGTCTTATCCTCAGGTTCTTCAGAGCCTACGGAAGATTAACATGCTAAGTACAATAGTATGGAATAAATGATCTTATGTCTAAGATGTTGTAGGGCAGAAAAGAGTGGCTCAGTCACTGTGCCGGCGTCTTCTACAAAGGATGGTGAGTTCTGGGAGCTGAGTCTTGAAGGCTAAATAGAGAGTCACCAAGGGAAGAAGTAGGAACATTCCAAATGGGGAAAGCCTGGGAGACTCAAACATACCCAGTGTGAGAGAGCATGGGGTACACTTGGAAAGGCAAGCGATTCAGAGTGGGGGACCTGTAGGACTGCTTTCTGGAGTGACAGCAAATCAAGGGGATGGAGAAGCACGGGGAGCTTGAGTGCTGAGAAGCTATGTGACTTGCTGAGACATCTGTTGGCAATGTAGATGCTGGTGAGGGGGTCAAGGCAAATGATTCCATTTTGTTTTACAAAAGTAATCTTTTACAGAAGTTTGCTACTCAAAGGACCACTGAAGAAGAAAACGGTAAGAAGTAGAGCAGGGGAGAAGAGGGAATGTATTGAAAAAGATTAACTGAATACTGGTGAAGAGGAGAAAGGAGTATCAGATTATTCACAGGTTTTTAGTTTTTGTTTTGCAGATTTTCCCGTGAGGTTCTGTTAGGAAAGGGTGGGTCAGCTCTAACTGGTAATTCTTAGCACGATAATGGTGTATAGAAATGCAAAAGACAGCTCCAGAAAAAAAACTCTGTCAACACCCCTCCCTAAGGACTTGCTTCTGAGCCCTCCCTTCTGATGGGGGTGTACATTTAGAATTTTGTCATCTTGATGGCAGCCTCACCATCCCTCTTGCCGAAACCATCTGTAGCACCTCTGTTAAGCGTGATGATCAAGTAGTCTCTACAGCTCAAGGACAGAACTCTCCAAGCCCACAGCACATCATGGCCAACCAACTCTCAGCTTAAATGAGGAGAAATTTAATATACACTACACGAGAGAGATGAGCTCTGAGGAGTGGATGAATCAGTGGCTCTTTCATGATTGCTTTGTCTTTGTGTGTTATTTATAACACACTCACTGCATTTTAGAGGAAGTTGTCTAATTTCTTTATGCAGAATCTCTGTTTAAAGTAGGTATAAATTCACAACCCCTTCTTTGAAATGTGTGGGACCAGAAGAGTCTAGGATTTATTTTTATTTTTATTTATTTATTTTTTTGAGTCTAGGATTTAATGGGGTTTTTTTTTCATGTTATGTTACATTATGTCATACCGTGGGCTATGTTATGTAATACACCAGCAGGTTCTGAGAGAGCATCTATTATCAAATGCATTAATATCTCTGGGGAAAAGCATATGAATATTCATGCTAAGTGCAATAGACAAAAACTATGAAAATCCTCCTCTCAATTAAGATCAGGCTTCGATAAGATTTGAATCAAACTTATTTAAAATCTTAGTTTTTTAGAATTTTGCAAGATTCAGGAATTACAGAAAAATTGTGGACTCTATTTCACTCTCCTATCTGGTTAGCCTGACAATTTTCTTTTTCTTTTCTTTTCTTTTTTTTTTTTTTTTAAGATTTTATTTATTTGACAGAGAGATAGCGAGAGAGGGAACACAAGGAGGGGGGAGTGGGAGAGGGAGAAGCAGGCTTCACACAGAGCAGGGAGCTCGATGTGGGGCTCTATTCCAGGACCCTGGATTCATGACCTGAGCTGAAGAACAACTGAGCCACCCAGGCACCCCTAGCCTGACAATTTTCAACTGGTGGAACAGAAAGGTGTCAAAATCAGTCTAATTTCTGGAAACTCCTCTCAGTTGGAAATATTGATGGGGGTATTAGACCTAAATAATCTGTGCAAAAGGTCTCATTACCAATGCCAAAAGTTTAGATGTACATATACTGAAACCTGGGTGTGAATTCTATGTCTATAATCTTACCCAAGCAGTTATAATCAACAGCATAAATGGACATTTTGCTCAGTACTCAAATTTTCTTAAACATTCCAGATCAGAGGGATAATTATGGTGAATTCATCCAAGCCTCTGGGTAAAACTGTCATGAAAGCTAAAGCAAGATCAATGTTTATACAGGAAACAATTCAATGGAAAGAAAAGAGGAATGAGTATTGAAGAGATGCAAATAAGAGCAATAAATAACTAAGATAGACATATTGGTGTGAAATAAATTGATGAGTCAAATAAGAATAAATCAAGGATCTCATTAACCATATCTAATTTAATTTGGCATCTGATGCATTTGAGTGTATGTGTTATGTGTGCATGTCTGCATGTGTGTGTGCATGCTCGCACAATTTTCCCACTTGCTACACCTCAGAGTTGCTGCTTCTTAAATTAACTCAGTGCTCTTGAACTCTAGATTCCAAAGGGAATAACAAACGATATTCAGGATGAACCCAAGCTTCCTTGAAATACAATGTACTCTGGCTGGTTACACTCATTCTTTTCATATATATGTAGACTTTGAGTCTACTCCTTTCAGGTTTTCTTTGAAATGAATGGGTGCGCTGGGAACAAGACAGGCACCTGCTAGATTATTCCATAAGATGGCATCCAATTGTCTCATTTTTTATTAGTCTAGCCTTAAAGAAAACCATTTCTATAGAGGATTCTCTTCAGATCTGATACCAGCGGAATGTACTTTAACATAAATCTCTAAGACTTAGGGTTCCCCCCACCACTATGATGCATTTGAAAGTAATACAGAGAAGGTTGAAATATGGCATCTCCCTTCAGAATACTCATGTGATCGTATCACTCCCCTCTCACAGGCTGGTGTCTATGTTCAGCAGACATTGGTTAAAAGAAAACTGAGTTCTGTGTAATTTTAAAATATTCTTATCTCTAGATATTCCTAGAGATAGGTTGAACTGCAGAAAAGCTTTCACATTCTTCTTTCTCTGCAGTTTTGAATGGATGGCAAGCAAAATGGAAATTTCCTCTTCGTTTTTGGTTCAGTTCCCGCAATGAATTTAAACCAGGGATTCTACTTGTTCATGTGATTCTCTAAGTCAGCTATAGTGTGGAAACCAGAACTCATGGAATTGTGGCAGTTGAAAGGGCAAAAGCGAGTTGTTTCAAGAACTTTCAGGAGAAAGCCTTTACTGAGAAGGGGAGTCTCCCTTCTTGTTCCATGTGCTCAAAATAGCTGCCTTATCAGACATCTGCTTTACTGATGATGCAGATGGCACTAAAGAACAAGGGGACAGGATCTCCTTCTTTAAGGAGGCTGGCTATTAATTTCTGTTCTCCTGCAAGGTAGGAGAACAATGGATGGAATGACAGGAATAATTAAGAGATAGAGCATAAATTCAAACACTGCATAATGCAATCACTCAACATTGTTTAGCTAGCGATGGCTCCTTCCCTTGTTGCCTCTCCTATTTCCCAATATTATTCACGACCATCATTTACCATGTTTGGGCCTCCAAAATTATCAGTTTTCTCCTTTATAATTCACAGAAGTTTCAGGTGCTTGCCTATTCTGTTTTTGCTTGAAGCAAAATTGGGTAAAGTTACCGAGACTAATAGTGGCATATAATTAGCCCTTTTGCCCTGGACTTTCAGTGAGATTGCACATGTATTTTGATTACACATATATGTAACATAACCAAATAACCACACAATTTCTTTTCTGCTTAGAAGAGTGTTTTTCAGACATGCCTACTTTGATGTCTAAATTCTGTTTAAAATATTTGAAAGTCATTCATATAAACATGGATTAATAAATATCTCATTATCACCCATAAAATGGAACATTTAGAGAATCTGTAGATAATCCCTAGTAATAGTTCATGCAATTTCAGGTTTCTCTTCCGCCAAGGCAAGCCAAGGTCAGAGTTTTTATTTTACCCCTTCCGCATTCCCAGTGCCAGAATAAGATTGAGTATGAATTTACTAAAAGAAAGTACTATAATTTGTGCCTTGGAAGATAAAAATCACAAAATCTTCCTGAACAGGCTTTGCATGCAGGAGGTACTTAATAAATGAAGAGATAGCAATGCATTTAGCGGTAGAGATCAGTATTTTGACTCTGGGAAATTATTTTATGTGATTTCTTTGTCCAGATATTTTCAGACTAGACATTGTAAGGAATCCATACCAGGTGGCTTCCTTTCCTCTGCACAGTGATAACTGAAAGTGGAATGGCTGGATTATATACAGACTCAAGAGCAACAATGTTCACACTGAAGTATAGGAATACTTTTCTGAGAGGTATACATTTGTAGCTGCCTGAATTCTGTGTCAGAATACCTAATATTTTTCACCTGTAAGAGTTAATACAGTGCTCAAAAAATGTGTACTGATTTGCACACGTCAGCCAGAGCTACAGTTAGATCCCAAGACACATTTAGAATGGTGATTCACAAACTTTAATGTACATAAGAATAAGCTGGTTTGCTTGCTAAAAATGCCCTTCAGGCCCCACCTAGACACAAACTAGGACCCCTGGCAGAAATTCTGATTCACTGGGTCTGCTGCCACTTAAAAATTTGCATTTTAATAGACATCTCCAGGTAATTCTCATGTAGCTTGTCTCTGGATAATATTCTGTGAAACACTGCTTTAGAGCTCACAGGCTACAAATAATCATTTGTTTCTTTATCCTTTCAAAAGAGTTTTTCATATTTGTATTTGAATGTCTATGCACATATGTGTATATAATAATTATAAACACATCACCATACAATGGAGGTATGAGAGGGCTCTGGAACTGAAAGAAATAAATCACCCCGACCCAAATGAGCATGTGGCTACATCCAAGCCTAAAGTGTTATATATGGGCTGCTTTTATTTATTTTTGTTTTTTAAATGAATGACTATTTGCCCTACTCTAGGGACTTTTAACTAACGATACATTTACAGCGGGAGTTAGTGCTCACTAAAAAGAGATACTGTATTGGTTTTGCATTCCTTAGGGGACAAGCACTCCTCTTTCCTACTCCTTGCTTGGGGATGGGCAATAATTTCGTCTGTGATTTAATAAAAACTGCCCTCAAATCAAAGCATTAGAGGATGTGATCATGCATTTCATTTGATTCACTCATTAGTTTTTCACCTGAGAGCCTCAGGTTCTGTCATTCCCAAGGTGAAAGAGCAATGTTTTTTTCTGCCTCTTCTGCCCTCCCTCAACCCAGAAAACTTGGAGTTTTATCAGTTCAGTGTGACTCACAAGGAAGATTTCTTGTAAGGTGTACTGCAAGAGTATCTTTCTAGCTTTGATATGTCCCTTAACCCTTACTCCCCTTTCCTACTCCTTTCTCTGACTACTCCCTTCCTTTTTTCTACCATCCTCACTATAGAAGCTGTATTTGAAAGAAATACAGAAAGAAAGATCAAAACAAAAGGTCCTGTAAATTCAATAGATTATTCACTTTCTCACAGTCAGTAGTTTACACTAGATGGAGCCCAGTACCTTTGTAGATATTTCTTTCTTTTTATCACGAGTAGAGATTTGCACATGCCTACCTTTGAGATGTGAAATACCAGTGAGCTTTTGCAGGCTTTCCTAGACAAATAAAGCAAACTTCCACCAAAAAAAAAAAAAAGAAAGAAAGAAAGAAAGAAAAAAGCCTTCTTCACAATATAAACCAAAGGAGAATTATTTTAAAATAAATCAAAGAAGAATTCAAAGTGGGAGGGAAAGTGAGCCTATTAATTAATGACTATTTTTTCTAATTTTCAGCACTGATGTTAAAATTCAAAGACTCTTCACAACAGATTGTATTACTATTATTTATATTTCCAGAAATGGCAACAAGCTGAGAAAGGATGGGAGAGAGACAATTTCTAAACAATAGAATTTTTTTTCGCCAGGTGAACATACAACATTTTTTCTTTAAATTCAGCTGTTCTCTTTGTAATCAAAAAGGTTTTGCATCCTAGAGAGAGGCTGCAATATTTCTCAGGGTAGCAATGCTACAATGAGAACAAACTTGAAGTCATTAAATTTCTCCTGCATTTTATTTTATTAATGGTACTTGGTCATGGATGTCCAGCTTGGGGATATGTATTATTATTATTATTATTATTATTATTACTATGCCTTTGGTCTCTAAAAAAACATGCCTGAAACCAAGCATTTTCTAGGAACAAGATCTAATGGCAATTAATAATACTGTTTTACGATTAAATTAAATTGTTTTCCAGGGAGCTTAAAAAGCTCCCCTCCCCTCCCTCCCTTCCTTCCTTCCTTCCGTCCTTCCGTCCTTCCTTCCTTCCTCTTTTTCTTTTTTGCTTCCTCGCTTGCAGTTGTTGAATCTCAAATGTTTTCAGCTTAAAATAATCTGTATGCCAAAGTGGCATATTTTGGGGTGACATATTCTGATGCTCTTCAGAAATAAATTGTTTGAGATTAAAAAGCAAATTTATGACAAAATAAACCACAAGTAGATCTACTGACTTCCAGTGTAAAATTTTTCCATATCCTGAACAGCAAGGAAGAAAGAGGTAAAGGGAAGAAAAAGAAGACTAAACGTGGCAGAAATTTTGCTAGCATAGTAACAACCAAACATTTTTGTAAGAATAAAAATTTCAGGGGTGCCTGGCTGGCTCAGTTGAAAGAGCTTGTGACTCTTGATCTTGGGGTTGTGATTTCAAGCCCCATGTTGGGTGTAGAGATTACTTAAAAATAAATAAATAAATAAATAAATAAATAAATAAATACCTTAAAAACAAAAGAATAAAAATTTCAATCTTCCAATTTCACAAATGTAGTTTTGAAAATTAATTTGAATATTGACCACTCAGAGCTGCAAAATAGACTTATGTTGTAATGCAGTGTTCTGTTCCCAGAGAGCCATATGCTATTATACGCTATTATATATGCTATTATATATAATATGTTATTATATATAATATGCTATATATATAATAGCTATATATATACATAATAGCTAATATGCTATTATAGCCAATGCTATTATGATAACCTGCTTTGGGTAATCAGACAGGTAAAATCTTCCAGGCATTTCTGAACCTATGATCCTGGTCTCTGATAGTTCTCTCATTGGATATGGAAAATCCAGAGAGGCTGTGTCAGAAAATTTGGAGGATAGCCCCCATATTTAAACCTCTGCCCCTAGAATCTTACTTATCCGGAACACATGAGTGAGCAGACTGAAAAAAACTCTTCAGAGTTTACTGTAAGCCTCCTCACACATATGCAAGTCTGTTGTTGGCTCTGCTCCCCACTGCTACAGAGAAACTGAGGACAAATGAAGATTTCAGGGAGGTTAGACAAACAAAGCGGCCTCTGATGGTATTGAGGCTGAACTGAGCAGAGAAACTCATAAAGTCCAGTTATCCACGGGCTTCTGGAAGAGTGCCACTCATTGCAAAGGATATTCTGTGTGAACAGTCACATTGCAAACACTCTCCCCGATGGTTATGTTGATAGTAAGGTACAAGCCAGAAAGCAACACCTTGCTGTAGATAAATATCATCATTGATCAACTGGTGAATCAAACACTGAATTTGATGTAGGAAGGATGACTTAGGGATATTGCTTATTCTTCTGCCCCCTATTCCTGCCTTTGGGATCAGCTCTTCTCCCAGATATTCACTTGGATAATTACATCACATTTATCAAGCATTTATTTAGCTCTCACCCTTTCAGTGAGGGTGACCTGACCACTCTCAGAAATTCTGATTCCCACTCAGCTACCTCACGACTCTCAGCCCACTTTACTTTCATTCAATTTTCTTTTTTCTATACTAACTAGCATGTAACATTCTATCTATCTATCTATGTTCTATCCATCTATCCACATGTTTTAAATGCCTTTTCTTAATGTCTATATCGCCCTAGGAAATAAGCTAGATGAGACGGTTGCCTTTTACCGTTCCTTGCTGTATTTTAAGTACTGTAAGTGCTCAATAAATATTTTGTTGAATTAATCAAACCATGAATAAAAAAGTTGTGAATTTGGCGGTTTTATAAAAATCAAATATTTTAATAACTGAGATCACCTGTATATAATACACAATAATTTATGTTTATAATGCTGATCCTAAAGCATGTGAGTGCTTAATAGGTTTTGAAAGGTTTTTTTTAATAGGTTTTTTTTTTTCATAAAATGTTTAACATTTTTTAAATTGGCATTTCAACTTATCTGGAAAAATAACTTCCATATTGTTTTGGAGCATATCCTTTGGCAATGATATTAGCTTATAAAACCACACTGATAATGTGATGCGATGGAGTATGAATTGAAATTGAAGACAGGACAGGATTTAAATTTGTACTCTATTACTTTACAGATAACTTACATTGGACAAATCTTTTTCTTTTTCTATCCTTTCTTCCTCCCCTCCTTTTACTTTCTAATCTCTTTCATTTCTAAAAAACTTCATAGCTGCTTACAAAAACACATAAAATTCAATAAGATTATAAATTATTAGATCGATATAACAATAGATAAATCAGTGTAAAAAGTTTTTAAAAAAGTAATGGAAAAATAAAGTTAGGATAGCCAGGAAAGATAAAAAAGAAAGTCACTGCACAGAAAGCTAAGTTTTACAGCCTATTCTGACTAAGATGGGGCATCACAAAAAATTCTATTTGAATTGCCAAAAGCATGATCAGATATATATTTGCTAAAAGCAGTCCCAACTCTAATATTCATGGATCCCAGGGCAAGACTACACATAGAAGCCCTACATGTCCAAATAATTAAAAGTTAAAATCAATCCCGCATTTTAAATAAATTATGTCCTTCTAATTTGACAAAAACACCTTCAAATAACCAAACTGAAAAATTTTAAGATGCTATACCTAGATAGATTAACACTGTAAAATGTTCCTGAGTCACCACATGCAATAGTTGTGACTACCCTGCTAGTTTACGCATTTCCCAAGAACCATGAATTGGAACATGAAGAGAAAAAGGAAAATGGATTCTTGGTACTACTGGGAAATGCTATTTTGCTATGCAAGAATCTATTGCCTATATTTAAGTGTCAGAGTTCACTATGCCAATGTTGAATTTAGATCAGGAGTGACAGAGACACCAAGTATTCTTCAGAAATTTAACTTTTGTGTTGAAATATGAAAGGCTCACTAAAACATGGGGCCTAGGGTTCCGGCCTCTCTTGCTGAGTTTAACGACTATACTTGATTAAAGATATCAATATCTCAGGAAAGGAAAATCCAGAGTAGAGAGAAATTTCGACTTTAAGTTCAAAAGGACATCCTGAATGATACCATCTAGTGATTTCCAACCTAATCATTCAAATAGCCTAGGAGATTCAGATTCAGTAGATCTGGGGTAGGGTTTAGAAATCTGTGGTTTTAAACCTCTTCAGAGATGATTGTGATAGTTGTAGATACAGTAGTGGACAACATCCTCCATGATATTCCTGCATAATACATTTAATAGTTACCTTGGTAGAGCCATTTTTTTCTCATTCAGAAATTAGGGATAATAATGCTACTTCTTATTTGGCAGGGTTTTAAATACTATGTTCACAAAAGAAGTGTGTGCAACAAAGAGCAAGCATTCTACAAAAGTTAGTTAAGTCTGTGTGTCTGAAGCATGTGCGTCTCATTGGATATTAGGATACAGATTATTTATGTTTCACCTTTTCTTTTGGTGATTGACAAAAATTAGTTTTAGACCCTTGTTTACATCTCCTGCTTACAGGAAAAGTTTCTTCTTTTGAAAAGTTGGGACAGAACATAAAAATTCTAACTTAGGTCACCTTTTATAGGTACCTCTTTTATTGAATTATTAATCCTAGTTACTCATTCCTAAACTCTGGATATCCATATAACTTCATAATTTAATTGTATTTTACTATGTTCAATAAAAATGTTTTTATTATAGTTTCATATTTGTTGTAGAAATTTAGATGAAACAGATCATCAAAGAGAAGAAAGGATATATCATGAATAATCTCACTCTTCAGTGATAATCACTGATATATTTGGATAAATCATTCCAAATTCTTTTCTGTAAAATATTTATTACACAGACATGTTTATTTTTTAAAGGAATCATAATATACACATTTTTTGAAAATGTTTTCTGTTTAATAGAACATTAGGCATCTTTCTATGTGTATTCCATTTATACAGTTTGTATCATTTTTTTAAAGATTTTATTTAATTTTTGAGAGACAGAGAGCACACTCGCACATGCAGGCATGCACAAGAAGGGGGGAGGGGCAGTAGGAGAAGTAGACTCCCCATTGAGCAGGGAGCCCTACAGACTTCAGACTTGATCCCAGGACCCTGAGATCCTGGCCTAAGCTGACAGCAGCCCCTTTAACCAACTGAGCCACCTAGGTGCCCCTGCATGATCATTTTTTAATGGCTACGTGATATTCAACTATATAGTCTAAAATGTATTCAACTAATACCAAACTATTGGACATTTAGCTTTTTGCTTTTCTAAACAATGCTAGTTGAACATGTGTATATACATACACATTGCCTATTTGTCCAATTATTTTCATAAGCTAAGCAGCAAGAGAAATTGCTGCTACAGTATCCAAATGTTTTCAAAAAGTCATGTCTAGTTAAATTTGCAATATATAACTAACACTGAGAATTCCTTTTTTTTGTCTGATAAGCAACAGCTACGTCTTAGATTTGCATTTCTTTATTGGTTAAGAAAGCAATATTTTTCTTAATGTATCAATCATTCTTATATTTTTCCTTTTGTGAATTAATTCAAATCTTTTGTTCATAAAAAAGTTCATTGCTTTTTTTTTATTTCTAAGATGGTTTTTTGTATGTAAAAATGCCTAACTTTTTCAGCAAATGGCAAGCTCTAGGTAGAATATTAAGAGTCCAAGTGATATGTGGCCTACGGGCTTTTTTTAAAAAAAGATTTATTTATTTATTTGAGAGAAACAGAGAGAGAATGAGAGAGAGCAGGGGGAGGGGCAAAAGGAGAGGAAGACAAGCAGACTCCACACTGACCAGGGGGCCCAACACGGGGCTCCATCTCAGGACCCCAAGATCCTGACCTGAGCCAAAATCAAGAGTCGGATGCTTAACAGACTGAGCCACCCAAGCACCCCTATTTAAAAGCCTAAAGGCTTTTAAAATACAGTATCTATTTCACTGAAGCTTATAGTTATGGCTACCTAAAATTTAGGAAACGCAGCTTTAATCAGTTACTGTTCTTTTGTTATTTAGTTTAGTCCATTATTTCAGCTTCTCTTTTCTTCTATACGTTTGACATTCCTCTAGCTTATTCATCTGATGGTGGTTCTGCTGACTCAGTACCACCCTCAGCAGTCCTTGCTGTCAATCACTGACACTTCCAAAGAAAAGCTGACTTGGTGGAAGATAAAAATGCTTCCTTAGGTGGTTAGATCTTACTACAGTACGGAGGTGAGGATTGAAATCAATTAGAATATGTGCACAAAATAAGATGGAAGTAATGAAATGTTAACTGAGTCTTGGAATTACAAAATCTGCAACCTTAAGAGAAGGAAAATTAAGAGTTGAGGTATAATTGTTGAAAAGGAGGCAAATAAAATAGAAAAAAATAGGATAATGAAAGGAAAAAAAACAGGAAAAAAAGAATCCAATGGCAATACTATAATATGGAATGGGGATCTTTACGGGTTTTCGTTGGGGGGGGGTACTAGGATTCATGAGGCTTTATTTTTTTCTACATTGAAATAAAGTCATTGGAATACTTTGTTAAGTCAAAATAGCACCAAAAGGTTGTAACCTCTTTGATCAATAGAAAACTGGTTTTCCATAAAACAGGTTTTCTATTGATTGGTGACATCATTCTCATTAATAAATAAGCAGGGTGTTTACTCAATGTGCATCAACACGCACTCACAGTGGTTTATGTTTTGTAGTGAACACTCTCAGCCTGTGGGTAAAAATGGAACGATGAAATATCTTTTTCTCATTTGCTTCAATAAGTCCCAGAGGAAGATGGTTGTCCAGAAAAGCCCCAAACTCTTATTAGTGCTTAAGAATGCACATTAGTAATTGAAGTATAGAATAAACCTTGTTTCCAATTTGCTCTAGGATAATTCACACTTAGCTATAACAATAATCCTTGCCCTTTGTGCCTGGCTTTTAACCCAGAAGGTGTAAATAATTTTACAGTAACTCACTGAATGCCATGTCTGGGCTCAGTGTAAAAACGATCTTTCACACAGTAAGTTTGTGCTTGTTCTTAGCTATGCCTCTTGGTAACTGTTAGCACATAACAGGGGGGTAAGGAATGATGAACAATAATATGGACATTTGGTAAAATAACAATTATAATGATTTTTTGTAGAAAAATTTTTTGCAGAAAAAATATCACAGACATGATATTTACCATTTATTCAAACACAATGCACAGTCCTGCAAAGGTTTCCTTATGCCATCAGTCATCTAGGAATGTGGAACAAAAAGAAGATAGGAAGTATCTTATATATGTGTGCTCAAATGCTACATGCTTTGTTCGTAAGTGGCGATTTATAACATGTTGTACATTCCTTTCTAAACTGGAAAGTTCTCTGCTCTACAATCACTTTAGATGGAGTAAACCAGTTGCCAAAGTCTCCTGCTGTGGGACTTAGCCTCAAATGCTGCTGAACATATTGCATGGAGCCAGTGTATAGAACTGGTAGCAGATATTTATTAGCAAATTTAATAATGCTTTGTTATGTACCAATTTTTTTTTTTACTTGTGAACTATTGGAGGAGAAATGGCTCCTAAGCAGTTTTCTAACACAACTTTAGATCCCAACAGTATTATGCAATGCGGCAGTATTTTTATGGAATCTGTATCCAGTATTGTTATACCTGTTTTTGACACCATCTCCAATGTTTTCATTTTTAATCCTTTCGGAATGCTAGTAAAATAGTCCCCAAAGTAAACAGCCCAGGTATTTTTGTTGTTGTTGTTAGTTATTTTTTAAGTATTTTATTTCAGTCTTTGGTAACAGAAAAATTTTCACAATAAAGTTGACCTAGATCTTTAAGGAACTCAGCTTCCTGTGAATTTAAATGGGGTAACCAAGCAGGAAGAAGGTAGCCACCACTCCAGGATACAGGCAGCAGCAGAGAAGGAATTATTCGCATCTACTAAATCCTAAATTGCAGTCACCTTCATGTACATGGACCATTTACAAAGGTTGGGGGTATGGTCCCAGCAGTGTGTTACATGATCATATATTACAAAATTGCAAAAGTGTGTTTTTTTTGTATCCTTTTTCATTAAGAAGATTTCCCCAAATTGTATAAACTCCAAGCCTTAAAAGACCTGTATTTACCTACAGGCAGAAGGCAGATGTTCTTCTCCCTGTGCCCAGGAAGGTTAGTTTGCTTATATAGGTTTGTATTAGAGTTCTTCAGAGAAACAAAACCAATAACCAAGTTTTTTTTAAAGATCTTGTTTATTTATTTGAGAGAGAGAAAGAGAGAGCACAAGCAGGGGGAGTAGAAGAGGGAGAGCAGGGAGCCCGATGTGGAGCTTGATCCCAGGATTCTGGGATCCTGACCTGAGCTGAAGGCAGACCCTTAACTAATTGAGCCACCCAGGCGTCCAAAGGTTACTTGTTATGAGGAACTGGCTCACATGAGTATAGAGGCTGAGAAGTCCCATGATCTAGAAACCTAACAAAGCTGATGGTATATATCCAGTCTGAGTCCAAAGGCCTGAGAACCGGGGCAGCTGTGGGTGTAAATCCCAGCCCAATGGTAGAGGAAGACTGATGTTCTAGCTCTAGCAGGCAGGCAGGAAGGGAATGAATCCTCCTTCCCTCCCTCCGGTTAATCAGGCCCTCAACAAACTGCATGAAGCCCCTTCACAATGGGGAGGACAATGTACTGAGCAACCTGGAAACATCCTCCCAGACCCATGCAGAAGTCATGTTTAATCTGGACACCTCATGGCCCAGTCAAGTGGACACATAACATTAACCATCACAAGAGAAATGAAAAAATTCGAAGAGAAATGAAAAAATGAAATGAAATGAAATTCATATCATGGCTTAATAAACTTTCAAAAAACATGCAGGTTGTTTCCAGAAGAACTTTCAAACTTCTGGAATTGTCATTTTAATGGTTAGCTGGGTTTTCTGTTTTTAACTTTTAGTTCCATTTCTTATTTTCTGTTTCTAAGTGATGATTTTTGACTTAATGGAAGTCGGTATTGTTCATGTCTTAGTGACAGCCACGTGCTTGAGTTGAATCAATTTAGAAATTTTATTAATGATGGATTTGTACTAGATGTTTATTGCACCTTAATATCTGCAAATGACAATACCTGCAAATAATTTGGGACATTCATCTATCTACACTGGGGGCTAATAATTGAATTTTTTGTACTGCTAGGAATGTATGATCAAAGAAGTTGAAAAAATACCAAAAAACAACGAAGTTGAAAGCTGTTGCCCTGCTGGGTGAAGTCCAAGCATTTTGCCATGACAGGCCAGCCCCTCCAGGCTCTGGCCTTTGCTCTGGCCTCTTCAGTCTCATCTGTGCTCATCACATCCCTTACAATCTATGCATCCGGGAGACTGAACTACCTGTAGTGACCTGAAAATGCCAACGAGGTTTATACCTTCATTGCTTTCTCATGGTGTTTTTTCTTTGCCTCAAATCCCCTTTGTTTTCTTACTTGCCTGGTAATTTTGCATTCATTATTGAAAATATTGCTTTCTCAAAATTTCTCCCATTTCTTGAGCCCTCAGGACAGAGTTCATAACTCTGTCTATTCCTTCTGTCCTTTGTATGTACTCCTAACACTGCCCATACTGAAATTTTTTCTTTACGGAGGCACGCTTCACCTGTAGACTGAAAACTCCTTGAGGGCGGGGCCAGCGTCACCATCACCTGAAACAGGTGGACACTTCAATATGCGCTTACTGAATAGAGTCACTTGGATAAAGGTGTTTATAAAACAAAATCTCTTTCTTTTTGTCTCTTTGTTTCTTCACTTCAAAAACTAGAATCTGAAGCCCTCAGTGTCTATGTGTAGAATCGGCTGCCTTTTATTACCTTTGAGAGATGATCTAAATTTAGAGATTACTAGGTTGGGTTCAGAGAGGTTCTCTTCAATGATGTTTAGAGACCTTTCACCATCATCTAAAGAACTAAATCAGAACCACTGCTAATGTAAATTGGAGGCCATTGTAATAAAGTGTCTGACTCCACTTTTTTTTTTTTTTCTTAACATTTGGCTGCTGAAAGCTTTTTCAAGGCTCACTCTCCCTTCTTTCCCTTTCTGCCCCACCTCTGGGCAAGTGGGTTAGAGATGCCAGGTGTTGTTCCTTTGGCATCTGTGGAAAGTTCAAACCATGTCTGGAACCCCCAGCCTGGCCACGCCTCCTAAATATCATAAAAGCCCCAGTTCTGTCTCTTTTCCCTGCCCTATAAAGCCAGGGACTTGCCTAGACTTCTTATGAATCACCCTGCTTTCTCCAAAGAGCCTCATTATGAGAGTAATGAACTTTTTCATATCTTTTGATATATGTGTGGTGTCATCAGTCTCGACATTCAAACCAAATTTGGGGTGCAAATCCATCCTGATTCTGTGGGGCGTCTACACAACAGAATCCCTCTAGATGAACAATAAATTTTAGGGGCAAAGGCCCTGGTAAGTGAGACCTACCAATTTTACATCTTACTTCCCATCATCCTTTTCATTTCCTTCGTGTTTCTCTTGAGCAGGGTAATAGGGTTGTGTGCTTTAGATGCAGTTCAAAATAATGACATGGAATATAACAACTTCCTGTCTGTCAAGCAGGGTCACACAATTGACCATATGCTCTTGGATTAAGTCATGTGGTCATGCTGCCACACATTAAAACGTCCAATTACAGCTGCTAACTGTATTTCATAATCATCCTTATTTCCAAAGGGAAAAATATATTATCACTAAATAAGTCCTAGTAAACATTTTTATGCTCGAATTGATTAGCTTCCATGAAATAATATAATTTTTGGTAAAATCCTAACATTCTGGTATTTTATATTAAACAAATCACTCTTTTCCCCACTCTTATGTTTTCAAAGGAGAGGAAAAAACACTTTGAATACTTTATGTACTGTTTAAAATGTATTTTTCCTGAGGTTAATTTTTTCCCCCCAAATTACAATTCTTTATCTATTTCAATTTCTTGGATTTGATTCAAATCTCATTTACATTTATTGAGTACGCACCCTGTGCTGTGCTCTATCACACATGTATTATTTTATTAATTTCCTTGTTTGAAATTGAATTCAATGTGATGTGGATATTAAGGAGTGATAATAATTAGTCTCCACATCCATCTCCAAAACGTCCTCTCCTTTCCACCTCACTTTCTTAAGAGATACGAATCTACAGTGCGATTTCTCAATAACACATAATTTCCTTAGGAGGACAATCTTTTAAATTTAAATAATTCTTGTGGCTAGAATGAGATCTTCTTAAGGTCAGAGAGTACAGATAATTTGGAGGAAAAAAATGTAGCCAGGAAACTAAATTTCGCAGTCCAAATCTACAAAATATGTCTGCCTTGTTTTAAATTAGGAGACAGTCCTATTAGGTATGAGTTCCAACCAGGACCTGATATACAGCCAGAGCAGTGGGAATTGCTCTGAGCTTTCCAAGGAGAAAATTATAAACCAGCAGCAGAGAGCAGTATGGAGCCATTTTTAAAACCAGAAAATCAGGAAGGAGTACCAAAGAGCCCAGAAAGGGTTGGAGTCGGGGGGAGAAAAGGTCCAAAAGCTATCCAAGGTCTTGATTACGTTTTTCTCTTTATACAGGCTCTTTTCCTATACAAATAGCAGGTTCATGGATGAAAACATATAAATATATATATATATGTTTTTTTTCCCCCTCCTGCTCTTCTTGCTTGCATTTTCTTTAGTCACTTATTTTTTTTGAGGATACATATATACACATATGTGTGTGTGTGTGTGTGTGTGTGTGTGTGTATGATTTTTGTAGTGTGGGTGTATGATTTTTGTAACCAGTCTTCAGCCTGTTTAGGAAGAATGAATATTGAACTAAGTTGTGTTGGCTGCAGTGCAATTCCATGCAGGATATATTAATCTATATTTCATATGCAGCCTGGATATCCACAGCTTTCACATTCTTAGATAAGCTTATAGATACAGTGTATCTACATGCTGATTTTCTCTAATATTTTCTCTTCAATTCCCCTTGGTAACTCTTTGAGTTAGAGGATGTTATTATATTGTTGATCTCAGTTTGGTTAAATTTCTATCCAATTTAAGTCTGGATCAAATGCAGTGTTTGGAGAGTAAGCAGTGTATGTGAACACAGAAAGCACTCTCTCTGGCCCGGTCATATTGTCTGTAGATGAGTGTGCCTTCATTTAATTAAATGTTCTTTTTTTATATATATAAACAGAAACATTTATTTATGCTAGTGCCCTGCAAATGACGAAATCTGCCGCTCTTGCTTCCCCGCCATCATCATAAAATGCCAACCTTTGAGTCACATTAGCCTTGGGCATCCAATATAGGTGATATTTTCAAAAAGCCAGGGCTTTTCTTTCCTGTTTTCAAAGTCTGTCTGGGTGATTGCCTCTGTGTGTTGTGTGAGTGCATAGGAACAGGAGGGTTAGTGTCGAAAAAATGGGGCTCTAAGCAACTAGAGTAAGCATTTTCATAATGGAACACTCCTGTCTGGTGTTCAGTTTATTACTGTCTTGATTATTGGGCATTGTTTGGTAAGGGATGGGTCGAAAGAGTTGCCGGGCTCATAATTTTCACTGGGGAATCTTAAATAACAGCCTGAATTTCTCAGCGATGGGAGTGAATTAAAAGGTTCTGCCACTCCTTAAGGCCACCTTCTGACCATGTAAGCACTGGACAGCTTTTCCAACAACAAGTGAATTTTGAGGACAGAAACAGATCATCTCTTCAGGCACATATACTTGGATTTTAAAGAAAGATGCCATGGCATTTTTCTATCAAGAAGGTTAAACTCATAGGATTGGATGAAAACACTCATTTTACCCCTGCTAACCTGTAAAGATTCCATTTTGCTTCATTTATCTTCTCTCTTACCCTATGCTAAAACCATCCCTGGCTTCGATGAAAGAATCATGTCTCCATTCATTTCCTATCTTGCTGAATTGCCTTCACATTTCCTATCATCTGCACATAATCCTATTCTCTCCATTATTGTCTTAATACCAAGAACAGCACAAGATAATGGATAGGCACTGTAATAACAGCGTGGCCTGTAGGAGCCCCTCGAGGGAAATATCTTTGATGCTGGTGGAATATTAATGCATCCTAGGTCCCTGATCTTCCTCTTTCACTTCATCTTCTGTTTTCTAAACTACATAATGACTTTCATATACATGACAAAAGCATTAGAACAGAAAAAGCCTCACAGATGAGCAGCAGGGCTGTGTGATATTAAGAAGTCCTATTCTTACTTCTTTGTACAATTTTTGACCACCATCTGAGACTGTATGTGCAGGTAATTTCTGATTTGAAAAGATACTGGTAGAAAGAAGCATAATCATATTGTGTTAATGCAAATGCCCCTCAAAAGCACTGCATGAAGATAAATTAAAATATAATTCTTCAATAATGCATTTGTCCATAGGATGATTTTGGACAGATTAAAAACAAACACCTTGATATCACTTAGACAAGCGAGTGGATTTTAGTTTCCAGGGAGGCTAATCGGCAGCAGATTATGAATGGGCCAGTAAATCAAAGCTGCCTACATTAAACCTTGTAGATTAGGTTATAGTTACAATTTGTTGGACATAATTTTTCAATAAAAGGGAAAGAATTGATCTTTTTCTGAGCATAAATAAAACAGCCTAGGAAAATTCAGTAGGGAATAATAGGGAACAGAATGTCAGAGGAAAACAACTTGCTAGCCAAGTGGCAACAGCCTTCGATTGTTTTGAGTAAAGTTAAGTATCCTCAACGACTCACATGAAACATTTAACTTTCTAAACTCTACCTTTTTTTCCCCATTTGTTTACCCCTCTCCCTTTGCGCTAGCGGTCATTGTATTTCCTCTAAAAATGTTTATGAGTAAGTTAAGAAGCTTATAAAAAGTGTATGCATCCAAGCTATTTTGAAAAGGGATAAATAAAAAATGTCCCTGACATTTCCTGGAGGCTTCAAAGGAAAGATCACAGGTTTTCTGTATGAAGAAAATGAAGAAAGTTGTTTGTAGAGGCTTCTTCTTTTGTAGATGATTTTCCTTCTATTTAAATGACATAAGAAGGGATGAGATCTGTCTGTTGAACATACTATTTTTAGTAATTCCATAAAAAAGCCCCTAGGTAGGGTTGTGGTTTTGGGGTCTGTGTGTGTGTCAGCAAACATTTATTATGCATTATTTTGTTCCAGGCACACTGTTAGGCAGCTGGTTACAAAGATGATCAATACAGACATGTTTCTCCTGCACTTAGGCAGCTCATAGTCTAGAATCTAATGGCTAAAAGCTACATTCATTCATTTATTAGACAGGAAATCTACCATGTGGCAGGAACTGTGTTAGAAACAGTGAAGGACACTGAGTTAAGCAAGACATGGTTCCCCCTTCCGAGGCATTTCCAGTTGACAAAAGAGGCACTCACGTACCTCTACAGTCTTAACTGAGGTTAAACGTAAAAAGCGTTATAAGGAGAGATACAAGTAAAATGCTAGGAGGTTCAGAGGAAAGGAGAATAACTCCAAGCCTGAGGAATTAGTGACAAGGATAGGATTGTGGAAAAAGGTGGCACTAAGTATCTATAGGATTTAAACCAAAGGCATTTAGGTGAAGGAAACAGCATGAACAGAAATGTGGAATTCATATTTCAGAAATTGATCTAAATGGATAAGAAGGTAGAAGATAGTGGAAGATATAATTATTTGATGCCAGATGATAGAACAGCAAAGATTTGGTATATTTCCAGTCAGTGAAGGGGAATTATTGAAGGATTTTGTCCACTGGAGTGTGATTAGCAAATGATTGATGTGACAGTGTTGTGTAGCTTGCAGAAAATAAAGCAGAGACTTGAGATGGGTTAACCAGTCAGGAAGTCTCCAAAATAATACAGGTAAGAAACTCAAAAAGCTCAAATAGCAGTGATCTACTAGAAGAGTTAAATGCAATTATGCCAAGAGCAGAGCAATAAAAAAAAAAATGCTTCACTATTTTGTAATGAAAATGTGAATAAGAAGAAGGTCAACCAGGACTCTAAGAAAATAATATTAAAGACAATAGTTCTGGAATTTCTGTGAGAGTTGTTCTTGAAAGAGTGAAAATCAGCACTGGGGTGAATAGAGTTTGTGCCCTCAGAGAGTACTGTGGCGTATCTTCTCATCAGTGGGTATAAATCTCTTCACAAAAGGGAGACTTTCCTTGTTTCTTTTCCCAGGAGTGCTGGTCTCAGAAAAGCGGTGTCTTAATTCAGTTTACAGAGTTTCATCCAAACCCAGCTTGGTACCCATGAAAGGGGTTCTATCTCTAGGGAACAGAACAGAATTAATCTACAATGACCAACTCCAAGAAGAAAACTAGCGTCTATGCAACCCTATCACATAGCTCTCTGAACATTTTAACTTCATTTAAAAAGGGCGCGACACTTTGTTGTTTAGTACATTTCAGATTACGGAAGAGATTCATGATGGACTGAGATAGTGAGGCTTCTTTAAAACCCATCTGAAAGAAGAAAAATGATTTAACATGCAACTTCACGGCACTGAACTCTAGAAACTGGAGTCCATTGCTTTAAAATCCATTAGGGACAACATTATTGCATTTACTCGATATTTTTCCCTTTACAAACCCGGACTTGTGACCTAGACACATCATTTGTAACGTGGGTAATAATGGAACTAAATGTTCAAGACTACGCGTGGTATTTTCAACCAGGCTTGAAGGCAAAATATTTCAAAAACGGTTTCATTTTCAATGCTAAGTGCTTTGGGTTTTGGATAGCTTGGCTTCTCCTGCTTCCACAGAGTCAGTGATAAGAAGGGCTGACCACTTCCTTTTGAGGTGAGAGGACACCAACCTATTTTCCCCTCTTTTTTCTCCCTCTCCTTCCTGCCTTGAGCCTGGAGAAGGCATTGCCTCGAACCTGCTCCTTGTGAAAGAAGCCCCATTCTTTCTTCTTCCTCTCCTTCTCTCTCTTCTTTCGAGACACCCTCTTCCACCTGGCAGCTGTCTCTGGAGGACACACTGCTCAATGTTTGTGTACTAATCCTCAATCTTCAACATAATCTTATGAGTTATACTTACTATTATCATCATCCTTATTTTTTCTAAAGATTTTATTTATTTATTTGACACAGAGAGAGCCAGAGAGCACAAGTGAGGGTGGGGGAAGCATGAGCAAGGGGGAGGGGCAGAGAGAGAGGGAGAAGCAGGTTCCCTGCTGAGTAGGGAGTCCCAGGAGGGGCTGGATCTCAGGACCCTGGGATCATGATCTGAGCCAAAATCAGACACTTAACTGATTGAGCCACCCAGGCGCCCCACCACCATCCTTATTTTAAAGATGAGGAACCTGAGGTAAGAAGAGGTTTAGTCACCCAAGTGACTGAACTTGCATGATCTGGAATCCCTGGCTCCAATGACTGTACTCTGAGCTACCTCCTCAAATTGAACCATGTATTTATTTAATGAACCACTCTAGGGTTGTGACCCACAGTTTGAAAAATAATGAACTAGAATATACTCAGGGGAAGGTGAAATTGATGAATGAGATGATTCGAATCCACATCATTGGATAATGACTAAAGGAACGGGAAGCATTAACTCATGAGTGATTTGCAACTTACTTCAAATGTTTGAAGACTCGTTTGGGAGTGAGAAGAGAGGTTTAGAATTGTTCTTTGTGACTTAGAATGTAGGATCAGTTCTGCAGGGAGGAAAGGTCCATAGAAGGCAACAAGTTTTAACTCAGTATTACAGAATTTTGTGATCATTTGACCTGTCTTAAAGGACAATGGGGTCACTTATGAGGTTCTGAGTTCTCCTTTCATTTAATCAGTAATTACTGAACATCAAGCCAGATATAAGGCACTTTTCTAGGATAGAGCCATGAGTGAACAGAGCCAGCAAATCCTATGTTCTCATGCATTTCCATTCTAGTGGAGTAAGACAGATCATAAATATATTTAGGTATATGTGTGTATAAGATATATAAATAAATATATAACGTAAATTATATTATAAATAAACGTGTAATATATTTACATATAAATATATAATAAATTATATTTATTATAGACTTATGAAATATGTATTCATATTTATGCAAAATTATAAATAAATATACATTATAAATGAGTATGTAAACATACAATATATAAGTATAATATATACAGTTATATATAAAGACTATAAATCAATAAATAATACTGCTACTCTGTGCTAAAGGCTATGAAGAAAAGCAAAGGAACATAAGGTGATAGAGAGTGATTTAGGGAGCGTGCTAATTTATGGAGAGTTTAATAAAAATTTCTTGTAAAGGTGACATTTGAGTAGAATCTCTGTAAAAGTGAGAAACAGAATCCTGTGTTATTAGGGAGGGCAGTATGACAGGCAAAACAAACAGCAAGTATAAAGGCCTTGAACTCCATGCGCTTCTTGGACTTGAAGAATACGAAGGGGCCAGTAGCTGGGTTGGAGTGATCAAGAGGGAAAGTAGTAGCAGATAAAATTGGACAGCTGCAGGGAGGAGGCATGATAGATTCTGTAGGACCTTCTGGATTAGGCTTTGGGATTACCTGAGTAAGAGGGGAAGGAGTTGGGGCAGAGGAATGACTTGATTCACCTTAACTTTTAAAAGAATCACCTTGCCTGTTGTGTAGGAAACTGTGGAGCAGTAGATTAGTTAGGACATCATTGTGCCTCTACAGTTGTGCAAGACAGCCTTAGATCATAACTTATTCAGGATATGATCAAGGAGATTCATTGCTTTATATCTTAGAAATTAGATAGAGCACCTCTAACGTCTCTTCTGATTTTAGGATTTGCGATCCTGTACTTCATTTTACATTTCAAATTCTTTCCAGTGCTAAAAGGATCTGTAACATCTAATGATGTTAGAAAAAAATAAAAATAAAGGTAGTCTTAACAAAAGGAAGACTCTCAAAAATAAAGTTTTGTACCCCGTAATCCAATTGTAAGTGGAATCAAAATGGACTTGAGATGATTGATCACTACCACATAATTCAAAAGTGGCCAAATCTCAAAGCACTTAGCTCCATGACCTACTGGTCATGATGACTGAGCTGTGCCCCTACCCTCTATTGAATAAGGAAAAAAGTTAAATGCTTTTGAGATTTCGTATGGTCTAAAAGTATGTTTTGTTTGTTTGATTGGTTTTTGTTTTTGCTTTGTTTTGTTTTTAGAGAGAGAGCAGAGGGAGGAGGGGCAGAGAGAGAGGGAGAATCTTAAGCAGGCTCCATGCCCAGTGGAGACCCCACACAGGGGTTGATCTCACAACCCTGAGATCATGACCTGAGCCAAAATCAAGAGTCAGACATTTAACCAACTGAGCCACCCAGGCACCCCTAAAAGTATGTTTTAACTGAAAATATTTTCTAGAGATTTTGGTAGAAAGCATCAAGTTGTGTAAACTCTGATTTGGTCTTTGTTGAACTTTATGTCTTCAAGACCTTATTCTTTCATTTCTAGGACACCATATACAAAAGTCTATATCTATCTGAATGTACAAGAATTCAGTAAGTTTTATAAAAATTCAGTAATTTTTATAAGTGACATGATGCCAAATTTATTTGCATATGTGTAATTTATAATTTTACATTTTCAACTAATTTCATGTTTATTTGATCCATAGAGCAATATCATAAGTTAGGTAGGGTAGCTCACAGTATTCTCATTTTTAGGAGAGGATCTGGATATTCTATCTTAAAATAATTTTTAAATGACTTCCCATATTCTTGTTTGCCTTATGAAAGTATGAGCTCCTTCAGATCAAGGTTCATATTCAAATTTATTTTCCATGCCTGTTCAGAGCTAAAGAGAAGGTACTAGGCACTTAATAAATACTGTTTGATAGAAGCCTAGGAAGACTGAATTTCTCTCCTGGTGCCATCCTGTTTTCCCATGATATTAGAAACTCATGACCCCGCACTTTTTACTCTGTACTCTGTAATTTTCAGGCTGAGGCTCCTAGGAACAGTCAGTAAATGTGTAAAGAAGAAAGAATCATCAGTCTTTTTTTTACCTGAGGAAGTACAGATGGGGAGTTGGCTAGGGGGGAAATGTCCCAGGTCAGAGAAGAGTTCACTGTAATAAAGGGTGATTTCCTTATTCTATAGTTGTGTGGATTCAACTAGGATTTTAAAGGGCACTGGTAAATTGAACTCATTCCTTTATTATTTTATTTTTCCATGTACAGTGGTAAGAAAACCCAAATAACTACATGATATAGTTTGTCTCTACAAAGGGTATACATACAAGATGGGGACACCAAGTATGAACACGTGAAAGATGTGAACACTCTACATTAGCAGAGTGGGGAAGAAAGAAGCCAATGCAGTCATGAGTTGTGTAGGGGTTGATAACTTATCCAAGATCATTTAATAGTAAACGGATGACCAAGAAAGCTTTCAGAGTTACAAGTTATATACAGGTTTTCTCAAGACTGGACACGTACATCTCAGAAGCAGATGGAAAACAATGGGGAGATATTGGAGAAGAATATGAATATAGGACCAAAAGAACTTCAAAACTGGAAAGTACTTAGATCTACATGACACCTTGCAGAAAAGGAGAGGCATGTTTTCTTCCGAGAAGAGAAAATGGGCTATAAAGAAAAACATGCATCTTGCTTTTCCCAAATGAAAACTCTCCCTTGCCTCTTGAAAATAATGTGACTTCCTAATATATGAAAGGTACTCATTCCTTTGTCTTGCATATTCTCTTATGACTTTAAAGAACTTCTAATTTGACAGCAAAACAATTCTCTTTACAACCCATACTTCTCATATGTTTTATTTTACCAAAAAAAAAAAACACAAAAACAAAACAAAACAAAAAACACCAATCTGTATTAATAGGTGAATCTGTTATTTGACTCTTCAGTGGTTAGTAGAGTCTATTGCATTTTTTTCAAGAGACATAACCTTGTTTACTGAACTTCAAAAATAAATGTGACCTCTGTAGATAGTTTCAACACATCCAAGCGTGATTTGGTTGAGGCAGATGGGCTGAGAGGGAAAAGCCTCACAAGATAAAAGGTTACTTCTCACTCATATTTTCCTTCATCATTTTCATTCCTTAATGAATCCACAGAACCCCTGCTACAGTCAGGAAAACTTTTTAAAAATGCCATATGCTTCTGATAACCCTACTAAACTTCTTAGTACTTTTAGCATATTTTCCTTCTAACTGTCGCTGCAACATTTGAAGTTCATTGGTATGCTATTTAGCTGATGCCGTCACTATCTGTATCACAACAATATCATAGCTCATCCTCAATGAAGAACCTTACAAACAAACAAAAATTATGTAATCAGTTTATCAGGGATAAGAAAGAAGCTAATTTTGGAGTACATTTTCTCTCCTAGCATATACATATAGTGTTAGAATTGACAAGAAAAGACATAAAGTTTATATATACGCCAGCTACATAGGAATGTGGCTTGAAAGTTCTCCACCTTTTCCAGGCTGTCTTAAAATGACCTTCTGCTATTTCTGTAGGTAGGTCACACATTAACTCATTTTACTTTCAGATGTGTAAAAAAATTATGCATGAACAAGTCCTCTAGGTTATAGATAACGTAACATAACAATTGGGAGATAGTGTATTTTAAACCGATAATGAAAGTCTTTCTTTTCAAACAAACTCTTCAACCATCCAGTGTTACACCGCTGATGGAGGACAATTCTAGAGAATATTCGAGTAAGTGAATAAGCTTTTTTTGGCCTCCAATATTTTCCCAGTGAATATCTAGTCCATCAAAAAGTGTTTTTTAAAATATCTAGTTATCACCCAGCACTGTGCTAGGTAACAGGAAATATATCTAAAGCACTTAAAATCTAACTAAGAAGACTACTGAATAATTCAAAATGGTACATAACCAAGTAGCCAGTGAGTGACACAAAAATCATAGATTTTCTAGAGTTTAACAATTTTCTATTCCCTCCCACCTTGAATTGTGGAAGAAGAAACTAAAGTTCTATGAGGTGATATGATGTTCCTGCAGTCACACCTTATTTGAGGTGAGTATGGAACTAGAACCTATCGATTTTTAACCCACCGTACAGTGCTTATCTCTAAAATGCAAAGAAAGAAAATGCAGGTGTTGTTTGGCTTAACTGGAAATAGACATATAAAGGAGCTGAAAGCAGAAATCAAATACTTGTATTGAATACTTCAAACTGGAAATGGTATTTTATTCATGAATGCTTTCCAAATTTTGATAACTGCATGATGCAAGGTATTGACAACTAATGCATTTATCATATATGCTGTGTTCATAATTGATGTCTTAATGCACTTGCAGTTTTTCGCCTGAATTTATGTGAAAATGAGTGAGAAAGCAGTTCTGTTTCTTTAGAGTGCTTTCATTTATCATCTTACAAATTTATCTCTGTGTTCCTGTTTCTCTCAACTTTTGGAAATATAATCCTTCATACCAGTTATCTATGTTCTAAGGAAATTTGTTCTCCTTTGATTATTTTGTCCTTTCATTTCTATGGGGCATATTCAACTTCAGAGTGATCAGATATTTCTCTGATATTATTCTTATGATTTATAATGCTTGGTTTTAAAATTTCATATGAGACTATAATTCTAAAATTATTTTCATTAAAATGCTGTCTTTTGAATTGTTACATGTTCGATTTAACAACCACCTTTAAATACAAAATACTTTCTACTACATGTTGTTTATCCTTTCTCTGCCAGAGTTCTAAGTTAACACTTTGATTAATTTGCTTTAAATCATAAGAGATTGGGATTTGTCTAGCATAGTACATGTATATTTGGATTTATTACTGTCTACTTTGTCAAAATACATTGAAAGATCCTCCTTATAAAGTCTTTCATGCTCAGCCCTATACCATTTTATTGTATAATATCTAAACTATAAACATATCCACAAACATATAACATTTGGTGATACCATTGTATTGTTCATCGGAGTTTTCCATGAGCATTTTTCTCACGTAATGTCTTTCAGACTCATAACTTCATTTAAATGGTTCCAGAAATATTTCTTTATGAATTAGTTAATAGGCTAATATCCATTTGACTTAATTATTTCAGTTTTTTTCTCAGATATCATGTATACATACAGTTTTAATGTCCTTACGGCTTATTTGAAAATCAGGATGTAGAACTAGTATTAACAGATGTCTAATTAGCAGGAGATGTTTCAAGCCATTACACTTTCTGTTGTTCTATATAGATCAAGTGGACCCTCAAAGTGGTTCATTCACTGGTCTTGACCTTGGTTCTGAACCACTTTTCTAAAAGTCATTGTATGACACTTCTCTGTTCCTCCAGCTTCTAACCTTGTGATTAAATTTACCTTTTAAGACATTGACTTTTTCTCTGAAACTTGTTTCTCTCCCTAAGTATGCTTTCAATTCTCCCTTGAAAATCCTATCCAATTCAATTAGATGTTGTTCCCTCCGGTAGGGTTTGCCCACACCAAAAGGGGAGGGAATGAGACTCATTTAAGGTAAACTTTAAACCTCAGGGTCTGACTGTGGTATCCGGTTAGTGTCACTGAATGAGATAATGGGACTGTTATTTTCTTTGGCCTCTATTTTGTTTTCTTCATATAGAGAAAAAAAATTCCAGTCACGCCAAAGGCTATATGTGGTACTGAAATTATCCTCTGGGAGGATATGGCATTTGAAGTCAGCGATTTCTTTGTGTAGGTCTTGCCTGAGTTCCCCGAAGGTCTTGAATTATGACATTTTCTACTTCTTCTATCACCCCCAGAAAAGTAACTTATAAATAAAACGTGCTTTGTAACTATTATTCCTATTTGTTGACACAGCTTTGTGCAAAAGAGAAAATTATTTTGCAAATATCACCAAAAGTTCTGACAATATCTTGCAACAGTAGCTAGTAAAAGAGGTTGTTCAAATATCAAAGTAATGCACAAGGGCTTTAACTTCGCTAAAGAGCACAGTCCACCTGAAGAACACACATATAAGCCACTGTATCCAGTTTCTCTTCTCCCCAGTTGTTGAACATCTGCATTAACTACTTCCAGACCCCATGGAAGAATCTTAAGACACAGGTGGAAATGTCTCTAAACTTTACATGACTGGCTAGGCCTTTCAGCAGATAAGGTCAATTTATTAAAATCTTGCTATAGATTCTCAGAGCTAAGCACACACACACGTTTGTTTTGGCAAACCTCCAGTGAGTCATGCTCAAGCTCCATGATCCTCACACGGATTTGTCTCGTGAAGCTTCTCTCAGTGACTCGGGTCCTATCAAATTCTATGCGCAAGGAACCAGAGTATTCATAAGACTTGAAAAATAAGTAAATAAATGCTGTACATTTATGTCTCAGTTAAGTATTTTCATTTATTTTTGAAGAGAAAAATACAAAAGTTGAGCAAAAACATTACTATTTAGGGACAGCCACTAAAATTGAGGGCTTCGTTAACATTTGGAAAGCGAACTGGGACTCTAAAAAATTTCAAGCAGGCAAAAGTGCAGAAGTTATTTTCCAAAAAGCTAAATATTATATACTGAACACTCCTCTTAAAAAACCCAAGTCTCATTTCCTTATTTGGTGCCCTGCTGTTTGAGGCCTTAGAGCCTCTTATAAACATATACTTGTGAGTTTCACCTTCAAACCCTTGAAACCTTGTTACTATTTATTCTCTTCTTGGGCAAACTTTTCTCCTGTTTCCTCCCTAAATTTCCTCTTATCTAAAAAGGAATTTTTCTCTCCCTCAGAGAAGTACTAGCATTGAGGAGGATTCAAATATTAATATTTTTCCACTGCGTTTTACTAAAATCTTTTTCAGTTTATCATAAACTTCTCTTTTCCTTTATAGACTAAAACACAGCAGAGGAGCACTCGTCATTGACTCCTCTAGACAGTGGTTACAGTATTATTTTTAAAAAGAAAAGAAAATGACACAAAATTTATCTGATACATCTGATACATTGATTTAAAATGACAGGAAATCACTTCAACTCATATATGGTTTATTCCATATTCTGTGCTTCAAATTATTCTTATTTGAGTACTAGTTGAACACTTTCTATTTATTAATTTTTAGCATGCATTGATTAAAAATAATTTTTAAACACTAAAAAGAACATTCCTCCAGCAGTTAGTTTGGATCTTACATCTCTAAGTTGTGCAACTGTAAAAACAAACTTATAAAAAGAATATTATACTTAAGACAGAAAACAAACCTATAGATCTATAAAGTGAATTACAAGATAAGCTTTCTGCATTCCCAAAGGCTAATGATGCTGGAGAATTTCTTTTAGATCGAAATTACCCTTAAATAATTCACATTACCTGCTTTTAGGGGGTTTCAGTTCAGGTATAAAGTTTTAATTTTTGATGCTTCAAGTTGTATTTCTACGTACCATATTGTGACAAAATATTTCTATTGTACGTGGAGGATTCATACTGTTTTTAAATATTGGCTTGAATGGAGAAATTTCTTTAGTGATTTTTCACATTATAATAATAAAATAGAATTTCATCATAGGCAATGAAACACTTTTACACTGAACTTTGTGTTACCATCCTCAAATACTTGACTTTCAAAATATCCACTTAGGCCATTCCTCTGGGTTAGATAGTGACCTTTATCACTTTCTTTTAAAGATATGTTTAAGAGACAGCATAGCAGTATAGAAAAATCATTGAACTAAGCATCAGAAAACCTAGTTTCTATTCTAGACTCTTCTGCTCATTAGAAAATTCAAAAGCAAGTTATTTAACATGCTTTCTTCATTTTATCATCCAAGGGAATTGGGTCAGCCATTCCCAAATATTGTTTTAAATTTTAAAATAACATGGGTCCAAGAGTATTCCCCATTTCACTATACCTAAAAATACAGTGAAATCATCTCAACCAGCTTTTCTATCATTTAATTTGTCACCACTCATATCCACTTAACCTCTAGATCCTATAATATTTTCCTAAGTATCATGTATCAAATGCTGACAACCCCCAAATTTCTTTTGCCAGATTTTTCTCCTGCTGCCAAATCTCTCTTCAAAGAGGCAGAGGGTTGGACTTTGGACCAAATACTAACGGCTTCCCAGGGAATATGATTAATTTCAATTTTGTGAATAATCCAAACATGCATCTTATGACAAACATTCAATTCAATTAGGTAAGAATTTCATTAGCTCTTTCCACGAATCTGAGACTGCTCTTTAAATTTACAACACCCTTCATTTAAAATCACCATCATGTGCATTTTGTTGTATTTGAATATCTACCTTTACTTTTTTCCATGATGAAACTTCACAAATCCAGAGGGCTTGGACTTGGAGAGGGTGGCGGCCTGTATCCTTCGAATGTAGAAAGGTATGGGTTGTTGAATACTGTCATTTTCCAGTAGTTCTAGGATGAAAAAGAGAGTACTGGGAAATTGGCTGTTTTCCAAGCAATCAAAGAGAAATATGTCAGCATTAAGCAGAAGACTCATAAACCAAAGGAACATTCTTGTCCATTCTGCCGACTGAGAAATTGCTTCCGGTAACTAAGGAAGAGGCCCGTTTGGTCTGCTTACATTCCAGATCCTTTTAATCAGCTTTATTGAGGTATGATTTAAAAACAATAAAATGCACCCATTGTAACTGTATAGTTTGATGAGTTTGACAAATACATACCCTCATATACCTACACAGTCAAGATAAAGATCATTTCATCACTCCACCAAATTCATTTATGCCTCTACCAGTCAATCCTTTGTCCTCACATCCTGACCCAGGCAATCCGCCTTCCATATAACAATTGCAATTTGTCTTTCTTGGGTTTCTTATAAAAAGAATCATATGGTTTGCTCCTTTTTATGTGCCTAGATTCTTTTGCTCTCCATAATGCTTTGAGATTCACACATGTTTTTGTGTTTATTACACTTCATTTCAATGCTAAGTAGCATTCCATTGTATGGATGTACCACAACTTGTTTATCCATGCACCAATTGATGGGCACAGGAGTTGTTTCCAATGTTTATACTGATTGTGAATAAAACTCCTATAAACATTCACACACAAATCTTTGTGTGAATATGTTTTCATTTCTCTTGGGTAAATAACTAAGGGTAAAATTACTAGATCATATGTAAGTACTCTTTTAACTTTATAAGAAAATGCCAAACTGTTTTCCAAAAAAAGTAGTACCATTATATACCCACAAGCAATATGTGAAAGTTCTTTCAGTTACCAAGATAGTAGTGCTGAAACTCTAATTATGTTTCACTTCTATTTATAATCTAACTTATTTGTATTTGCAAATGACTGCAATATAGTGTTATGGTGAAGACCACAGACTTAGAAGCCAAACTAGCAAATTTGAGTGTTCAGAGTAGAAAAATATTAAAACAAAGTAAACTTATTAAAAAATTATAATGACATTACTATTTATACTTGCCAGAAAAAAACAAGACAGTACATAGCACATATCCTCTTTCTACAATTATGTTTTGAACTCAAAAACTTTTCCCATTAAGTAATCAATAAATTATATTTAGCTTCTTAAGATGTGCTTTATAGACAGTACAAAGATTCTTCTCATTTTAGTATTTTACAAATAAGAGGTAAGTAATTATTTTTAATATGCTTAGACTCTTAAAGCTTGACTAATAAGAGTGTAAAAATCTTCCTCCTTAAGTAGCAAAAAATAGTACAAATAAAGAATTCTGCTCCCACACTAGCTTGTGAACACCTCAGGGGCAATACCTCTATATAATTCCTCTTTTATTTTCTTTGGGATAAGATGTAGGACAGGAAGCAAATGTTCACTAAATAAATTAATAATAAATGAATGGATGAATAGGCTCCTCTTGTACCCTGTACCACTTTCTACTTTATATTGTCTTTGCCTGCATATCTCATCTCTCTTTCTGGATTAACAAATCTTTCAGGATGAGAACAATGTGATCCATTTTTACATCCCTTACCACAGCCCACTCTAACAAATAAATTAGTAAACCTCTTTTAGAATTTTTTTTAAATTCCACCTAGGTTTTTGTGGAAATGAGAAGTATCAAATAGGGAATATTCGCTAATTCATTACCAAAATAATCCACAAGCATGTCAGACCTTAGGGTATACTTGGGTCATTTATAATTCTTCACAAAAAAAGTGACAGGAGCATTCTATCTATAAAAATGCATGTGCCACAGGAAGGAGCATTGTTTGCTGTGTTCAATGCTTTCTCCTTAGTGTCTGAACACTTGATATATATCTCTTAAGTGAATGAATCCAAAGATCAGTCTTCCAACATTTGTTTAACAATCTTTAATGAATATTTTATCTCCAATTATATGCCAACTATTATTCTAAGCACTGAGGAAACAATGCTAGATACATTTTCTGCCCTCATGAAGCTTATATTCTACTAATGGAAACACATAACGAATATTCTAGTAGGGGGACAACTAACGAAACAGAAGGTGGTAAGTGCTTTAGAAAAACTAAGTTAACAGGAAGAGAACATCAAGGATCAGTAGGCAAGAAGATTAAAACATAGTGTGGTCAGTGAAGGTCTCTCTTTTAATGATTGCAACATCTAAGCAGAGAGACTGGGAGAAAAAAGGGAGATAGATATTCATGATTTTGCTCAAGAAGGAGCCCTTGAGGCAGAGGGAACAACACATGAAAAGGCCCTGATGTAGAGGTGCACTTGGTAGATTCCAGAAATGGCAAGGGGACCTGTGTGGCTGAGTCCAGTGAAAAGAAATGAGTAGGAGAGGAATAAGGGCATTTTTTTAGTCTTCATTTGACTTTTTTTACTCTGAGTGAGATGGAAAGCCATTAGAGAGTTTTGAGCAGAAGAGGGAAATGATCTGAAAATATCACAAAAAGTTACGACTATGCGACCACACTCCTTAGACTTGGACCCCTCTCCTGGCCTTGTAAGTGACCTATCTGAGGAAAGGGACCCTGATGTTTAAGCTTCATTAGTTCCCTATAAATTTGACTCTGGATCTCCCTCATTTTAACAGGCTCCCTGCTTGGACGCTCTAAAAATAATTTATAGGGAAGTCAAGGATAGAGGCATGAAATCCTGCTAGACTATTGCAATTTAGGCAAGGGATGATGGTGACTCAAATCAGATAAGGGTGGTAGCAGTAGATGTGGGGAGAAATGGTTGGATGCTTGGATACATGTGAAAAATAGAGTTAACAGAATTTGCCGATAGATTGAATATAGGCTTTGGGAGGAAAAAAAAAATCAAGGATGACAACAAGGTTTGGAACTGAGTAACCAGAAAATGGAGGCGCTGTTTACTTAGCAGTAGAGTGAAAAAAACTATAGCGCAATAGCACTGCCAGGTACCACTAAAAATTCACTCGATGTTGACAATCATGTATTCTAAGTAAGAATATATAATATAATTATGTGTTTGGGTTCCCCCCAATAATATTCAGCTTCCCTTAGTGTATGCTCAGAATTGGCAAAAACCTTCATTTCACCAGGTTTGGGATCTTTCTAGATGAGTATGAAGGAGAGAGAAGCAAAAGCGTTGAGCATTTACACAAAGGAGCTCTTCTAATGACAATCCAGGGGACATAAGCTTGCAAAGGAGGGAAACAAATATTGCAGGGAGGAGGAGGGGGAGGAGACACTAAAAAGGTGGTAGGGTGCATGGATTGGACTGGCAGTTCCAGTGAAAACAATAAATGCTGGAGTACATGCACAAGAGAGGTAAAGCTGGAAACAGAGGACATGGTAGTTGGGGAGTGCTTAGATTTTTAGAATTTAAATCATGGAGGAGGTGCATTTATTGGTGATGCAAGGCTCATGGTCATAGCCAATACATGTGCCTACACTATGTTTGGAACGGTGGTACATTTAGGGTTGAGAATTAGGGTACTTATTAGAGAAGATGTCAAGGAAATGAAAGGCCAGGCCATGTCACCCTTAAAAGCATAATTTCAATCATCTGAGTACAGATTCTCCCTAAGTGTAGCCTATGTCTGTAAAGATAGAACTAACCAAGTATCTGGTAATAATCACACATATTTTTTGCTTTGTTTTTGCATAAAAGAGGAAGAACTGTAGTAGTTAACTTGTGGTGGTTATTTGTGGAAAATAACAAAAAAGGAAAATAACTTACAATTGCATTAATGATTTGAACACATTTTTGGAGAAAGGAAAGACTTGGGGGATTTAACGGGAATGTTTTAAGTACAGGGAAATGACCTGGGTCAGGTTGCTATGCATTTTTTTCCCCCAAATTATCACATGGAATTTTAATGAGGCATTTATTAATTAGTAACTTATTAACGTGATATGTAATTCTACTTCGGCAAAATGGAAATATATTAAAATAGTCTACAAGGAACAAGAGATAAAACAGTGATTAAAGCCTTTACTTGATTTGGAAAATTATTATTATTATTTTTAAGGATTTTGTTTATTTATTTATTTGAGAGAGAGAGAGCATGAGCAGTGGAGGAGCAGAGGGACAGGTACAAGCAGACTCCATGCTGAATGCAGAACCCAATGGGGGCTTATCTCGGGACCCTGAGACATGACCTGAGCTGAAATCAAAAGCTGGATCTTAACTGACTAAGCCATCTAGGCACCCAAATTTTGGAAAATTATTTTATGGTTCTCAAATTTTGTTATGAGTTTCTTTTTTCTTTTTTTCTCTTTTTTAAAATCCTTATCACCTATTTCACCCATCTTATCTCCCCTCTGGTAACCATCGGTTTGTTCTCTATAAAGAATTTCTTGGTTTATTTCTCTCTCTTTTTTTCTTTTTCATTTGTTTTGTTTCTTAGAGTCCACATATGAGTCAGATAATATGGTATTTATCTTTCTCTGACTTCTTTCACTTAACGCATACCATCAAGTTCCATCTATGTTGTTGCAAATGGCAAGATTTCATTCTTTTTATGGCTGAAGATATTCTATGGTATATAGATAACACATCTTCTTTATCCATTCATCTATTAAAGGAGATGTTCCAGCTGCTTCCATACTTTGGCTTTTGGAAATAATGCTGCAATAAACATAGGGGTGCATGTATCCCTTTGAATTAGTGTTTTTGTATTTTTGGGGGTAAATGCCCAGTAGTGCAATTACTGGGTCATAGGGTAGTTCTACTTTTAACTTCTTGAGGAACCTCTATACTAGTTTCTAGAGTGGCTGCACCAGTTTACATTCCTACCAATAGCACACAGAGGGTTCCTTTTTCTCCACATCCTTGCCAACACTTGTTGTTTCCTATGCTTTTGATTTTAGCCATTCTGACAGGTGTGAGGTAATATCTCATTATAATTTTGAAAAAAAACTCATTGTAGTTTTGACTTTCATTTCCCTGATGATGAGTGATGTTCATTTCCTGATGATGAGGTTCTTTTCATGTGTCAGAGTATTTCTGCATGATTCGCCTTCATTAAATCTTAGTTTATTTTCATCAATGATACTCTCTAAAGCTGGAGTGGTCTGGAGGATTTGATGCACAGAAATTCCACACAAGCAGTTGTCAGCATAGAGGACACTAGAATCAACCACTATCATTTCTTCACTCATTCTAACAGTATATGAATTGAGCATCTACTATATGCCATCAATTTTATTATGCCTTATGCACATAAAGATCCAGCCCTTGAGAAATTCTGGGCCAGGAGAAGGGAGAGATCCTTTAACTCATAATTCCTAATTAATAAAATGGGTGCTGTGATAGAATTATGTAGATATGCTCTAGAGATCCAAAAGAGGGTGTGCCTAAGACTTCCCAGAGGGTAGGAAGACACCCCTAGGGAAAAGGGCATTTTCACTATATCTTAAAGGGGTAGTTATGGCAGTTTTCCAGTCATAGAACATGAGGGACAAACATTCCCAAAGAGAACAACAGCAGCAAATTCAAAGGCACAGGAACATTAAAAAGTCTGGCAATGGAGGAGAGAGATGCAGAGTTGCCAGATATTGAGAAAGTAAATACAACTGAGAGGAAAAAGGGGTCAGGAGAAGAGGCTGAAAAGGTCTAGAGGGCCCAGATCAGATTGTGATGGATCTGCAGGACTCTAGGATGGATGGATGATTATTTTTTTTTTTTGGATGGATTTTTTTTTTTAAGATTTTATTTATTTACTCATGAGAGAGAGAGAGAGAGAGAGGCAGAGAGAAGCAGGCTCCCCACTGAGCAGGGAGCCCGATGTGGGACTCGACCCTAGGACCCCAGGATCATGACCTAAGCTGAAGGCAGACGCTCAACCATCTGAGTCACCTGGGGGCCCTGGTTTTTTTGTTTTTTTTTTTTAAGATTTGTCATTTGAGAGAGAGAGAATGCGCCCTGGTGAGAGCGTTAGCGTGCATGGTGGGAAGGGAAGAGGGAGAGGGAGAATCTTAAGCAGATTCCCTGCTGAGGGCAGAGCCAGGCACTGGGCTTAATCTCAAGACCCTGGGATCCTGACCTGAGCCGAAATCAAGTCAGATGCTCAACTGACTGAGCCACTTAGGCTCCCCAAGGATGGATTTTATTCAGCAGGCAAAGAATATGATTTGTAAGTGTGTGTTCAGTGTGGAAGAAACAAAGAAAATGAATAGAAATAGATTCTTGCCTCCCCCTAACCCTCTTTTCATTTTAATTTCCCATCCTCTTCATTTAAGATGGAAACTTTGTTTAAAATGCAGACAATGCCTCCTCTCAGATTGTTAGTTGAGAAAGAGACTTGGTCTTTCTTTCCTCCATGTCTGGTATTTAGTAACACTGGTGCCCCCTGCTGTGGCCCACACTGTCTGGTCAGTATTTGTTGGGCATGATGGGAAATACTCATATCTCAAGCCCATGAGGCAGAAGGTAGCTATGAACAATGAGAAATTGTGGAGGCAGGTGCTCATTGGGACAGCCATGCATTTCTCTGCGTATTTTTCTGTCACTATTTCCCAGAACTGGAGATTTCTTTTTAAAGTGAGAGTCTTTGAGAGCTCACCAGTTTTGTAAGAGTCATTTCTGTGCATGCATTTGTTTTAGTCAGGGTAAAGAGCTCGCTTCTGAGGCCTCGGGAAGTGTTTCTTACACTCTCTGGTAGGTCCTAAGCTACCCTGAACTTTATATATTATTCTTCAATAACAACTTTCCATCTCATGAGAGTGGAACACAGGAAGGCTCACTAGAATCAATGACTGGGTAATTGAACCGTCAGGAGCTCTGTTTTACATGATGCTCTGGCTTTGAGAATACTTGATAGTTAGCAAATTTGCTTTTGCTAAAAGAAACCAAAGTGATTCATAAAATGAAATTCAGAAGGGTCATGCGTAGAGGCCAAAGTGGTTCTGATTCTCTGTTTTCCCTCTCCCAGGTATATTAGCAAAGATTGTTGACAAAAAGTCAACAAAAACTTAAACCAAAAAGGAAATTTAATATGAAGCTCTCTTAGATGCAAAGGGACAAGGGCTGAATAATATCTTGTGCACCCATAGGTCTTTTAATGCAGTCCTCTTTATTGAAAAAATAAAATACTCTTCTCTAAGAATGTTTGTGTGGCACAAACACTGTATTTTGTGGTGCATTTAGGTCACACCAGAAATTACTGTTTTATTCTGAAAATGAAAACTGAATGAATCTCCGCTGGCCATTTGTGTAAGAAGAAAACAAAGCACCATTTTTTTTTATCCTTTTAGCGGAGAGCGCTCCACCGTCAATTTGTCTGCAGAATATATGAAATAGTTTATTACTTATATGCTTCTGAGAGCAGATGAGAGAAAAGTAAGATTTGATAACTCAACTTTATGTGAACCAATCTGCCTTGCCTAGACAGAGGGAAGCAGAGTTTTATAGGATTTTCCATGGGCTGCTACCAACTGGAGTCACTCAGGAGTGCTTTCTGACCTGTAATAATTTATGAAATTTATTGCTACTTAAGTTTGCCTGGACAAGTTTTGACCGTTAGAAGAGTAAATAATTTATTTGCAGATTATAGCGAGGTCATCTTAAATACTTCATCAGAAGAAGGAGATGTGATTGCATCATCTCTCCAACCAAACAGCACACCCCACTTAGGTGAAACTGGGGGCTCATCCAGAAAGGGACTGCAGGACTGTAGCAGATTAGCATAAATGAGGCTGTCTGAGTTGAGGAGACCAGGTTATGCCATTAACTCGGTGATACCAGCGATGTTGCCAGAACACAGCCCTCCTCTGCCAGGTAGTATTAGCTTGAAACTATCTGTGGGGGAGAAATTAGACCTGAGCTGAGCCTCTCCTCCCTCCCTGCCCGCCCCCCCCTCCAAGACTCAAGACTGAGCCTCTCCCCAGCTTTGCTAAGGGCAAACTTAGAGCATGTACCATGAAGGAAACGCCTGGAAATGAAGGGAATGCAGGGAAATCCATAGCAAACTGGTAGTAGTTTCCTTCTGACAGGCAGAAAACAAACGGAGTCTCAGAATCAAGGTTTCTGTCAGCCGGGAGGTGAAATGGGAACTGCTCTGGAGATCTGGAGGCCTGATAGGGACTGGCCTCTTTATCATGAAAAGTGGAAAGCAGTAGTTGGGGAGGCAGCTACAGTCTTTAGCAACTCCCCAGACCCCACAAGCAATTATAAGATGGTTTCAGCAACTATTGGTGATGGTAGCCTTTATTTCTTTAGAAGGTAACTACATCTTTTGACATATCTTAAATCATGAGAGGGGTTTATGTCCTATCACTTTTTCTATATCTCAGCAGTTCCTTAACGCTGGGCTCTTGATATAAAAACACGGATGGCTCAGTAAATGCATGATTTACTTTTGGTAATAGGTGAGGATTATTCTCCTGGTTCATAGACAAATTTAATAGTTTCTATTTGAACTTTTCTCTTTTTTGCTTTTATTAGTCCTATGCTGTTATAATTTTCATCAAGTTATTCACAACCCTTTCTTACACTGCATTTAATATAACATTACAATTCTTAAGGAATGGAAGTCCAGAAATTACAAAAATCATGTAATTTGAATCTAATTTCACTGCTGTATATATTGACAGTATATCAAGGTTTAATTTTATTTTAAACTAAAATTAGTAGTCTTGTCTCTGGGTTCTGACAATAATTTGTTAAAGGTTAAAAGGAATATTTTCACATTTGATCAAGAAATACTGTCACATGGGGCCCCTAGGTGGCTCAGTGGGTTAAGCCTCTGCCTTCAACTCAGGTCATGATTTCAGGGTTCTGGGATCAAGCCCCGCATCAGGCTCTCTGCTCAGCAGGGAGCCTGCTTCCCCCCTCTCTCTGCCTGCCTCTCTACCTACTTGTGATCTCCCTCTCTCTGTCAAATAAATAAACAAAATCTTTAAAAAAAAAGAAAAAAGAAAAAAGAAAGAAAAAGAAATACTGGCACAAGGGCGCCTAGGTGTTTCAGTCATTAAGCATCTGCCTTCGGCTCAGGTCATGGTCCCAGAGTCCTGGGATCAGGCTCCCTGCTTGGCAGGAAGCCTGTTCTCCCTCTCCCACTCCCACTGCTTGTGTTCCCTCTCTTGCTGTGTCTCTCTCTGTCAAATAAATAAAAATAAATCTTTAAAAAAAGAAGAAATTAATACTGGCACAAAGAATCAATTAACCTTCTCTGAATCTATACTCTATCACTTAACATTATAATTAAATTCATGTTCACTATTCAACAAGCATTTATTAAACCCCTATTGTGTGCTTGTTACTCTGCTGGCACTGAAATATTTTAAAAATTATACATAATAATCCCATCAAGAAATTCTTGTTTTAGTTTATTAGAGGGTTATAAGACATGAGCATAATTAATTGTGAGACATAGTAGAAAGTGATGTGTTATAAGCAAATATAAGTAAATGGCAATGGGAATCCAGACAGAGAACATTTGTAGTCAGAGAGCTTCATAAGAGATGTAATTTTGAGTTGGACTTCGAAGGATGGATAAGGGCAAAGTCATTTCAGGTAAAGGAATAAACATGAACAAAGGCACAGAGATGGTAAGTTACAAGTTGTGTTCATTGCTAGGGTAGAAGGTAAGACAGATTTTACGTATACTCTGTCTTCATGGATGAGTTTCTTCAGCTCTTGGCAAATTCTTTCTATTATGCAATTTAGAGGTAAGGCTTAAGATGGTAGTCATATGCTAAATTAATTTCTCATTAAGATTTTAATTACTGCAATTAGATCCTCTCCTGTGGAGCTTTGGTTTTGCCAAGAGACTTTGGGTGTATAAAGTAGGAAAAGTAAAGTCACCATGAATGAGGGGAGATGGAACAGCACCTAAAGAATAGAGAAAAAAGGTGTGATAGCACAAACAATGCACAGAACTTATTTTTACCTTTTCTTTTGTGATAGCTAGAAAAACACATACATTTTAAATGTAAATTTAGTTCTGCTCTAGTACTGACACTTTGTACTGATGTGTTATATTATCTTAGGTGATCCTGTCTATGTAGAATTTCTATTTGTCCATTCAGCTTGATAACTCCAAACTCTCTTGAGGCTTTCAAGTTTCAGACTCTTTTTTCCTCCCTCCATTTGAACGAAGAAATAAATTTTACTAGGAAAAGTGAGAATTCAGGCTGATTCTAATATTCGATTTTTTCTTTAAAAGCACCTTCTTCTTTTCATAGCTCTCAGGAAATTAGGATAACGATGGCTTGCATCAAATTAACTAGCTCTTGGGTAAGTTGGCCAAATCAGAGATAACTTGGTACAGAATTACTAAAGATCTTATTACCTATGAATTTCACTGGAAAGGATTTCTTGGACAACAACATTTTGTATAACAAGAACCACCACCACCACCAACAGCAAATGCTATTTGTGCAATACTTTAGAATAAATAAATTGAAGCTATAATCATGCATATTCTAGTAGAAAGCCAAAAATGGCCACTGAAAAAATCCTTAAAGACATGTTAGTTATGTAAAATATGAACAATAAGTAGATGGTATCCAATTAAAATATATTTTAAAGCCAAAGGGAAATCTGACTGCTTAAAATGAGGAAATGGAATTAAACACTCCACCAGCCGAGTCTTATAGAAGAGTCTCAAAGAAAGATGTTTGTGTAATAGTAATATAATTCAGGGCATTAACTAGCAGTAAGTTCACATCACTGTTTTTGGTTATTCAAAAAGATCCTAAGTTTAGTCACTGAAGTTGACAGGCTTATTTGTCCATGTGATTCCAGCTTATGTTAGGAAACGTGGTTTTAATTTTCTCTCCCATTTCTGTGACTTTTCTCCTCTTACAAATCTCTTTCTGTTCCTCTGTCTCCCGCCCCTTCTTTAACATTCAAACACATTTTCCTAGGTCTTCACTCTCACAGAAAAAATTAGTTGAAAATGTTCATTTAATGTGTCTCAGTACTCTTTCTAGGAATGTTTGCATTTTGTATGAATAATAATAACAAATATCTGAACACAGATATAGATATATATGTATATATTGATCTGTTTTGAAACTTCAGCCATTAATGATGGTAGAGAGTCTTTATAGGTAGTCTTCCCTATGCTTTCAGACCATCCCCACAGGCAGTGCCTTGCCCATTTGATGGATGAGGCCAATTGTTCTAGTGTGTGGCAATAATTTTGAGGAAGACAGGTGAGCACAGATAAAATATCAATCAAGTAGTTGTTCTTCAACATTGTCTACTAAGAAAATTCCGGATTTCCCATAGAAAAAAGGCACTATCCATCCTATGTCTTATTCCCTTGAGGCTCCCATCAGTAGCAGCTTTCTCTGGGAAAACACGAATTAGAGTACTCCGACCCCCAAACTGCACCATTGACCTAGCTTTACAAACCCCAAAGGCAAAGACCTGTTGCTGGGAGCAATTTCTCAGGGGTCAACTATTTCAGCAGGGATGTGGAGTGGCTGCTGGTGATGACACAATAGAGCGGCCCAGTGCACTTTGACCTGTCACCCCTGCTTCAGTTCAAGGATTATTTGATAAAATTGTTTGTTGACACCTATGGGAATATTTGTGAGAATTTCTGCTTTTAACATTAAACCTTTGGCATTAGGCTTAGTTAAAATGTATAGAATGCTTAGTTTATAGAAGAGCAAAGAGAAGTAGAATAGGAAGGGAATGGATCTGGCTCTCTAGGCCAGGCAATTTTGTCTGGGCTAGCAGTAAAATTGAGCTAATATGAGGGTTATGAATAGGGACCTTGGGTTTAGTTCTTATTTCCACTTCTTAGCTGTTGACATTCAGTAGGCAGTGCTGCTGTGAGGATAAAATTAGGTAACACACTTTATGCATTACAATATCTGGCACATGGAAGGCATTCAATAAATGGCACTCTATTGCAATGTTCTTTCACATTTTGTAAGTTGCTTTTAATTGAAGATTTCTTAATATGTTTTGGAAAAGAACTCCCTTTGACATTCTAATGAAAACGCTGGACTCTTACCTCTCAAAAATGGCTGTGTATTCTAAATTTGATGTTTTTCAGTGTTTTTACAAACTTTCTTAAATATACTAAATGTGATCTATAATTGCATATGTTAACTTGGCTAGGCTATGGTACCCAGCTGTTCGGTCAAACAGTCCATGTGGCGCTGTGAAGGTGTTTTTCAGATGTGGTTAATATTAAGTCAGGAGACTATAAGTACATCAGCTTAACCTCTATAATGTGGGTGGGCCTCATCTAATCAGTTGAAAGCCTTAAGAGAAAAGACTGAGGTCTCCTGAAGAGGAAGAATTTTGCCTCCAGACTACCTTTAGACTCAAGACTGCAAGAATGACTCACAGGAATTTCCAGCCTGCCAGACTGTTCCATGGATTTTGTACCAGCAAGGTCCCAACAAGCCTATGAGCCAATTTCTTAATACCATTCTCTCACTCTCTCTCTACCTCTGTCTATCTCAATAGACAGATAGACAGAGATAGAGACACACATAGATCTATTCATCTACCTCTCTACATCCTATTAGTTCTGTGTCTCTGGAGAACCCTAATATACCTAAAGGACTCACTAGGGAGTTCAGACACACACACACACACACACACACACACACACACACACACACACACACACCACTTGGAATTCTCTGGAGAAGACATTCTGAAAACAACTTGATCCAATTGCCTCATTATTAAACCATGCATTTCTCACAGAATGGTTCTATTCCTCTTCTAGTGGTAGTTAATTAGGAGTTAGAAAGGGAACTATTCAGTGTTAAAGTACAAAGTAAACACTTCTGGTAGGTATTGAATAAATGCTTCCCACTTTACTCTTTTAATTCCAGAGGCGATTACAAAAGTGATTACAAAAGTCAATCGTTTTTGGAAGCATCTAATGACAAGGATCAAAATCCCTTCACCTGATGGTTTGGACAAGGCCCCATTAGTGCTGCTGTGTGAGGCCCACCACTGTCTGGAGGACAATTATGCTGATTTTAACCATCTCAGGTGTGCAGGTGAGAAGATCTTAATAGATTCTTGGAAGAAGCCTAAGTGACGGAAATATAAAAATAAAATATAATTTTCCCATCATTTTTCCACATATTTTAAGGATTGTTTGAATTTTTCATTTTTCTGAAGGAGTATGTGAAATTTTATAAAACTCAAGATGAAATGTTTGGAAATACTTAGAAGCAACAATCCAAGCGAACCCCTAAAAGCTTCAATAATAAAAGATAAAAAGAGGAGAAAAATTGGGAATTAATTATAGATAAAATTTCTGGGCATTATCACCTGCAAGTTAGCTTAATACTTTCCTTGACGATCTGTACTAAGAATCTGTGAGACCTATACAGTTTCCAGTGCAGGAAACTTACTCAAAGGGAACTCTTGTCATCACACAAGGTATATGATAAATGGATGACTAAGCCATTAGTAAGACTACTTTTACAGTTCTTTGGAAGGACAAATCCACTAAACTATTTATTCAGAAAAGAACAATGTTACTGACAGTGTATTGGTCAAAGAGAAGAGAACCTTCTCCACATGCCCCATTCTTTCAGCCTTTGTCCAATATTGCCTCTGACATACTTCACGACCAATTTGTGACAGGTTTTATCTGTGAAGTGGAAATAATATCTGGTTTTCTCACAGAAACATTGTGAGGATAAATGAGATAAATCATTTGAAGTGCTTTGGGCTCCACTGATGATGAGTGCTATATTTCAAAGCATTATTATTTATTTCACAAGTGACTTGTCACCATTCCTAATCTGTGTAAAGCACTTTGAATTCCTTAGAGAAAGATCTGATATTGAGTGAAATTTTAATACAAGTGGGTAATATGCAATACAGAGAATCTATTCTGTTAGAGACCCCATTACTACTGTGTGGGGGAAAATAATGCATGCTGTAGCACGGTGGATAAAAAAAAATGTCAGGGCATACTTAACCTTTTAAACTGATTTTCTGATCTGTCCTCCCAATCTAGCCTAAGAAACTTACGTTAGAGACAGAGCATAAGTGTATACTCGGTCAATGTCATATTGGTCCTTAAAACTCCCCATCTTATTTTAGTAGTCCACACAAAAAATTAATCGACATATCCAATATTTACTGAGCATTTACTGTTTGCCACTGGACTAGATTCTAGTGATTAAAAAAAGTAGTCAAAGTAAGAAAAAGCCTGGTGGACAATGAAATAAATCATATAAAGAAAAGTGGGGCAAGCAATCTAATCAGTTAAATTAGAAACACCAGTGTGACATCTTGACCTTAAAATGACCTTTTAAAAAAAGTTTAACACTACTAAAACTTCCCAACAGAGGAGGAAGTAGCAATAGTTCTAGAATTTACCCATTTCCAATTGTTAAGGGCACCTCTAATATCAAGGTTTTGGTCTCTGATACTACACTTCACTATAAAATACCAAGATGGCTTAGGGGGTAGCTACTTCCATGTCTTATATCTGGAGAAATTATAATGGGCTTGGATATTTTGTTTTTGCCATTAATCAAGAATGTTTATAAGGGTGTTGGAAACAGTGCTATAAAGGAGGACAAAAGAACAAAATTGAAAGTAGCTCCATATGGCCATGTTGAAATAGTATGATTATATAAGAAAAGTTATAATAATACTACAGTTAATTGGAACAAATTGAACTTGTGAAAGGACAGGAATTCTTACTGATATTCAAATTTAAATGCACTGTACTTAAATCTAGTCTTTTATTCAACCTGTATTTATTTAGTGCCTACTGTGAGGCTGTCTACTGGAGCTCAAATGCTAGTGGAGACAGAAAGACAAGCAAATAAGATTAACAAAAAATAAGTAAAATCTGTACATCCATGGTGATGAGTACTACGGAGAGAAATAAATCAGAAAAAGGCTAAGAAATGGCAGAGAGAAGAAGCTGCAAAGAAAAGGCAGAGAAGCAGGAAGTTATTCATGGAAAGAGTGGTCTAGGCAGAGTAAAGAATTTTGGAGATGAAGTCAGAGATGTTCAGAAAATACCCAGAGATGGCTTGTGTAGAGTCTCATAGACCACTGGAAAGAGTTTGGCTTTTCCCTGAGTGAAATGGGCAGCGATCTGCAGCTAGGTGGTTGATGGACTGCGGGTGGGGCAAGAGCAGGAGTGAAACACCACCTGGGAGGTTATACAATCGTCAATCATCATGTTGGCTTGAAAAGTGATCAGAGTCTATATTTCCAAGTCAACACTAACAGGATTTTCTAAAGGATTTGATGTGGGTTATGAGAGACAAAAAAGTGTCAATGGCAATGCCGTAACTGTGCCTTCAAAACCTGGAAAAATGGAGTTGGCATTTACAAGGTTGGGGTAAAATGTGGGAGAAACAGGTTTAAGGGGGAAGACCGGAGGCATGGTACTGAGTTTATTCAGTTTGAGATGCCTACTAGGCATGCAAGAGATGTAGAGTAGGTGTGAATATATGAGGCTGGCAGTCTGGGACGCCGGAGCTGATAAGTTTGTCCTCTGTGTGTGTGTGTGTGTTTGGGTATGCACATGTACACTGATGAAATGAAGAGGAAAAGAAGAAGAAACTGGCAGAACAGATTAAGAAAGACAATTAGAGAGACCCATGAAAGTGTTATCCAGGAATCAAGTGAAGACAGTGCTTCAAAGGTTAACTGTAACAATAAAGAAAGGTGAAAAACAATGAAGTGTATAATTTTTAGGGATGTTAATAAATAAGTTTTTGATATATTATTTTGATTTTTTAATTATATCATTATTGATAAAGTTTCTCTGAGTGTAACTCAGTCATCCCGGAAAATGTTGCAGTATATCAAGAATAGAAAGGGGTGATAAATGTTGATGGTTACTCATAACAACCAGATAAAAAGTGGCTCCAACTATTCATAACATGTATGTCTACAAAATCCAAGTGGAAAGAAGGTTCCAAAGTATTTAAAAATGATAATTAGCTAAAAAAACTAAGGAGAAGAGCTAACAATGCCTCAGTTATTCCCTCATCTCCTCTGGATTGCTTCTGAATTAAAATAAAATATTAATGAGAATTTCATGATGTCAGAACAGGTTACTGTGATGCAAAGACACTTCAGTGAGATAAGTATTGCAGGTTATTTGAAACCTAATTTACTGGAAAGACAAGAACTTGTAGAAATAAAAATATACAACAGTATGTGAGGGAGGGAAGTGAAGGGAAGGAGGGAGGGAGAGAGAGAGAGAGAGACGCCAAATATGTAACAAGTGAACAGTACTACTAAAAGGGATTCAGCTGGGCCACCTTGGTGGCTCAGTCAGTTAAGAGACAGACTTTTGATTTTGGCTCAGGTCATGATCTCAGGGTCCTAGGATTGAGCCCCAAGCTGGGCTCCATATTCAGTGGGGAGTCTGCTTCAAGATTCTCTCTCTCCTTCTGCCTTCCCCCGCTTGTGCACACGCACTCACACTCTCTCTCAAATAAATAAATCTTTAGAAAAAAAAAAGGATTCAGCCAAGTAATATTTCATTAGAGTTTAATTCCCTTGAATGGCAGGGTCAGAGAAGGTCCTCAGTAACTGATTGATAACCTAGATCCTGCAACATCTGCTGTTCTGAGGAGGAGGATCTGTACAGAGCAATAAAATTCCAGGGAAAGATCAATATAATACTTTCTAAAACCACAGGAAAATATCAAAACAAGTATTAAAATAACCTAGGAAGGTATAAAATGTGGTACAGAAATAAAAATAATAACTGAAGTAAATCTGTGGTGTTAAATGTGAATGTCACAATAAATTTTGTAATTATTGCATTTAGTTTATATTTTATCTGTTCTTTAAGGTATTTGTAAATGTGTTATTGCTATATAAGTTATTGAAGAGAGATTAGTTAAAAATGCAATTGGTGTTTACATGTTTAAGAAAAATTAATTTTCATAGTTTTATCTTTTAGGTATGAATTCAATACATTAACCATTAACTTATAAAGGGAGGTGAGCATCCTCTTCCCCATAAAAGCTCCTTGGATACTGAAGAATCAAACACAGAGCTGCATGAAAAAGAGCCCAGTCTTCAAGGATATAAGTGCAGGATTGTAGAGACAAATTGACACATATTTACAAGGCTGTGTGGTACATAAAACTGAGGCAAGCATTAGGGAAATGGTTCTTGAAGTTTTTGATCTCAGAACACTCTTATACTCTTAAAATTACTGAAGATCTGAACAGATTTCATTTATGTGTATTAAATCTACCAATATTTACTGTACTAAAAATTAAAAAATGAGATATTTTAAAATACTTATTAATTCATATAAAAATAATAAACCTTTTACATGTTAACATATTTTTATGAAATACAATGATATGCTCTAAAATACAAACTTTAGGGGCATCTGGGTGGCTTGAGTCAGTTAAATGTCTACCTACAACAATACACTCTAAAATACAAATTTTAGGGGCACCTAGGTGGCTGGAGTCAGTTAAGTGTCTGCCTTTGGCTCAGGTCATTATTCCAGTGTGCTGGGATAAGTCCTGCATTGGGTTCCCTGCTCAGCAGGGAGTCTGCTTCTCCCTCTCCCTCTGCCCCTTACCCCTGGTTGTCCTGTTCTCTCACACGTGCGTGCTCTCTCTTTCTCTTAAATAAATAACATCTTTTAAAAAATAAAAATAAAATACAAATTTTAGTGACAATAATGGCATTGTATTGCATTTTTAAAAATCTATTTAATGTCTAGTTTAGGAGGATCTCTATATGTGTCTGAACTAATCTGTAGCAATATGTTGATTTAGTTGGTGTATATGAAGCATATATGGCCTCCCACTGGTATGTAGTTGGAAAAAGGAAGAAAATTTTAATAGTCTCTTAAGATAATTCTTTTATATTACACCAAAACTCAACAAGCAGTTTCTTAAAGCTTAGTGTTAAAGTGGAATCTGAAATAATATAAACTTTTTGTGTTCTATATAAATATTCATTCATCTTTCATATGAATGGGTCTTTTATCCATTAAAGTTTTATAACATCATCATAGATCATTTGGAAAATATTGATTCACTAAGTTATACAAATCCTACAAAAGTTGACACATCTCATTATATAATATCAAAAAATCACATTTGTTAACATCACTGATCTCAAGAAAAGATTTTACGTATTGGGAGAGATAGCAAGCTCATACTGGCTGATAAGAGCTTTCCACAAAATAATTTTCATTTAAAAGCTCAAATTCTATAACTACAAGGACTATTAGTTATTTTTCTTGAAGTGACAGATTCCACTTATTTTCAGGAAAATGTCTGCCAAATTCAGTCTAAATAAACATAATTTCGAGTTTTCTTTCAAGTAAAAATAGTACTTCATTTAAAAAGCAATTGAGCTTGTAGCAAATATGTTTTATGTGCGCTTTCCATATCATTACACAAAATATTAAAAAGATATAGTCTCGAGGGTCAAGATTAAATAAAATAAAATTGTCATTGCTTTATTAAGGAATTCTTACATGGCCTTTCTCCCCCCGCTTTCCAAATACGTGGCTGTGAAATATACAATAACTTCTAGTACAGTTTAGTGTGTCTGCCTTTGTTTGTGCTAAGGTGCTGGCAGTCAAACCCCCTACTGCTTTTGTACCATTTGTTCAAATGTCAACACAGTGAACAAAGCACATGTCATCTTCATTATTATTGTGAAAATAGTTTTGAATTCACAGCCCCCAGAAGGGTTTTGAAAACCTAAAAAATCTGTGAAGCACACTTTGACAACCACTGTTTTAGGCTGTCATGGGAGCACAGTGAAGTAGCACCCACCCCAAGCAGGGTATTAGGAATTAGAGACAGGGAAGGCCTCTTAGAGAAAAGACACATGAGCTGGGCCTAAGGGAGAATTAATTAGTATGTAGCTGAAGGAAAACACAAGTAAAGGTGTGAAGGCAAGGCACAACATGGTGTAGACAGAAACCTTAGTAAGTTAATGATGCTGCACTAGCAGAACCACGGCCAAATGGGGAGTGTCAGATAAAACTGGAGAACTAGAAAAGTGCTGGATCAAAGAAGGAGAAATATGCCACATTAAAGATCCTAAGTTTTTATCCTTTAGTTAAAAGAATGTAAGTTTTAAGAAGAATGGAATTGTCACATTGCATTGTAGAAAGATCACTTACATGAAGCATAGATTTGAGAACAAAACTGGAAGCAGGGAGACGAGGTTTAGAGGATATTTCTTCTTGCAATGGACTAAATGTTTGTTTCCTCCCCAAATTCACATGTTGGGAACCTAACCCCCAATATAATGGTCTTTGGAGGCCTTTGGTCATGAGGTAGAGTCCTCATGGATGAGGTTAGTACCCATATAAAAGAAACCCAAGAGAGCTCCTTTCCGTCCATCCTGAGAGGACACAAGAAGAAGACAGCCATCTATGAACCAAGAAGAGGGTCCTTTTCAGATGCTGCATCTGTCAGCACCTTGATTTTGAACTTCCCAGCCTCCAGAACTGGGTTTCTGTTGTTTAAGCCACTCAGTGTATCATATTCTGTTATAGCAGTCTGAATGGACTAAAAGACTTTTAAGACTCCTTTTCTTTTTTTAAAGTCTTATTTATTATTTATTTGAGAGAGAGAGAGAGAGAGAGCATGAGTGGGAGGGGCAGCGGGAGAAAGAGAGAATCTAAAGCAGATTCCGCACTGATCGCAGAGCCTGATGTGGGGCTCAATCTCATGACCCCGAGATCATGACCTGAGCCAAAACCAAGAGTTACATGCTTTACCTACTGCACCACCCAGACACCGCCTCCTTTTCCTCCTCCCCCCCTTCTGTCTGTCTCCCTCCTCCTCCTCTTGATGCTCTTCCTCCTTCTCCTCCTCCTCCTTCTTCTTCCTCTTCTTCCTCTTCTCCCTCTCCCTCTCCTTCTTCATTTCTGTTTGGTAATTCCAAAATACAAACATATGTTTGTTATTAAAAGTAAAATAAAATAGAAAACAATATGGAAAAACAAAGACAATCTTTCTGTCTCCCTTCACCCCTAAGACCCCGAAAAACCAGTTACAGCATGGTATGCGTCCTTCAGAGGATAGATCATTCTTACAGTTTCTCTGTGATTTTGAAGTAGTTTATCTGTTCAGCAGGCCACTGGATATGAGACTGAAGCATGTAGAAAGGTTAGACCAGACATGTGGAATGTCATCATATGAGGAGTGGTTAAAACCATGAATGTGGGTGATACCATCTCGGGATATCACACAAAGAAAAGATCGGTGCACTGCAGCCTGATGTGTGGGGATCACCACAGGGAAGACACGTGCAAAGGCCCAGAAGGAAAGGAAAAGACGATGGGTTTTAGTGGGAAAATCCTGATAATAACTTTAGTTTAAAACATTGAGGATGTGCCTTTACAATAAGAGTATGCTGAGTAAATGTTCTGAAGGAAGTTGGTGGGTTTTAATAGAAATTAAAAAGGGAGGCTTTATGAGACTATAATAATTTTCCTATGGTTTTGTGCACATAATTTACATATAATGTAATTCATCTTTAGTCAGGACTTCAGGGATGCTCTCAGGAGATCAGCACCCTGAGAAATAAGTGAAGGATGGGATTTATTATGTATTTAATATTAAACAAATGGTTAGACATTTGTATGTCCTACCAGGAAAAAAAGGAAATATTGATCCATTTTTGAAATATTAGGGAAACTGAAAAATTTCCAGGAAATATTAGAAAAAGGAAGACAGAGAAAGCAGTCACTTCAGTTTATGAAGTGGTGAGAAAATCTCTTAAAAAATAAGAGTTTGGGAGATGAGAAGGATAGATACATGGTGACCTTCTAATAGTAAACCTGCAGAAATATATATATATGTATATATATATATATATATATTTGATATATATCTATCTATCTCAAATTTAAGTAATGCATATTTTGGTATTTATAAGTATTGCTTTACCTTAGTTTATTCAAGTGGAAATAAATAGCATTCTGGAGCCCTCAGAATGAGATCAGAATGGGTGTGCAGGTGAAATCGGCAAGCACTTACTATTGTCACAATGAGTGGATACTGATGTGAGTGCCTATTTTCCTATGGAATAATCTGTACTCACTACAGCACATCCGACAAACTTAAATTTTTCTAACATCTATATATAAGACACTCTGATAGCTACTAGGGATACGCCAATGATGAAATACTGTTTTTCTCTTAAAGAATTTGTATTCTCCCTAACAAATCATCTACCTAAACCACTAATAATGAATATATCATGATAAATATGGTGCAGGGATTGCTTTTCAACAAGTCTAGTAAAATCAGTTCTGCTATACCTTCTTAAAGGGTAGAAAAGTGCTTCAGCTTTTTATCTCTTTTCTGTTCCCCAAGTGCAAGCCTTTGACAAGGGAAAATAACCTTCCATCTGCTCTAAATATCTCCTGTATAAGAAGTGTTGTAAAATTATATAGTACAGTTGAGCACCCTATGTCCTTTTACTCCATGAAATGGAACCATAATTTAGCCAAATGCGGAGACATGTAAAGAGATGTACTAATTGTTAAGTGGCTAGTCCAGAGTTCTCTGCAGTAGGTGGACTGCACAGGCTGGCTTTATTTGAAATGCTAATTATCTTAGAACAGATTTTTTTCTCCTGTATGGATGTATTTTATTTCAGGATACATGGTTTGTACAGTTTGTTGAAATTCATGTAGTGATGAGCCATTTAGTGGTGAGAGTACTATTTGTGTAACATATAATGTTTTTCACACAAATCTACTAGGTCTAACAAACTGACACTTTCTTTCCTTAGAGATAATTCCTCTATAGAGGACTAACTCATCAAACTGGGTCTAATTAGAACAAGAGCTGGGTATCCTTACTGTTAGTTCTGTTCAAAGAGTAATATGACCAACTGGGTGACTAAATTTGGCTTAGGTAAAAATCTACCAGAATGTAGAAACCGTCCTACATTCATGAGGACTAGGTACTTTTAAAAACATCCTTAGCCTTAGCCTTCTGTTTTCTCAGCCCCCTCCCCCAAATAAAAGCACTAAGACATTTTCAGAATCATGTACACAAAACTATAAAACTAGAATTTAAAACAGGAGAAAGTCCAGATGACTCAGGTTCAGTGATGACTTTTTTTTTTAAGCTTTTATTTATTTTTTGAACTCTACACCCAATATGGAGCTTGAACTCACAACTCCAAGTTCAAGAGTCTCATGCTCTACCACCTAAGCCAGGCAGGCACCCCTTGGCAATCACTTTTTAGATACAACAGTAAGGGCATGATACATGAAAGAACAAATTGACAATTTGCACTTCATTAAAATTAAAAGCATCTTCTCGATGAAAGATGCTGTCAAGAAAATGAGAGGACAAAACACAGACTGGGAGAAAATATTTGCAAAAGACATATCTGATAAAAGATTGTTATCTAAAATATGCAAAGAACTCTTGTTCTAGTAAAGAGGCCCCTGAGTGGCTCAGTCAGTTAAGCATCTGCCTTTGGCTCAGGTCCTGATGGTCCTGGGATGGAGCCCTACTCAGTAGGGAGCGTGTTCCTCCTTCTGCCACCCCCGCTGCTTATGCTCTCTCTCTTAAATAAATAAATAAAACCTTAAAAAAAGAATTCTTAAAAAATAATCAATAGTAAAAAAATAAATGAGCAGACTAAAAGAAATGGCTGATAACTTAAACAGATACCTCACCAAAAATGATAAACTGGTGATAAATAAGCATGTGAAAAGATGCTCCACATCACATATCATCAGGGAAATGTAAATTAGAACAATAAGATACTACTACACACCTATTAGAATGGCCCAGATCCAGAACACTAACTACTACAAATGTTGGCAAAGATGTGGAACAACAGGAATTTTCACTCATTGCCAGTGGGAATGCAAAATGGTATAGCCAACTTTGGGAGACAGTTTGCTGGTTTCTTATCAAAGAAAACATACTCTATCCATACAATCCAATGAACTGTGCTCCTTGATATTTATCCATAGGAGTTTAAAAACTTAAATCCACACAAAAACCTATACACAGGTGTCCGGAGAACTTTTATTCATAACAATCAAAACTTGGAAGCAACAAGATGTCTTTTAGTAGGTGAATGGATAGATAAATAGACTGTGGTATAGCCAGACAATGGAGTATTATTCAACAGTAAAAAGAAATGAGCTATCAAACCATGAAAAGACAGTCAGTGAAAGAAACTAATCTGAGAAGGCTATATACAATATGATTTCAACCATATGATATTCTAGAGAGGCAAAACTACGGAGACAGTATAATGATCAGTGGTTGCCAGGGGTTAGGTGGAGGGAAGGATGAATAGGCAAGAGTATAGAGAATTTTTAGGGCAATTAAACTATTCTGCATGATACTATAATGGTAGATACATATTATACATTTGTCAAAACCTATAGAATGTACCTCACTGAGAGTGAACCCTAATGTAGACTATGTATCCTGGGTGATAATGATGTGTTAGTGTAGGTTCATTGATTATAACAAATGTACCACTCTGGTTTCAGATACTGATGGTGAAGGAGGCTGTGCATGGGTGAGGGTAAGGGTTATATAGAAACCCTTGTATTTCTTACTCAATTTTGCTATAAACCTAAAACTGCTTTAAAAATTAAAATGTTTTTAGGAGAGCTGTTTGGGAAGATCATCATCCTGTTACTAGAAAGAGTAAAATTTTAAGGTACTTATGGAAGGCATAAGATCTATCATAATGCTCTTCATACGAAATCTAGCTTCCTTGGTTTGCAATGAGAAACCCAGGAGGTAGAAAGCAACACTCATTAAAGAGGAATCCAATGAGTCGAAATGTGTTTTGCAGCCACCATGGTAGGCGTTTATAGCCTTCAGAGGTCAACTGTTTTCTCTGTTAACAACTAGTTTTCATAGTGACTCAGCAGAATACCTTTTAATATCTTGTTATTCAAATTTTTAGAAGCTATTTAAGAAATGGAGAAATTGTGTTAAACTTTATAGAAGACAGAAGAGGCTTGACTTAGCTAGGGTTTAAACTTTCACACATGGCTTGTCCAAAGAGTCTTTTGACTCAGCTCTCCTAGTAAGCCTGAGGAAAGGTTATGGGTGTGTATGGCAAATGTCCCCTTATTCCTTTAGTTGGTTCCTGTTTGCCTATCTTCAGAGTATGTACAAGCACTTGCCTTTCTGTTAGTAACTTTGCTAAGGGTGTCAGCACGGAGAGTTCCTTATTTTGGGAATAAGTGTTTATGATTTTAGATTTTTTCTCTATACTGTTCCAGCAGTGAACAGACTCTTAACAAATCTCCAAAATAAACTCATTTACCAAGGCTTTCTCATATTTGTCATTTTGAAAGACTGAACAAACATCAGTAAAAGAAGCAATCCAAGTTCTCATGCCAAATATGTGTATGTCCAAGACCAGGATTTCTTTATGTTTAAATGTGGATTTAGAGTCTCAAGTGCTAGGTATTTTTAATTTTCTTTCTAACTTATTTTTGTTTCTCCTCCTTCACTTGCTCTAGTTTTGATGGACCTTAAAGGTAGAGCTGCTTGCCACTTACAAAAAGATGGGCTCTAGCAGACGGAAGGCTGAGCTACCTTCTATTTTATTTGGAAGAATACTTGATTTCAGGCCAACGAATTACTAATTATGGCTTGGAGAATGATTTCCAGATGACTGGAGGTTGGTCCAAAACTCAAAAGGACCCAACTGGTCTGAAGTCTGAATGACAGTCCCAGAGAGAATTGGACAAAGGTTGGAAGGGATTATTTCTGTTGCTGGAAACACATCAATATTATCTGCAGAACTAGGCTAAACTGAGCAAGAAGAGAGGACAGAGTCCATCTTTGGTTTCTTCTCCATTTTTTCTCTTTTTTTTTTTTTTTTTTTTAAGCGGAAGCAATATAAGGATTTGAACTCAATTGTTCTCATTGTAACTTTTTATTAGTGGAGATGCATGGTTCACTGTTGAGTTCAGGCCTGCTTCCCTACCATCTTCTTCTCTATCTGCGTTTCACTATTTCTTTTTCCTCTCCCCATTTTTTTGACTTCCTAATTTCTTTCTATTTCTATTGCTCACTCATTCTAACTTTTAATGTCATTTTCTTTGTATAAAACCCAAACACTTTCAGAGGCCAGACAAGCCATCTAAATATGTTAAGTGACAGGGCAGTGCATCAAAGAGTTGTGGAGACTCAACAAACTGAAATTCATGACGTATCCAAAGGTGGTCAAATTCTAACGTGAATTTATTGACTGATAAACAAAATCCGAGTGCCAGGTTCCCCCCAGTCATCACTTTGCAACTGCTGCTCTATTTCATTCATATCTCCCTTCTTTTCTTTCATCTTTCTAAAACATTTCAGGGTTAGGGTGGAACTTATAAACTTCAAATTCTGGTTCTGCCTTACTTTGCCAATAACAAAGTTATTTATAATTATTTATTTATAAATTGCACATAATTATTTATAATTAATTGATTAATCAAATGTATCAATTAATTCAAACTAATCTCCCTGTCCCTCAGTTTCCTTATCTGAAAAATGGGATGATAATGGTATTTAATCAGAGTTATTATGAAGATTACATGAATGAGTACTTATAAAGCACTAAAGAACAATACCTAGGTAGGACACAGATGTACTATATAAATGTTTTAAAAATAAATATTAGATTTTATTATGGCCAGGAAATCTACCCAAATCTGAATTTCACTTTTCTGCCTGCCTGCCTCCATTCCCTCCTTCACCTCTGTGTTCCTGAGGAAAATCCTTATAAGGAATCAACAAAGATATAAGACACAGATTACAATTTGATTGATTCACCAGTGACTGTTTATTTGGTTGAAACATACTGCTTAGGCTCGACACCTAAACAATTTCCTCACTACTCTTAAGTATGAGTTTAAATCTTGTAGCTTATTAGCAGAATCAGATGTTGGAGCTTTAAAGGAAGTCAGCATGATCTTTGTAATGTATTTTCACACGATTTGCAAAAGTATGAAACTTTAACTATAATTAGTCCTTTTCCTTACTGACTCCCTGCTCACCAACCCCTTCCCTCAACACATTTCCCCACTCATAGAGAGGCATTCATATCCCTGTGGGCATTTTGGGGGGATCTGACTACAGGAAAATTGAAGGAATATTTAGTTTGAATTTCTGGGGTTATATTTATGAGGTTGGTAGTCACCTCCTTGTATAGTTCAATTATAGCTAACTGTCCCAGGGTAAAAAAGGCTTCTAAGAATGTTTCTCATGCTTTTTAATTCAACTTTTAAATGTTGGCAAGAATATTTGAGGCTAGTCACTACATAAGAACACTTAAAATGTCCTGAAGTCTTACAGCCCACATATGAAAGAATTTGAAAGAGATTTTTAAAAATTCAGCAATAATCCTAAGAACATATATGACATTATAAACAACTCATTATAAATTTAATATATTATATTATATATGTAAACTTTTCCTTTTTTAAAAAAAAGATTTTGTTTATTTATTTGAGAGAGAGAGAGTGAGCAAGAGAGAGAGCATGAGCAAAGGGGACTGGCAGAGGAAGAGGGAGAAGCAGGCTCCCACTGAGCAGGGGCCGCAGGATCATGACCTGAGCAGAAGGCAGATGCTTAACAGACAGAGCCACCCAAGTGCCCTAAACTTTTTCTTAAAATGTACATGAATCCTTTTTTTCTCTTTCAGGACCCAACCTAATTATAGAATAATACTGTCATTAATTTTATTGTGCAAGTTGTACTGCATTGCATTTAGCTGTACTGTCTCCTTAGTGTCCTCTGGTCTGTGACAATTTCTTGCCTTTCCTCATTTTTCATGACCAGGACAGTTTTGAGGGATACTAGTTAGGCATTCCGATGTGTGATTTTTTTTCAAACACCACACCATGAACTCATTCTGACACTATCTACCTGAAGATAGCATCAGATCCCATAGATTAAGAGCTCAGTCTGACAAGGCTCTCCCCATCCTCTCATCCCACTTTGGATGCCAACTGCAGTTGAAGTTGTCACCTGTGCTTCTAACCCATGAGCTATAAAGCAGAGGTTACCACAACTCCCTCCTTCAGTTTGATTACTTTGCTAGAGCAGCTCGTGAAACTCAGAGAAACATTTTACTTACTAGGTTGCCATTTTATTATAAAAGGACATAATTCAGGAATAGCCAGATGGAAGAGATGCATATAGCAAGATGTGGGGAAAGGGCTCAGAATTTCCATGCTGTCTAGGCAAGCCATCTTCTCTGCATCTTCTTGTGTTCACCAACCTGGAAGCTCTGGAACTTCATGCTTTTGGGCTTTTGTGGAGGCTTCATTATGTAGGCACAAGTGATTAAGTCATTGGCTATTGGCAACTGATTCAACTCCCATCCCTCTCCCCTCGTCAGGGATCAAGGAGGTGGGTCTGAAAGTCCCAACCCTCTAATTACTTGGTCTTTCTGGTAACCAGCCCCATCCCAAGTCTGTCTAAGGCCCCACCCTAATTTACCTCATTAGTATAAACTCAGGTGTGCTTGAAAGGGACACCTAATGAATGACCAAAAGACATTACTATTACTTAGAAAATTCCAAGCGTTTTGGGAGTTCTTTGCCAGAAATTGAGGACAAAGACCATATATATTTTTTACTGTAGCTCAGTTTTGGTTTCTCTGGTTTTTTTTTTTTTTTCATGATTAGACTAGGGTTATGGGTTTTTGGATTAATACTGAAGAGGTGAAGTGTCTTTATCATACATATTCATAGGAAATTGTTGTGCCCAACACCACCAGTTAACTTTCATCACTTGGTTGAGGTAGTGTTTATCACAGTGATCTGTTTTTTTGTTAATACTATTTTTCCTTATCAATGCACTAATCTTCTGGAAGTGTGAGTCACTAAGTCTTACCCATTCTCAAAAGGAAGAAGGAGTGTTGGGAAATTAAGCTCCACCTCTGGATAGAGCTTAGTTATTTGTAATTGTCATGTAAGGAAGATAAGTCTTCATTTATTTGAATCAGTATGGACTCTTGAATATTTATTTTGTATTATATTATTTCCTTTGTTGCTCAAACTGTTCCAGCTTTTGCTATTGGGAGTTCTTTCAGTTGGCATCTGTGTCCCTTCGACATGTTTTTTTTTTTTTTTGACCACTCCCTTACTTTCTGCCACTGTAACATATTCCAGATTCATCCTGTATTTTTCCTACCCCAGCCCCAGAATCAATTATTTCTCCAAAGATTCCTGGTTACTTTGATTAAAATGGTATTTAGAAACCAAGAACTTGGCGTGTGTGTGCTTATCAATAGTGGGGTATTCTTGCTTCTAGGACCTCTCAACAAACAGAGCTAAGTAATACATACATGTATATAAACTAACTTACATATATACATATGTCTACGACTGTTTCTATATCTACTAATACACACACACGCACACATCTATGACTGTTTCTTTAGCTACCATCTGTACTAAGTTAAACATGAGTTCACACTGATGTCTCCAACTGTGATCCACTACCATGGAATTTATTCTAATTGTCCTCTCTTGCTTATCTGTAACTTCTTTCTCTAACAGGAAGAAATCTGTCACCCACTATCCACCTTTCTTTCACTTTTTTATTCAACCTCAATATAGACGTAAAGCCTTTCATAATTACTAACTTGTACTTCCATGAAAAAAGATTGCCAACTAGAGTACAGTGTTTATGTACAATTCCTGTTTTTAGCTTTATAGTTTCTTTATTTTTGTCCTTAACTTTAAAGTTTAGCTTAATAACCAAAACACTATTTTTCAAAGTTACATAGGTCAGCTCTTCTTCCCCTTATCTTCTTCAGTGCTGATATGTCATACATTTGTAACAAAGTTTAATCCATTTGCCCTTCAACGTCCTGGTTGGTGCTTTCTTTATCTTAGTCTGCATTCATTAAAGTTTACTCTTTTTGATATACAATTCTATGGGATTTGGCAAATACATGGAGTCATGTATGCACCACCCAGTTCAACTCCTTTTTGCACTCAGTAAGGTTAAGTTCAGGTCCTGACCCACCATCAGAGAACATCTCATTATTTCCTATCCACACATCAAATCTCTTAATGTGACCCATCTTTGTCCTGCAAAGAACACTGGATTCTTCCTTTTTTTCCAAATACTCCAACTGTAGAGCTTTTGAGTAGTTATGCTACCAAAGGCCTGAAACTTTGGAGAAGCCTGCATAATACAGAATATTACATCTATGTCTAAAATATTTCCTTGAGTATAATATTTTTAAAAAGGACTAATCTTAACATTTAATATTTTGTGTATTTTTCCATCTTTATTTTCTCTATTTTCCTATTTATCAATACGTTTATCGGATTAGGATCAATAATAGATCCCAAATTGCTTTCACAATTATAATCTAGGTTTTATCATTTATAGCCAATTTAATTCTTAAAGTTTGCAAATTCAGAAGAAATATATTTCAACAGAAAATACACCATGAATAACACGTCTCATTATCATCTATATAAACCACATAAGCAGTTTCAGTAGTAATGTCTTGACCAATCTTCTAGTATATAATCCGTTTGCTGTTAATCTAGCATATTTTTTTGCTAAAATATTTTTCTAATTGTTTGATTTTGTCTTGGCAGGTTTTGAATCTTTTGAACAGGTTTTTTAAATCTTTTTAACAGGTTTTGAATAATTATCACCTTTCATTTAATTTTTTCTTTTGGAGATGTAGAATACATGGTTGTAACACCTTATAAATATCTTTTTAAATTGACAAAATTTATCTTTTCCTGGATTTCTATGGACATTAACAGGATATGCTTGAAAACATATTTGTTGAAAGCCGACCTAGAACACAGAACTCTCAGATCTGCACATTTAAGTATTTTGCTTTGCATTCAAGGTTGTCAACATGATGTGTGGGCTTCTGCTTTTGCAATTATTTTAAATGTGGTTATTAAATCCCTTTGAGAAATTGTTCTCCAGTTCTTGTGTTTTCTTATATACCCTCCTTTTATTTAGTCAAGGTATTAAAAGTATGTTTCTTTTGAGAAACATTGCTTTTCATTAAGAAGTGAAAAGAGATGGGGCGTGCAGGGAGGGTGGCAAAGGATAGAAAATTGTACTCAGAGAAAAGAGAAACTATTATTGTTAGCCTGAATTTCAACTTTTAAATGAAAACTTGAAGGTCAGAAGAAAGAAACTAGTATTTCATCACAAAGTAGAATTTAAGGTAAGCCCAACTTTAACTCAGAAAAAATACTAGTCATTTATTTGCATAATTATTTTCTACTTTCTAGTTTCAAAATAAAATTGAATTTACAATTTTACAAATTTACAAATTGTTTTATTAGAACATGGGACTGCTATGAAATTTAATAACTCCAATTAAGTATCTCTGAGTGAAACAGACTATGTGCATTTTTATTCTTGTCAAATCTAGGGTAATCAACAATATGATTAAAGGCTTTTAACTGAGTTGTCACCAAAGACATAAACCAAAGATGTCAAGTACCTAGCACAAACAGCACCACTATAGACACACCCAAGGCAGACATCAATAATCAATCACAGTGATTTTGCCATTATGTCAAGATAAGATTCCAAATCCTTACTACAGCTCTACTAGACATCCAGTGCTAAGTATATAAAGAACAAAGGAAAAATTAAACTTATTTGCCATTAACCAAATAACATAAACTTCTCGTCTCCCTGAGATATCAAATGCATGACAAAGGATTCTCCTTACTTGAGGTTGTATAAGTTGTATAGGTTGCACTATTTCTTGAATGACCCAAATAAAACTTTTTTAATGTCATGCAATTTTCTCAGATTTATTCTAGTAGATTTTATTTCCATATACATAATATTGTAAATTAACAAAAGATTCTTACTCAAGAATATGAAAAATTTTCAAAAGATCTGTTATAGATACATTCTTCCCATATACAGGAAGTGCTTACTGCCATGGACATGGAGATTAAGTGATAAAGTCACTTAACAAAATAGTCAAATACATAACGTCTATTTTAATGAAACTCAGAGAATATGAGGATTATGAGTGGAATTAATACAGTAAAGTAATGAGCAGGATTTACATTTACTGGGAGCTATATAAAAAACAACAAATCAATCTGCACTAAGTTCAGTTAGCCTCAGTTTTACATCTCCTAGGACAGGAATTGTGTAGCCTACAAAACAATTTATATTTTATCTGTACCATCTAATTAATTAAATGGCCCCAGAGTACCAGACTCACAAATCTCGTTAATAGCTGAATGCTGAAATAAAGGCTGTTCACCCCTACTAGAATAATATTTGCATATCCCCACCTGTGATGGGTAATAAGTACCTGCCACAAATCAGAATTATGAATTTTGTACGCCTAACAAAACCGCAGGGGAAATTATACCTCAGACATTCCATAATAATTGCAGCTAAGCTGTTTAGTGCCATCCACTTATTCTGCCTGAAGTGTTTAAAGCAGCAACAGTTGTAAATGAATTCAGGCACATATTCAAGGGAATGTTTTTTTTTTTTTTCAAAAAGTTTTTCTGTCTTGCCATATGTAATTATCTTTACGGAAGTATTCAACTGCAAGTTATAACGCATTCACATTTAAAGAAGCAAATTAGAAAAAAATAAGGAGAGTTCCTTCCATCAGACCATTAGGTGTATTAGAATTCTGTTATTGAAACTCTGGAATAGCTCAAGATAGGTTTCAAGGTATTGACATTCTGAACTTAGGTAGGCTAGATAGGGTGGGATTCTAATTGTGCAATCTGCAAATTGATAAAATGATATTCAGAGTAGATATCCAGGAAATTGTGATAGTATGATGAAGCAAATGCTGGACAAGTAACCCCAGGTTTTAAGATTGCATAAGGTGGCCCATCTCTAAAATGGCTTCTCCGAGCTCCAGGATTGGGCTGTGGAGTCCACAGGTCCCTAGGAGGAATCTAGGCTAAGACCACCACAATCCTCGACCATTAGCTGGGAACAGCGAGAGTTGCAAAGGGCATACATATCTCTTCTCAGTGTTAAGCTCCTACATGGGAAGTGCCATTGTAGTACTCAGCACAGAGTATCACACAGGAAGAAATAACAAATACCTTAGTATTCACTGTTAAATACCAGTGACCATGTTATGGTGAGCTGAACTATCTGATCACATGAAAAATAACTGCAATAGGGGCAAGAAATGACCTGTTTAGGAAGTATGGAAGCTGTTTAACAATGTAAGTGGCAGTGAGGTATACTTGAGAGATAAGTTAACTAAATATTGGAAGACTGAGTTTCAACTCTTGCCAGGAATTAACCTTGAGATCTTGACCAAGTTAGTTTTCTAAGTTTCTCTTCCCTCATCTATAACATGTTAACAAAGATAATTTCATCTATCTAGCAATGCACTAACCAAATTACCTCCTGCTTAGGATGGCTGTGTGCCCCCACAGCCACACTGTACACACCTTAACATCTCACTTTAAGTGACTGTCACTATTTATTTTCCCCCATTAGGGATTTGGCTGATTGGCTGCCTGTCTTCAAAGCAAGTTTTTCTACCTAAGAGGCTTGACTGAAAATGGGAAGGAGGGGCACTGGAGAGAATACATGAAAATAATCCAATCCTTTAGAGACAAAGAGTCTCTTCCTACTTATTTTTTCTGCATATGCTTAGCCTAAGTGTGTACAAGAAATCAACCTCATTTTCCAGAAAAGGGCTTTAAAAATAATTAGGATTTATATATTTTCAAAAGACTGGGCAGGGCACAATGAGTCACTAAGAGGTGATTAAGTCAGGTTGTTTGAGGTTCCCTAAGGTGACAGGATGGTCTGTAGGCTCTAGAAAGGAAGCGTATATAGCCTATTACCATGATGAAGTGAAATTTAAAATTACGTTTTATATTTGTAAAGGACTAACAGGCAAGGTCCCTATGGATTGTCAAATACTACATAAAATGCTATAAAAACCAGACCATAATCTCTCACTAACTCACACCTTAGCCTGAGGCAGTAAAGATGGTTTTTATTGGAACTAGATTTTGTGAGGGGATAAAGAAAGTTACGCACAGTTTATCCTGGCTTTTCAGGCACTTTGCTTCTTCCTTGAGTTAACATGACGTATTCCAAGTGATTAAATAAACTTGTCTAGCAACTCTTCTCATGCACTTGAAAGGAGGCAAAGTAAAGAAGGATTTACTCTGAAGAGAGGTCTTAATTCTACCACTGAAAAGTGTCCCTATTTTATTCCAATCATCACTATAGAAACCAAGAAAGGCAAGAAAAATTAAAGCTTCTAAAATAGCTGATTGTAGAGACCCACTTATACTCCATGTACTAGTTCACTTACCACATCATACCTTTGCAAATCTAAAGTAATATGTGTGGGAAGAATTCAGAAGATGGAGGAGGGATCATTGTTAGCACACGACCCCAGTGAGGTAATAGTTCGGATTATCACTGAAGTGCTGGACAAGGCTTGTCAAATATTTTGGAGAATTAGTAATTTTTTCATCTTCAGGAGTAACTTTGAATAGCTTACAGTCAGATTTACAGTATGCAGCAGATTTATCAATGATCTCCAGATTCAAGCAGTCGAGCAGTGTGCATATTGGTGTCTTTTATTTCATTCACCTTTCAAGGGTTGGAGATTTGTAGTATCCTCGAAGCTAGGAATAAGCTTTTATGTGGGGACAAACTGCTAGCTATTTAAATTTGGCTCTTTTACCTCTTAATTTAATATCTAGAAATTTGGACTATTTACAGGACTAGCTTAAGCAGAAATACAAAATTCTGGCCTCTCCTAATATTTAGACTGTGCCAATTGAGAATTAACTTTCCATAATTTAGAGAGGTAAAATGTAGGGGGTAGTGGGTAGTGAGCCTGAGTCCTGAAAATCTCAAGTAAAAGGCCCATGTTTAATCTCATGCCTTATGAGCTCCTGGGAAGTTGGTGTGGTAGAAAGCATGTATGACCTTTGCTGTCAGCAGACCTCTGTCCTAATTCCACATCCATCACTTAATACCTCTATGACTTTGAGTAGCTAAATTACCTCCTCCGAGCTTCAGTTTTGTTTTGTTTTGTTTTCCCCATCAGTAAAATAGGAACAATGACAACTGTCTCAAAATATTGCTGGGAAGATTAAATAAAATCTCATATAGGGCTCAGGTTAAGTCTTCTTACTGGACCTGGATTCAGGGTTCCAGCAAAGAAGGAGCCCTCAGAGTCTGAGACATAGTGACAAAAGAAAAAAAATGCTCTAAAAAGAAAGAAGAGATTAGTGTTCACTGCTATAGGGAGATCTAATAAAATACAGCCTAAAACAATCCCTTCTCCTTTTACCTTTCCAACCACTGTGTCTTTTCTGTCCTTTGCTAGCATCTTCCTTCACCTTACTAAACTGTTTTCATCAAGATTACCAATGAATTCCTGTTGATAAACCCAAAACTCACTTTGGTCCTTGTTTTATTAGGGTAAAACCGGTACAGTTTGGAGACTTGGAAAGGAAGAATTGCAGGTGCAAAGAGCTTGCCTGGATTCAGAGTGAGAGCCTGAATGGCAAATTGTCATTTTAGTAAATGTGTCAACTTGAGCAAGCTATTGGACTATTCTGAGCTTGTTTTCCTTTCCTATTATTAGAGAAAAAAAAACCTTATTTACCAAGTTCTGATAAAGATGAAGATCTGATAACAATACACAGAAGTATATAGTACCCTGCTTGGAATGTGGTAAGTGCCCAGTAAAAGTTTTGCTTTTCCCCTTCCCCTAACATAAATGGTACCACATAGCAGCCATCATCTTCTTCTACCCTTTATCATGCAAGTTCCTCCAGGTTAGGAAACTTATTTTAATTATCTGTGCATCCATAATGCCCAGCACACTACCTGAAACATAGAGCATGTTCAGTAAACTCATTGGTTGAATGAAAATGGAATACAGTATGAGTAAGTACACAGGAGAGTTCCTACAGAAGAAATGTCCAATGGTGCTGACACCAGTTTCCTAGTGGAAGTTTCTTCTAGAGGGTCTATTGAGAGATCAAGTATAATGATCAAGTGTAATGAAAAGACTACAAATAATTATCAGTAACATTTTATAAGAATTCATTATGTGGACCTTGTTATAAGTGTGTTTACGCATTACCTTAATTATCACACAACCTTTAAGAAAACTGCTCAGTGTCCATTTTACAGAAGAAATAATTGCTTACACAATTAGGTAACTCTACACCAGCTGAGAGGGGAGCTGGGTTTTGAAACTAGAGCTGCTCGTAGAGTCTATGTTCTTAAGCACTATGCTATGTTCCTGACCCCATCACATGTATGTTGTCATGTATCACATGATCGACAAGGCCCTCCTTGATGTGGCTGGTGCCCCCCTCTCCAGGTTTCACATGTTCCTCCCTGCTCTCTTTTCCAGCCCTATTTTCCTTCTTTAAACATCCCATGATCTTTCTCACCATCAGGCCTTTCCACAAAGTTTCCTCATCTCCTCCCATTAAGCCGCCTCTACCCTAGCTGTCTTGAGTGCGTTTCTTCTCCCTGCCACTAAACTATCCTTGTCTTTAAACACTTTGAATGGAGGCAGTGTTGCAATGGTTCAAATGGAGCATGAGCTTGAAGCCAGATGATGCCTGGTTACAATATGTATGACTCCAAGCGACTTAGCCTTTTGAATGAGGCAATAACCATACATACTTCACAGGATGTTCTAAGGACTAAACGAGAAATCGCGTGCAAAGCACCTGCTATAGTAAGCACTTCATAAATGACATCTATTATTATTAAGATAATGAATACTTTCATTCTAGTCTTAAGATTCCTTACTTACTGAAGTCATGGTCTAAAACTTTTTCAAACCTTTCAAACCTTTTAATGTTCATTTCAGTTATACCTAAAATAAATACTTATTAATATATTTCCTTACATATTACATCTTCAAAATAGAAGCAAGACTTGAGTATCAGTAATTGAGCTTGGTATGTGAATGAAGGAATTTTTTCCAGGGTTTCACATGAAACATTATTTATTTGCTTTTGTGTAAGACCAGAAAAATATGAGAATTAATTTTTGAGATTAAAATCAATATAAATATTAAATTATATTTGAGCATGATTTTGCCCTGGACGAAATTACTATACTTACCTGTTCCAGTTTTAATTTAGGGGTAATTCAAATTAGGTAATACATTTCTCTCATTGCTATTTAAATTAGAGACAAATTACATGTATTTTATGTATTTGTACATACATACCATGTGTGCTATTAAGCTTTGGAGAATATTATGAATTCACAATGAAGATTATTTTAAAACGACAACAAAAATACTGTTTTTTAGTCCAAAACCTGTATTCTACAGTTTATAAAATATGACTGTTTTAATAAATACTGGAGTTCTCCCATAGTTCTCTTGGGTAATTCATTTACCCAAGGTTTTCATATGCTTATGACTAAATCAGGAATTACTAAAACTGTGATATATTTAAGCAAAACCTTCACAACCAATTGGGCTATTCATTGTCTATTTAAATGTCTTTGATTTCTGCAACATGAATGCTGATGCATACTCTCAAAGCTATGCTAAAGGCTGGTCAAAGCTATATTAAAAAAGTATGTGAAAGGTGATTTTTATGTCTATGTGTAGACTAGGTAGACCTTGGCTTGTTTGTTTTTTAATCTGTTCTTTACATCTCCACAAAATGTTTCCTGTTCTCCTTTCTCTATTTCCCAAAATTCGTTCTCAATGATGTCATTTCTATTCTCAAAGATCCTTAGTGTCTCTTTAAGATTTACCAAATGAAAGTAATTAGTACAACTTTCTTATCTTGGTGTTTAAGAACACCCAGATACCCAGATTACCCTGCAAGTTGTCACAGAAACAAAAATGGGAGTGGAAAAAAAAATGGGAGTGGACATTTAGGAGACACCAATCCATTTATCCTTGGCTATGAGGATCATACCCTTGACATATCACTTTGCATAAATAATTTCATCTTTTTTGAGCCTTTGCTGTCTCAATTGTAGGGTGAAAAAGTTAAACTATGGTTTTCTAAAGTTTACTCTAGGTCTAGAAGTCCATGTATCTCCGACTTAATCCTTCCAGATATATTTTTTATGAGGTCCCTACATGTTTCATTAGTTTTAGCTAAACCACACTGCATACTGATTCATGCACACACCCATCCACTTTTTGGCTTCTAATTCTCTTGGTATTACTGACTTCTTTCAATAAAAAGTTCTCTTCATTTCTGTCAGTTCAAATTCTTTTTTTTTTTTTTTAAGATTTTATTTATTTATTTGACAGGGAGAGAAAGAGAGAGAGAGAGAAAGAGATCACAAGTAGGCAGAGAAGCAGGCAGAGAGAGGGGGAAACAGGCTCCCCGCTGAGCAAAAAGCCTGATGTGAGGCTCGATCCCAGGACCCCGAGATCATGACCTGAGCCAAAGGCAGAGGCTTTAACCCACTGAGCCACCTGGGCGCCCTGTCAGTTAAAATTCTTACAGTACTTCAAGATTCCTTTCAGATTACCATCTCCATCAAACCTTTCCTGACATCTTCCAACTCATGGTGCTATAGTCTGAAATTTTGCTTGAAACTCTTCAATATATGCCACATACAGACTTTTATTATACAATAGTCTCCTCTTACTCATGGTTTCACTTTTCGTCATTTCAGTTACCCGCAGTTAACTGCAGTTTGGAAGCAAATGGTCCTCCTTCTGACATGTTGCCAGAAGGTCAAAAGCAGCCTAACCCTAGGTCACAATACCTACATCATTCCCTTCACTTCATCTCATCACTGAGGCATTTTGTCATCTCACACCATCACAAGAAGAAAGGTGAATACAGTATATTTCAAGAGACCACATTCACACAGCTTTTATTAGAACATATTGTTATAGTTGCTCTATTTTATTCTTGTTGTTACTCTCTTACTGTGTCTAATTTATAAATTAAATTTTATCATAGATATGTATATATAGGGAAAACATAGAATATATAGGGTTCAGTACTAATCGCGATTCAGATCTCCACTAGGGGTGTTGAAATGTACCCCCACAGATAAGGGGGTGCTATTGTATTGTTTCTTATTTGGTCTTATCTATTAGACTTGGAACAAAGGCATTCTCTTACTGACTTCTGCATGTTTCTGGAGCACCCAACAGCTCATGGCACATGATAGGCACTCAATAAAACCCCTATGGAATAAAAAATCTGGTGTACCATTCTGATACATTGTAAATGGCAAAATTATCTCCTGTTACAGAAAATGCTGTTAGCCTTTTATTTGAATTCCATTTTGTGTGTTGTTTTTGATTGTTCAAAGATGCAGTTTAATACTGTTTTTTATTATACCATATGAGTATTAGCACTCCCCTGACACTAAGGCAGAAAGATGATGCAGTTTGGCTCTTTCTTTTCTCCAAGCCATTATGCAGAGAATAAGCTCTGTGTGATGAGGTCATACCCCTGAGTCTAACAAAGAAACAGGTTGCTTCTCAGAGTTAAACATCTCAGACCATTCCCTGTAATCAGTTAACAATTTCAGCTTGATTAAAATGTGTACAATTTTCCATTTGCTTAATTTTTTTTAATTTAAATTTTGGATCAAACTAAGAAATTCCGTATGTCCCTTCTCTCCTTCAAAAATATTTTTCCACCATATATGAACGTGTAATTGGAATTTAAAGGTCATTCCCCAGTGATAAATGCTATGTGGATGTTAAAGCAAAGACAGCTCACGTTTCCTACTATCCTTTCACCCTTGATATTATGATGGGGGCTGCATAGATCCAGTGGAATTTGGCAGGTAAAGGGATCTGGTTGTATCATCTCAAAGCCCTGGAGTTTTGGGGCCTCTGGCTATTATGGCTGAGTAGCTGCGAGTATGCAGAAATTGTTGCTTTGTTTGCCCTGAATCCCTGAGCCATCTGCACCGCACAGAAAGCACTGTGAACTCAGTCATTCAAAATGAATATTTAAGAGTTCACTTCTGACATGCTTTTTTTGTTTTGTTTTTTTAATTTATTTTTTATTTTTTATTTGTCACTTTTTAAATCTCTTGATTCCAGCTGTCCTGTCTCTCCCTGCACTGGCATCATTCTGTATTCCGCTTAGTAGGAACAGAGATTGCAGATTATCAAAGAGAAGCTATCTTTTAACCCTTAAATTATTTGCATAGTAAACAATCAGGACAGTCTCATATTCTGTCAAGATTTTGCTCATTTGTGCTCACTAAAAAATACAAATATATAGGAGGTATTTTATGCTGCCTTCTTCTTGTTGTTTTTGTTAGTTTTGTATGCTTTAAACCATTCACTTTTTCAGAACATTGTACCCATGTGATAAGAGTTAAAATTAGTGTCCTTTCATAGATTGTTTACTGAATGTCTATAACAATTCCAAACAACTCCCAAAGTGATAATATATATGAACTTTCTCCATAGGTATTCCAAATTGGAGATATTTGCAGCAATGCAATGATTATACTGTGGTATGAGCAATTTTTACTAAGGTCAGTGGTTGTTACTGGTCTCAAGTTTGAGAAATTCTAAGGAACTAGTCTTCATAGAAAAAAAAATCTTTTCAGTATTACACATTAAAAGGCAGAATTTAGAGCCTTAAGCCTCCCCAAATTGGTAAAAGGTCAATAGGAAAGATGTCAAAGAGAGATCTGTTCACACTTTTGAATACCACATGTGACTTTTTAGGATCTGGTCCTATCCAATAATAAAAAGCCTAATCCTCTAACTACAACCTGTTGAAATCCTACTTTAGTCCAGGATTTCTCAACCTTACTATACTGATATTTAGTGCTGGATAATTTCGCTGTGTGGCCCATGTCGTGTGCATTGTAGGATATTTAGCAGCATCCTTGGCCTCTACTCATTAGATGCCGGACACTAGTAGCAACATCCTCTTGATTTATGACCAAAAAAAAAAAAAAAAAAAAAAGTCTTCACACATTGCCAAATGTTCCCTGGGGAGTGATGTTGCCTCCCTACCCCCATTTGAGAACCTTACATAACCTTTTATAACCCCTGTACATACCATGACCATCAGTCAGAATTTAGTGTAGTTTCTAGATGTTTTCACAGGAAGGAACTCAGTGTTTGCAACAGGAGGAATGACTGGAGGAGAGAAATTCAGGAGAACCCCATCAGACTGCAGAATTTTAAGGGTCTGCTGCTTGACCTGTGAGTCAGATTAAGGAAGCAGCTTCTATCCCTGCCTCACCACAGCTGTCTCTCACACCCACGAAGCCTCTGACTAGACTCAGAAAATCAGAGCCTGTATTTCTTCCCACCTAACTACAAGGACAAAGAGAAGCAACATATGCCCAATCACCTTTATCCTTTTAAATCTCACATGCCTGTATTATCATTCATTGATTGAACCTAATTCATAAACAGACTTCTAGCTTCAAGGAAGTTTGGAAAGTATCATTTATCCCTTTCTGGCTCTTACAATACATGTAGAAGGTAAAATCTGCTGTGGCTAAAATACCACATCTAGCGTGCTGTACTGTGCAACACCTGCTTGTTTTGGAATCATTGTGCCCTCTGTAGAGATATGCTTCATCTGTTTGTTCGTTCATTTATTCATTCATTCATTCATCCATTCAACCCTCAGCCAATTTTTCAACAAGTGTTTATTAAATAATGTGTTGGGAATCTCCCAGGTGCCAATAACTTGAATTAGTTTATTGAGATATGTTAGTGGAGAAGAGAATTTGAGAGGGTATTGAAGATGACGGACTGGGACTTACAAATGCCTTTGAGACTCTCTCTCTCTCTTTTTTTCCATCCCTGTCTTTCAACATCCTTTTCCTAGAATGGGCTTCTTCATGAAGTACTGAACCAAATTACTAGAAGTTCCAGATTCACCTCCTAAGAGCTTCCTCACCATATAATCATTTTTTCAACAAATATGTATTAAGAACCCACTAAATATTTATCTCTGTTAGGTGCTGAGTGTGGGCTGTGAGAATCTGAAAGGAAAGGTTTTCTTCTTCCAACTAAAATTAAAAAAGAATAAATGAGTAACAAAGAAGAATCCTAGTTTTTCCAGCATTAGTCATATGCTTCTTCTTGAACCAAGCTGTGGATAGGGTATTATGATTGATCCAATAGGAGTAAAATGTTGATACATTTAGATCATTTAGCTAAGGAAGAAGTGGATGGTGGAAGTTAAAGTAAGAGGATTGCATGGCTTGACTACCAGAGGACTCTCTGTGAGGAGAAATGTGCTGTACTCATGTCGACTACAACTGCCTGCTATGTCCTGGGTACTAGGCCTGGTGTTGAGAATACTGCAGTGAACAAGACAACTTTCCCTGGAAAGGCTCTTCTGTGAAACCTGATCCTGTCACTACCTACTCATGACCAGCAGGGCTAACCACTACCTCTTCTGGGCTACTAGTCATTTGCAGATATTACTAAGTTGCTGTTATTTGTATCTGTCTTCCTCAGGAGGTCATAACACCTTTGAAATGGAAGCCTCTGGCATCTTATCTTAATACTGTGCCTGGCATGCAGATGTGATTCCATGAATGTTTGTTGGCTAAAGGTTGAAAGAGTGAAAGAACAAATGACTGATTGGTTAAATGAATGAATGAATGCCTTCCCCTCATACTGAGACAACTGTAGGTGAGGGCCTTTCTCCTTTCTTAAAGCAACTCCACTGGAGAGGCAAATGTGGCTCACTGGAAGGGTGATGGAAGGGCATCTGATCTACTCTGACATGTTTCAATTTAAGCTTATCCTTCTTTTGCTCCTTTGCTGTAAGTCTGTCTTTTTGGCTATGGGATTTTTATTGAATTTTTGATGTGTGAATGAATCACCATGTAAAATGTAATCTCTTTCTTGAATAAAATTACACAAACAAAATACTCCTGGAAAAATGAGGCAAATAAGTCTCTTCAGAGGTGGTCATTTATTAAGAACCCCCTCCACATTTAAAATGCTCTCATTTCAATAGCCTTAAGTGTCTCTAGTTGGAATTTTAGTGAGAAAGACATATGATCTGTGAGAAGTGGCACTTTATCTTGGCCGGCTATAAGAGCATTTAAAAAGTTATAATGACTAAAAGTATTTTAAGTTGCCATATAAAATGTTTTCAGATTTCTTTTATCTTTTTATGGGGGGGCCCCGGGGAGCGTGAGGTGGTTATGACTATGATTAAAATCAATGAAGACCATTGCTGGTTTTAACACTTGATGACAATATTGTACACCATGGTGGCACATAAAATGATATCACTCATAAATCCCTTGCCCTTTCTGATGCTTCTAAGAAAACACATGAAATCATTTTGACTGATTAACAAGGCTATGCTCCGCAGGCACTACTGACCCTGAAGTTATTGGTATTATCTAAAGTATCTGAAACTATAAATCAGGGGCAGTTTGCATTATTAGCAGCAGGAAGATGTTTCCTAGGAAGAAAGAAGAAGGCAACAATTATTTAGGGTTATTTGTGATGTGTTTCCACTGTATTATGCTTTGGATAATATAAGAAAATGTGTGATATTCAATTCTTGCAAATAGGGTTACTAAAAATTAAAGGAGGCATCTCAGATTTGGAGGAAGGCAAGCAACTCTCCACAGATTAGGTTTTACCTTTTGGAAGGGCTGTTTATAGTCACTTAATTGGAACAGCCGTGACCAAATGGGGCCACTGATTTTCCTATACCTCCTTTTCTCACTTACAGTTGCCTATCTCACTCTTAATCCTCCAGTGAAAATAGTCAAGCTGCTCATGGGTTTGTGGTTATAGTGCAGTGCTGGGAGAGAATGGAGGAACACTGAATAACTTGTGATTTTAAACATGGAAAAAAATAAAACAGTGGTACGTTTGTCAAATATAATGCCTAGATGCACCTGGGTGGTGCAGTTGGTTAAGTGTCCTACTCTTGGTTTCTGCTCAGGTCATGATCCCAAGGTCATGAGATCGAGCCCCGAGTTGGGCTCCACCCTCAGCATGGAGTCTGCTTAAGACTCTTTCTCCTCAGGGGCGCCTGGGTGGCTCAGTGGGTTAAAGCCTCTGCCTTCGGCTCAGGTCATGATCTCAGGGGCCTGGGATTGAGTCCCGCATTGGGTTCTCTGCTTAGCGGGGAGCCTGCTTCCCCCTCTCTCTCTGCCTGCCTCTCTGCCTACTTGTGATCTCTCTGTCAAATAAATAAATAAAATCTTTAAAAAAAAAAAAAAAGACTCCTCCTCTGCACCCCCACTCCACTCTCTCTCTCAAATAAATACATAAATCTTAATAAAATAAGGTAAAATAAAATAAAATGAAACAAAATGCCTAAAAATCAGCAAATATTCTACACATTAGATGATGTCTGTTGTTTAAAATCACAAAATAACCAACAAGCTGTGTTATATTAATTGGAGGGTACATAGAAGCCCATTCTCACTACCAATCATATATGTACCTCTCCAAAGTATTTATCATTCCTCTATCTATCTATCTATCTATCTATCTATCTATCCTTTTTCAAAGGAAAAAGAACAACCTCACATCAGGAAGTGGATAGATCATGGTGGCTGTTGGGACCTAAGTTCTAAAAAATATAGGGCACTATCTTCCCTATATTTAATTTAAAACTTATATATCTTTACTACATATGTATAAACATATATATAGGTTTATATATGTAGTTATATATAGTAAACTCTTTTATTGATAGGGATCTATATACTGATTGATCAATAGATTCTTATCAATAAGAGTTTAAAGAAGCTCAATAAAGTTCTCATTTTTTTGTTACTACCTTAATTTTTAGAAATATAAAAAATTCAAATATTTAATATTTTGATTGACTTTGATGTGCAAAATCACACATTTTTCCATTTTTTACTACCTCTGCTTTGCTGGTACTTTAAGCAGATGCTTAGTCTGTCACCTGGCACTGCCATTAGTATGATTCAATCCCAATGACTTTCAGATTCTATTTCTCTGCCTTCTTGTTTCAAATACACCATAGAAAGGATCCAAATAGCCCATCTTGGGTTAATTATCTATCTTGCGCATCAAGGGGTACAGGAACAAGTAGTGCAGGCATGGCTACTGAGGACCCACTCTTTTCACCAAGGCCATTTCCATAGAAGATAGATCACTGTAAACCGGAAATTCACATCCCTCCTCCTTTTTTTTGCTCTATCTCCTTTGTGTTTTATCTATGAGTTAAGGCCGTCCATGCCCTCATCTCCATCTACCTGGTCCCTCAGTACTGAAAACTTTCTGTTTAAAACTGAAATTACATGGGGTGCCTGGGTGCCTCAATGTGTTAAACATCAACTCTTGGTTTTGGTTCAGGTCATGATCTCAGGGTAAGGAGATCGAGTCCCATGTCAGGCTCCACACTCAGTGCAGAGTCTGCTTGAGATTTTTTCTCTCCCTCCCCCTCTGACCCTCCTGCTTGTATTCACTCTTTCTCTCTAAAATAAATAAATAAATAAAATCTTTAAAAAATAAAAATAAAACTGAAATTATAAACTATGTAATAATACAAAAAATGAAGTAAAAACTGATTAGATATTCATTCTGCTACATGGTCAATGTAAAAGTTTATTTAAAAAATTTCACAAAAGGGAGAAAGAAAAATCTTCATCCAGGAGATATAAGATATGGAGAATTCCTCATTTCCACAATGGTTGAGATCTCCATTTCATTTGTAATTCAGACCTCAGTTCCCACAAGTGGGAATCTTAAGATGATACTTCTTCATATCTACTTAAAAGTGAGCCATGAGCTTTTTTTTGGTGACATCTGCCATTTTCTTCCCTTTGTTTTCTGGAACAGCTCTTGTGTTGTCTATTGTCAACGCTTCTGATATAGCAAGAGCATTAAGATTCTTCACTTCTTGCTCTAATAGTCACATATTAGTTTTTTTTGTTATGTACTATCTCCCACTGGAAGCTGACAACCCTACTCTACCTCAAGAAATAGTCATTGCTGATGCCGTGAGCATTCTTCAAAGATGAAAGGTGGCAGAGACTTCTCTGGATCCCTCAAAGCCCAGATGCCCAGGTGGCTATTCTGTGTACAAAAAAAAATGTTTCTTTTTCCTTATTAATATGGATATTCCCATATATATATGAGAACAGGGTTGCTTGTCTCATAACCTTCTCACTCATACTCTGACACCTGCCCTTTCCATTTTTCTTATTCATGAATGTTGAAAAGCTGGATTAGGAGACCAAATGTGTTGCATAACAAATAGCTCACCTTCCACTGGCCATTGTCATATCTTCATGTGATAACAGAAATTTGTCCCCATGAGGGAAGATAAGCTCATATGCTGAGGAAAACAAACTGGAAAGATGGAAACAATCTGAGTTTTTAAAGACATTAATGACCTACAGAATCCACCAAGCCTGGAAACTTCTTACTCATAGATTTCTTGGTTTTTGAGATATTACATAGCCTTTGTTTGTTTTTTAAGGCCACTGACATGTCTTATTTTCTTCCATAAACCTGAAGAGACCATAAGTCATGATCTTCTAGCAAAAATGCACAATAAAGACAGTAATTAGAAAATTCTATTACTAATTTGTCTTTCTCTTCCATGTTTCCATCTCAGCAAACTCAGCTTGTCACTGGATAATTTAGCAGCCTCTAATGGTCTCTAGCTCTTTGATACAATATTAATTTTAGTTAAAGAAGTAAGTATATACTTGATTTAGTATAACATCACTATCTCCATCTAAGTGTTTCTTCAAAGTTTTTCATAAGATACATTTCATAAGATATTTTTCATGCCTAGTACATTAAAATATTTCTTAAATGGAAAGAGAAGACACTATTCATGCAAATTTCATTTTGTTTCCCATAGCTATAACAAATGGATGAAATTGTTTTTATATACCATAAGTTCTTTAGTTAGAAGGGTCTCTGAAAGACATTTTCTCCTCACTTTTCCATGAAGACTAGGTAACATATGACTACAGCCAAGATGTAACTATATCATTAAAATCTGATTTTATTATTTAATAAAGAGGAATTTTAAAAACAAGAAATCTTTTTCAAGATGGCAGAGTAAATACATGTTCCTCTTCCTTCTCTCTACTGACATGACTTCAAATAAAACAAAAGGGATATATAAAGGCATAAACCAAGAAATAATGGGAGTGAAGGAAGTATGCATCAATCTAGTTGCTCTATAGAACTATTTGTTCTGGAAAAACAAACAATGACAACATAAAAACATATTGAGGACTGGTGACCAATAAGGCAAAAATGAGAAGGATATAGTCAAGGACACTTTATAAAATTTTCAGTTAAGGGTGAAACAGATTTTCTCTACAGAAACTCAGTAGGCCTTGCAAGTTGGAAATACATATCTAAAAGCCTAGGAATAGGATATAATGAAAAGTCTGTAGAAGAAATAGTTGCTCTCCCTATCTCTCTCTTATGTCTGCACACAGCTGGCATGAAGGATTTAGTCCACATGGAGAAAAGCAAAATGGCAAAAAGTTCAAGTATTGCTCTTCAAATAAACTGAACCATCTTTTGAAATGAGGACTAAGGTAACTAGTGTGAGAGCACCCAGGTTTAAGTGATGCATATTCTGTCATTCAGGGATCCGAAAACTTAATTGCCAGGTCTTTGCCTTCTCATAGTAAGTGAAGTCTGCCAAGCCCCACAGTGTTCACAGTCAGATTGGCTGTGGTCTCTTAATTAAATGAAGAATAAGCATCTCTAGACATCAGGGGAAATCTTATGCAAAGAATAAAAACTCGAATACTTCTTTAGAGAGAGAGAAAAGGGAAATCCTCTCGATGGGAAAAAGAGGTATTTTGAAGCACAGAAAATACTTAGAAGGTATTCTAATTAGTGTTCCTAGTGGTATCTGGAAGATACTGCCTTAATAAAATGAGAGAAGCCTTACTTGAAAAGGAAGAAATACCAAACATACATAGGAAAGCATACTGGAATTTGAATATATATTCCAACAAACTTAGTGTATTCAATGTCAGACTGTTAAGTGTCCAGAAAAGCACTGAAAACTCCAGGATTATAGCTTAACTATTAAACTAGAAAGCTGACAGGAGTGGAAGGATTAGGAACAATTAATCAGATGTATCATATATAATAAGAGAGAAATTGAAAATCTGGTAGAATTTTGTGGAGCATAAAAGCCCATGGAACTTAACTCTAGAAATATTTTCCATCAGTGGAAAAGTGGATGGAATACTAAATCATGGGAGAAGAAAATCCTAGCACATTACTTGGTCTTCAGTAATAACTGTTATTATATTATAGCCACAATAATACAAGTGCAATTTATTGGTTTTTAATTTTTAGAGGCCATTTATAAACAAATTGTGTAAGATTTCAATAAGCTCTCAAAACATGTTAGAGGTTCCAGCTTTGATACAGAAATTTGTAACACACCTGCCATGTTACTCACACCATAATAAATTGAGAAAACAGAAAAACCAAAATTTATCTGTTTTTTAACACGTTGGAGAACTGTAGACATAAAGAAGCCTAAAGGAACTACATCTTAAGGAAAAGATATCTCTAAGTAAACAGGAATCATCTGCCACTTTCCTCTTTGGATTGTCTCCCAAGTCTGGGTATAGGCAAGCTAAATATCAGGCCTGCCAAAGGCAGAGGCCTCTTCCTGAGGTAAGGAGAAGCAAGAGATTTAATAACATTGCATCCTGGCTGACATATTAGATCTACAGGATCCTCAAATGTGAAGCAAAGAGATCTGCTTGCAGGTTTTTTCCCCACAGGACTTTTGTTGAGTGTTTGGCTGCGACATCATGGAAGACAAGAGTTTTGGCTAGAAAGCAAAAAACTCTCACAGTTCTTAGATCTTGCAAGAGGGAAGAGATTGCAATGTATACAGAAATATCTCACCCTGAAAATATTTGAAATAAGAGGTAAGTTGAAACTAACTAAAGCTGTAACCTATCCCCAAACTACTTCAACTACTGTTTGAATTGAAGTGATCATTTTCTTACACCAGTTGCCTCATCGCTAAGTTTCCATATGAGCAGCAACATTTTCTTCAGTTTATAAGGTTTTAAAAAATATTATGTTGATATACAATAAACAAATAAGAGCTATGCAAAGAAACAAGATAAAGTAAATGTTAGTCAACAGAAAAAAATGGTCATAGAAATAAATTTAGATGTTGGAATTAGTAGACAGAAATACTAAAGTAGCTATCACAAATATGTTAGAAGAACACATAAACAGTGGACAAAGAGATGGAGAATTTGAACACAGTAACTGAATCTACAAAAGGGAACACAATGGGCATTTTAGAACTAGAAGATATAAAACTTGAAATTAAAAATTAATTGGATGGTTAAACTTCTGGGAAAATGGAGTAGGTTTGCTTTTACATATTCTTCTTACTGAGTAAAATTTAAAATCCTGGACAATTTGTAAAAGGAGTCTAGGAATGGTAGATAAAAGAGGGCAGACCAGGTGAGACCTCAGGACTCAAGAATAAAATACTAGTGAGTTTCTTGGGTTTTCTTATTGTCTCCTATGTCTTAGACTTGGGGCTGAAGAAGCCGACAGCCTGGAAACACCAACAGGTATGTATAGACAAAAAAGCCACAACAAAGCATGTTTTCCCTAGCCAAAGAACCAGGAAAGTAGCAGCCTACCAAAACAGTAACCATCCTCCTCCAGTCAAAGAGCACAGAAAACACAGGGGCCCAAACCCATCCAAGTCAACAAAGCTGAATAGGGGGTGAGGCTGCAATGAGGCACCCTTTGGGGGTGGTATTAGAGAAGGTAAAACAGGGAGACTGGATTTTCACTTGGACCCGGCAGTAATGAGGTTCCCCACCCCAACTTGGGTGGTGTCAAAGGAGGCCTGTGGTTGAATCAGGATGTTCACCTCACCAAGTGATAATGAGGCAACAGAAGGATCTCAACTTTCCACACCTGCCTAGCATGAACAAGGAACCTCCCATGCCCAGGAGTGTCAGCCAAGGTTCAGTTTAGAACATGGACCTCAGGTACTCTGGGTAGTAATGAGGCAGTGCCACCCCCACCTCTAACCCCCACTTGGATGTTAGAAAAATCCAGGGAAAACAGAAGGTTTTGATAAGGTCTAGAATCTCAGAACACAGTGCAAAATTGTACAGATGCCAATCAAAAATCATTCATACCGAACACCAAACAGATCTCAAACTGAATGAAAAGACAAACAATAGATGCCTGTAGTAAAATAACAGGATGTTAGAATTGTCTGGCAAAGATTTTAAAGCAGTCATGATTAAAAACAAAATCAAAAAACCCCACAAAACTTCAGCGAGCTTTTATAAATACATTTGAAACAAGTAAAAAAATTCAAAACCTTAACAAAGAAAATCCAGCAAGAAAACAGAAGATATAAAGAAGAACCAAATGGGAAATTTGAAACTGACAAATACAATAACTGAAATAAAAGGCTCAAAGAATGGGCTCAACAGTAGGTTGAAGGGGACAGAGGGAAAAAAAGGTAGAACATAGAATTTACCCAACTAAACAAGAGAAAAAAAAAAAAAACTCCAAAAAGAAATAATAATAATAACACACCTTCAAGGATCTGTGGGACTATAACAAAAGATCTAAATTTTGTGTCATTGGAGTACTGGGAGGAGAAGAGAAAAAGGATGAGTTTGAAAAAATACTTGACAAAATAATGGCTGAAAACTTTGTGCATTTGGCAAGAGACACAGACATAAAGATTCAAGAAGCTGAGAGAACCCACAACAGGATGAATTCAAAGATACCCATGATGAGACACATCATTAAATTTTGAAAACTAAAGACAAAGAAAATATTTTGACAGAAGCCAGAGAAAAATGACACCTTACCTACAGGGTAAAAGCAAATTGAACAACAGAAGATTCCTCTCAGAAACCAGAGAAGCCAGAAGAAAGTGGTACAATATTTTTTCAACTGCTGAAAGAAAAGACCATCTTTATACCCGTCAAATATATTCTTTAGGAATGAAAGGAAAATCAACAATTCTCAGTTGGAGGAAAACTAAGAGAATCTGTCACCAGTAGATCTATCCTAAAAGAATGGTTAAAAGAAGTCCTCAAAAGAGAAGGGAAGCAGCGAAAGAGGGACCTTGCAATGTCAGAAATAAGAAGAAACACTATAAGCAAAATATGAGTGAATACTTTAGGTTTTCCTTCTCTTCTAAAATTTTCTAAATTAGGCTGGATGGTTAAAACAAACAATCATAACACTGATGTGACTCTGAATGTATTTAGAGGAAATATTTCAGACAACTACATTTGAACAGAGGAGGATAAAGGAATGTAAAGGGAGGTAAGTGTTCTATACTTCACTCAAACTGGTACAGTGAAAGCACCTGTAGACTGTGATACGTTATGTTATGTAATGTAGAACAAACACTAAGAAAGTTTAAAAAAGAGGTACACTCAAATAACACTATTGGAAAAGAAGAATTCTAAAAAATATACAAGTAACCCATAGGAAGGCAGGAATTACAGATTAATATGTCTTCACTTGGGAATTTTATCAATGTTTAAAAAAGAAATATTCTCACCCTTGCAAAATTCTTTGCAAAAGAGACCAACATAAACCTAATACCAAACCCCAACAAAGAAATTACAAGAAAAGTATAGAACAATATCCTTCATGAAAATAGTCACAAAAATCCCAAATATATTAGTCAATTTCAGTTCTGCAAAAAGTGGATAAATCAACCTGACCAAGAGAGATTTTTTATGAATGTAACATAAGATAAGCCTTTGCTGAGTCATAGGGTTGCGCTATTTTTAATTTTTTGAGGAATCTCCACACGTTTTCCAAAGCGGCTGTACCAACTTGCATTCCCACCAACAGTATAAGAGGGTTCCCCTTTCTCCACATCCTCTCCAACATTTGTTGTTTTCTGCCTTGTTAATTTTTGCCATTCTAACTGGTGTAAGGTGGTATCTCAATGTGGTTTTGATTTGAATTTCCCTGATGGCTAATGATGATGAACATTTTTTCAGGTGTCTGCTAGCCATTTGTATGTCTTTATTGGAGAAGTGTCTGTTCATGTCTTCTGACAATTATTTGACTTGATTATCTGTTTTTTGGGTGTTGAGTTTAAGAAGTTCTCTATAGATCTTGGATATCAGTCCTTTGTTTATAGTGTCATTTGCGAATATCTTCTCCCATTCCATGGTTTGCCTCTTTGTTTTGTTGACTGTTTCCTTTGCTGTGCAGAAGGTTTTTATCCTGATGAAGTCCCAAAAGTTCATTTTCGCTTTTGTTTCCCTTGCCTTTGGAGATGTGTCTTGAAAGAAGTTGCTGTGGCCAATGTTGAAGAGGTTACTGCCTATGTCCTCCTCTAGGATTTTGATGGATTCCTGTCTCATGTTGAAGCAATTGCACTACTGGGTATTTACCCCAAAGATACAGATGTAGTGAAAAGAAGAGCCATATGTACCCCAATGTTCATAGAAGCAGTGCCACAACAGCCAAACTGTGGAAAGAGCTGAGATGCCCTTCAACAGATAAATGGGAAAAGAAGATGTGGTCTATATATACAATGGAATACTACTCAGCCATGAGAAAGGATGAATACCCAACTTTTGGATCAACATAGATGGGACTGGAGAAGATTATGCTGAGTGAAATAAATCAAGCAGAGAAAGTCAATTATCATATTATTTCACTTACTTGTGGAACATAAGGAATAACATGGAGGATATCAGGAGAAGGAAAGGAAAAATGAAGGGGGGGAATCGGAGGGGGAGACGAACCATGAGAGACTGTGGACTCCAACAAACAAACTGAGGGTTTTAGAGGGGAGGGTGGTGGGAGGATGGGTGAGCCTGGTGGTGGGTATTAAGGAGGGCACCTATTGCATGGAGAACTGGGTGTTATATGTAAACAATGAATCTTGGAACACTACATCAAAAACTAATGATGCATTGTATGGTGACTAACATAATACAATGAAAAAAAAGATAAGCCTTTAAAAAATGAATAAGTATAATTCACCAAAGATAAAAGAAAAAATATAAATGTCTCAATTGATGCAATAAAAAATAACATTCAAGTCCATTTAAATAAAGGAGACTGTTTTTTTCAATTTCAGCTTTAAAATATTTACTAAAAATCCTATAACCAATAGTATATTTAATGATAAAATATTGAGAGTACTCTGCCTAAGGTCATAAACACAACAAATATTTCTGCTATCACCACTGCTACTCACCATTATATTGGAGGTCCCAGTCAGCGTGTTAAGGTAAGAAAAGGAAGTAAAATATACGAACATTAGAAAGGAAAAAGTAGAAGTGTTTTTATTTGTAGCTGATATGATGTATACACAGAAAGTCCAAGGAAATCTACAAACAAGGAGAAATTTGCAAGTTCACAAGAACAAGATCAATTTACAAAAATCATTTGTCCCTCTTTATGTTAGCAGTAAACAATTAGAAAATAAAATAAATAAATTCTACACTAGCATAAAAATTATTCAATTCCTGGGGCACCTGGATGGCACAGTCAGTTAGGCATCTGACTCTTGGTTTCAGGTCAGGTCCTGATCTCGGGGTCCTGAGATGGAGCTCTAAGCTCAGCATGGAGTCAGCTTCAGATTCTTTCTCCCTCTCCCTCTGACCCTCCTACTCATGCTCTCTCTCTCAAATAAATAAATAAATCTTTAAAAAAAATTATTCAATTCCTAAGAATAAATGTTACAAAAAGTATATATCTTTATTCTGAGTCCTAAAAAACATTGTTGAGAAAATTAATCTACAGAGTCAAAGAAACCTAGTGTGCTCTATCTATGGAAATTGAAAAGCTGCTTCCAAAATTTACATGCAAAAAAACTAGAAAAAACAAAATAAGCAAACAAAACCCAGAATGATGGTATTACTAACTTTGACGACATAAAAGTCGAAGTACTTTTGATAGACATAATAAAAATGGAAGTGTGTAAGAAGAAGAAGAAAATTCTACTTTTGGAATCATACCAACTGCGTGTGAACACTGACCAAGACTAAAGAACAAATAAACTTTGAATGATGTTGTTTGAGGGTAAAGATATGACCAGTGGGGATACTACTAATAATGATAAAAACTATACAGGTTGGTCGTAAATTAGGGAAGGAGGAAGTAGTATATATGAACTATTTTCTCATCTATTATGAGAGTAAATCAATAGACATGTCTAAAACTAGGAAAAAAGGCAGGGAGTAGAATAAGAAAGAAAATCCCAAATAACGAAAGTTAAGAGGAATTGCTCTAGGTACCAGGACTAAAAGTGAGGAGAAGTGAGATGGGAGATTGCTGCTTTTTCTTATATCATTTAAATCCTTTGTCTATCTTCCTATGATAAAACTTCTATAAAAATATGAATTGATAAATTAAAAAGCAAATTACTTAAATTCAAAATATGATATCCTGGTGGAGAATGTGCATTAAGATGAGCTCTATCATGAAGTGACAGTAGGTAATGGCCAACTAAGTCAGATTGGGCTGTAGAGAGCAAGGGACTTTGATATTGAGGTGCTAGTGAACGGCTTTCTATATTTTTTACATGATTTTTCCTCTTTTTTTTTCAGGAAAATGACTATTTTGTTTAATAAACATTATATTGTTTACTGTTTTATTACCAAAAGCCCATTAGAAAATTACAGAAAAAAAGTAAAAATTTTCTTCTAATTTTTTCTCTATTACAGGCCTGATTCTAGGCAACGACTCTATGAGGTATAGCTATAGGTTGGATGGATGAGTGGTCAGGTAGACAAAGACAAAAATATTTCAAAGCACCATCAAACATTACTACTATTCCAAACAAAATAATTACATTGTTATATACTTGAGTTTAACAAAGAAAATTTTCATAAGAAATAAAAGAAAGGATTGCTAAACTTCAAAAAAATATTTATTTGTTTTGAAAGACAGTCTTTCATAATGGAGTTCTTTAATACTAAGAAACTGGGAAAAATATGCATTGAAGTTGCCATCTCTACCTACATGCCTCAACTTTGGTCAGTATCAATTCACTGGCTATGAAAGATGAAGGTATTCGCTGTATACTTGCTCCCAGCTTCTCTCCACCTCTCAAATTTTTTATTAGTCATATTTTATAATACTTGATACCTATTAAAATCGCATAGTATGTTTTTATTATTAAGTTTATGTTTACCTTTATAACCATAATTATTACTGATTTTATTCAAATGATTCCTGTTACAGTTCTTTTATGGTGGCTTCTCCATTCTGAGGTGTTTAGTTTAACTCTTAAGGTCTGAGGAGCTTTCATAAGAAGTGTTCATCAGATCTCTGAGGAGTATATGGGAGTTCTGATTTTGTTTTTCATTATAGAAGAAATACAGAAGCATGTTTAAGAATAGTTTTGGCAGCCATTTCACTTGACATATATTGTCCACGTCTAATATTTTGGGCCACACACTCTCTCAGAACCTTACAGAAATGGCTCCCTTTTTTTTCTGACATTGAATGTGGCTTTGAAGAAGTCTGAAGTCAGCCTAAACTCTTTTCTGCTTGAATTTAATGTGCCATTTTAAACCAGAATTACTGAAGACTGCCTCCTTTTAGGATTTCAATTTATGACAATCAGAATCTGTCTCATGGATGGTTCTTTGTGTAAGATTTGTCTTTTTGCAAAGCAGGTCATTTCTGCTGTATTTCCATGAGAGTTTCTCTCCACCCTCCACACGCCCATTTACTTTATTCTCTTTCATCGAAATTAGACCACGTGTGTGTACAAACTTTTTGAAAGACTGTCCTTTATACTACTAATCACAAAAAAGGCAGGGGCAGAGGTGTACTGATCCTTCCTGTAGAAATAAATGTTAGCCCAGAATTGTGCAAAAAGAGCACAATAGAACATTACTTTTAGTAAACACCACACATTTAGAAATAAATACATAAATCAGTAGCTGCTTTCATCTATAGTAGCCTCTTAAAACCACAACCTGTGAGGCATTGTATCCGGGATACGTGGGGGCTTGTCTAATTTTGAGATATACTGTTGCCCTCTGACTATCATCTAGCAGTCAGGGGAATTTCAATAGTGAATTAAAGCTAATCTGTTCAGATTTCTTAAGGAGAAAAAATACAAGTGTTTCACAATGTACCAAATGGTTTATTTAACCATTTGTTTAAACCATTGAAATTAATGGGGCTGGTCTTTTGTTTAAGAAAACTTCTTTAATGTTTATGATTTAACATCCTATCCTACATTGACCAGGCATAAATTTAGTGCAAAATTGCCAGTTATTTTAATTTATGAATTGCTAGTACTAGCAGAATGTGTAGCACAGCTGTTACTCAATATTAGAAGGACATTTTTAACATAATTTTTCTACATGATTAAAGACTATTGTAGAAGCAGAAGCTTAAAGCTCCCTTCCACAAACGATTTTGTCTCCTCATTGTTACACTATGATGTTTAAAGGCGTTCTGAAGGTGTAGGATGTATATTGGTCACTAATGTCCTTTTTAAAAGCAATATTGCATTCTAAAATGCTAGGAATGTTGTTTACCTTTTTCTTTTTGGAAGATGTTGCAGATTCATTGCAACAACAAAAACACATTACACACTCTGCTCTCGAACTAGACTGGACACTAATATCACAGATAACTGTCACCTTGGAACTCATTTGTACAGAAGAGGAAAACAGTTGATTTTTAAGGGATTTCATAAAAAAGCAGAAAATATTTAGACATGAAAGGTCAATCTAATACAAGCTCTTTATTTTACAAAATGGGAATATTTTATCCATACTATGGAAAGCCTGATACAAGTTTTTAACATAGAGCAAAAGCAATGATTCACGGAGTCCTTTCTTCAATAAATGAAAAACAATGATTAACTGGGCTTGCAACAGTATAGTAACCTAACTCCTTATCCCAGTTTTTTACTTTACATTTAAGTTTCTACGTCTGTAGCTTTTAATGGCATTTATCAGAAGCTTTGTGCAACTGATGTTTTAGCAAGTAATCCTAACGCTGTTCCCTATAGGACAGGCTGACAATAGCAACCACTGATTTTATGTAATGTATTATATCAGAAAGCTTGTCATCAACTCTTACAGGTTCATTAAGAGGCCAGATGTGAGCTTGGTTTCTTCATTTACTGGGATTTTTTTTTTTTTAGCAATGTCTACCCCAGTGATGAGTCAAGGAAATGATTTCCCGCTGTTCTGTTGTTTTATGTTTGTTTTGTTTAAAAGAGAGAGAGTATATACTTTCTAGGATTCTGAAAGGACTAAAATGTGAGAATTCTGTATATTGTAGTTTGAGTGGAAAAAAAAAAAAAGTCCTGGCTCTGCTTTTGGAAAATGTATATATATACAGTTACTACATGAAGTTGGCCTGTTGCCAGATAGGCAAAAGTAGATCAATTTCATTTGAATTGCAAACTGCTCGCTTTGTAAGGAGTGGGAAGAGAATCCCAACTTTGCAAGACAATCAAGTGATGGCTAAAGATGATAAGCATTTGGCAAAACACCAAATTTGACAAGATCTTAGAATCGTGCGTGTTTTCCACAATCTCTTTCACATGTTTCCAGGATAAAGAAATCATTTTGTTCAGATGCATCATTGTCCATAAAGTCTCTGGACACTGTTTCTAGGACAGCACAAATTCTAAATTTTTCTTCAAAGGAGATACGAGCTGTTTATTTTAATCCCCTTCCCCCTACCTTTCAAGGTTGCACTCCCAAGATAAGAGTCTCACCTATATTAACTTGGAGAATATAGGAGGAGGTAGCAATGTACATTCATCCATTCATTCTTTGTTCTTTCAACAAATATTTATTGAATGATGACTATTGACCAAGTACATTCAATACAAATGAATTAGAACATGTTCCTTGCACTCAAGTAGTTCATAGTCCAGCCTCAACGGGATACATGTAATTAACTCCAAGAAACAGGCACCAAGAAAATGCTCTTCCAAGTACTCTTTATCTTGACTCTGTATGATCTTTACACTACATAAAGACCCTTTTACAGTATGGTGAAAATTTTGACTAAGAAGAGGATATAAGTGGTTGCTCAGTCTTTCAAGTCCTCTAAGGTAATGGACAGTGAGTTTACAGTTTTGATATGTTCTGAATGAAGAATGAGGATGTGGAGAAGTTAATTCAGCTTCCAGTATTGTCTAACTGGCTCACATGTGAATAAGGCTTACACAGTGAGAGGTGCCTATGAGAATAAGGCTCACAGCAAAAGATCCTATGCAACTCCTCAGTTCCAAGCTTGCCTTAAGAGTCAAGAATGGAGTTAACCTTGGTCAGTGCTTCAGATACTGTACTCTGGCAGAAACTCAGAAAATGGGTTCAGCAACTTAATTAAGCCCTCACAGGAAAGTAAGTCCAAACTAGGCCATTTCTGGATGGTGAGATTTTCCCTCCCTGTTGGGTTCTAATTCACCTCAATGTCTTAGGCGACTTTGGTAGCAGGAAGATTAAAATTTGGTACTTTTGGCTCCCATTTAAATGTTAGGCAGACAGCAAAGTGAGGTAGCTGTTTTTTAAAAATCAGTCCCAGAATACACAAGAGAGAAATCGTCATTTCTCAAAAGTCTAAAAGGAAGTCTGCTAACACTGAGTTTTTGAGAGAGAAAGAAACAAAATCAATGAGGAGAAAAAATTCCGAGATTACTGTTTGAGTGAAATGTTCTGATTAACACTAAAAATGTAATCCACTATACAGTAACATTTCAGACTGAAGGGTGATTTCACCAGAGAGGTTTCTAAAGCACAGAGTAAGGCAATCAATTTTTTTTAATTCTCTAAATATGAAAAGAAATTTTAATCTGGAAGTTTATTCTCTCTCTCAAATTTCACAACACAACAGCAGCACACTTCTGCCTCAGATTGCTGAGATGCAGTTACAATGTCAGGGAAATTTCCTCGTCTCCCCAGACTCTGCACGTACCCTTCGACATCATTAATTCAAACCAGCCCACATTTGCATGTAGCTCCTTAATTTAGCAATTCCAGTGCTGGTCTTGGTTTTGTTTTGCTGTCAAGTATTCTACTATGGTGTCTTCTTCACTGAAGTATTTCCACATTACATTGCCCAGGACAAAGCTATTTTGTATGCGCAGGAATTCACTTCAGGTCTTTAAACTATTTTCTATTCTGCAGTGGTTAATTTTTCATTTATGTAGCATCTTACTAAAGAGTAGTCAACACAGTTAACAATACATTGTTCAACAATAAATATTTTACTGGGTATATAATCTCCACAATTTAAAAGTTTTATTTTCTATGTGGATCTGTATAAAGCTAGAATTGTTAACATATTGTGAATGCACATTTTTAATAATATGCTCTATAATCACTATCAAACAAATGACCTGCACTTTATTAGGCACTCCAGACATTAGCCGCCATTTCTGCTAAACTCAGTAAACTCTAATAAAGGTATTTTATGGGCAGAAGATTTATTTTTTTTTTAAGAAGATATATTACATAGATTTCATCAGCACATAAAAATGTTATCCTGGGAACACTGGATGATTCATCTATTTCTAAATTATAGCGCATTCCTGTCACTTTCACATGAGATCATTCTAATTTTGAAAAAACTATATAATAGTTTGGATTGGGTCATGTTTCACACTTTATTCCATTTGAATTAATGATGTTATTTACTTGGAACTTGATTGTGTACTTGTCTCACATTCTACGAGGTAGTTCATAAGAGGCAGCCAACATAATAAAGAAGGAAAATGTTATTTACTCCCTTTCTCAATTCTCAGGAGCTTGGTGTAAATTCTACCCAATAAAACGTGCTTAGTTTGTTTCTGTATTCCTTTAAGGCTCAATATACAGGAGCAGGCAGCAGGAGTGCTCAGAGTCACAGCCTTTGTAGGATTTTACTCCTGAGCACCTGCAGTGCTTGCCCTTGATCTGGAAAACAAACGTATTCTCAGCTCTGGAACTCCTTGATCCACGAAACAAAACTGTCTCTTGCCATGGAGCTTCAGGAGTTCAGCTTTTGCCTCCCTACCTCCAGGAGGCCAACAATATCACACAGCAAGAACTCAAGTGAGTTGGGCACAATAAATATTTTCTCTGAGCAGCTATATGCATTACATGAGAAGTATGTCCCAAACAAAATCCCCCTATTTCTAGAAATAATTTGGTGTTCATCAAGTAAATCTAAACCTAGACCTGAGCCTGGTCCAAGGCCAGAGGGCCCACATTTTTGGTGGGAATGGCCATATAATCCAAGGGATCAGGATGAAAACAGCTACTAGCAGTAGAGCATCAAGGGAAGGGGGGAGAGTCAGGCTCCTCTTGGTATGCATTTCAACCTTAAGAGCTCCGTACTATACTTTCGTCATCAAAGGAAACTGTGGAGTCGAGCATCAAGGCCAGCATGTCAGGCACCTCAGGCCATGGTTATTTAAAATGTCCATAAGTTGGGGCGCCTGGGTGGCTCAGTTGGTTAAACTACTGCCTTTGGCTCAGGTCATGATCCTGGAGGCCCCGGATCAAGTCCTGCATTGGGCTCCCTGCTCAGCGGGGAGCCTGCTTCTCCCTCTGACCTTTCCCCCCTCATGCTCTCTCTCTTTCTCATTCTCTCTCTCTCTCAAATAAATAAATAAAAATTAAAAAATTAAAAAAATAAAATGTCCATAAGCTTGTGGGTCTGTGGTTGTTATGACTCTTGGGTTTGAAGGAAGAAGGCATTCCAGTGCCCTCTGGCTTTGCCTCAGTTCTGGGGCCCGAACAGTATTTTAAGGTAGCATTTCCAGTATTTCAAGTACCTATGACCCATATGCAGGTGGCTGTACTCCTGAGGCTGCAAATGACCAAAGTGAGGTTAAAATAAGCTTCTTATAATGGGGGAAAGCCATGAGAATCGGCAAACCTGAATTGTGCTGGGCAATCCTAGGCAACCCACAGGAACAATTTTGGTCTCAATTTCTCCATTTTACACAATCCAGATGCAACCAGAAATACCCTGACCTTTAAGATTCTAATGAGATATGGTCAAATTGGGTTTTGACTGTTTGTGTTCCCCCAAATCCATATGCTGAAATCCTAATGCCAAAGGGGAGGATACTGGGAAATGTCACCTTTTGGAATTGATTAGGGATTGAAGGTAGAGCCCTCATGAATGGAGTTAGTGCCATTATGAAGAAGTCCCAGGGATTTAGCTCTTCCCATCCACCATGAGACGATGAGACAAGAAGTCTATAACCCAGAAGAGGGCCCTCATAAGACCATGCTGTCACCCTGACCTTGGACTTCCCAACCTCCAGAACTGTGAGAAATAAATTTCTGCTGCTTATAAACTACCCAGTCTATGGTATTTTGTTATAGAGTCAAATGGACTATGACAGGGCTGTACAAAGCTATTGGCTATTATTCTTTCTTGATATTTTGGAGAGGATAAAGTAGCTTACATTGTCCTTTAAATCCTGTTTACCTGCTTGTCTGTAATTATCTGCTACTCTTTCCGAGCTGTCACTGTTCTATAAGGAACCAGACATGAAATTCAGTCCATTTGTCTTTTTATCACAAAATAACCATAATTATAGTCCAAAAACAAACAAACTTAAACAATTACCCACCATCAAAGAAGATCAACAAATAAATGCAAAAAAATGAAAAGATCTTGTTGTGTACAGCAGAATTTACTGAATACGTTGAGAGATAAGAGAGGACTTAGGTTTCAACAACATACCACTTAAGATTGATTATTGGGTCTTCCCATTCTTAAGAAATCCCTCAGCAGCCATTTATGCCAATCTGAGCTCCAGATCTTGGCAATGTTGCACTCTCTTTCCTCAATCCAACTCATCCCTGCCTGCTCAAGAGGATAATTAAAAACAAATAAACAAACAAACATGCAGACCTATACATAACCTAAGCTCAGTGTCCTGCAGGATATCCCAAAATTTTATATTTCCTTCCTAACAATGGTCCATAAGTCCCAGGTCTCACTAGTTCTTCTGCCTCAAGTGGGAAGAAAGAGATGTATTTATTTATTTCTACAATGACTTGATTTTAAATGTTCTTCCACTCTTTTCCTGTCACATGTAATATAAGAATCTGATACTGAATTATTTTTAAGGTTCCTACCTATGCTAGGAATTGATAAGATATCTCAACATTGTATAGATTTGAAATACTTGAGAATGGGCCGAATCTTTATGCTCGGGATGTAGAGACACTGACAGCTCCAAATGCTAACAGAAGAGCAGCTGAAGGATGATGAAGATTTAAAGTGAAGTGAGTATGCTGGTATGCTGTGGGCAGGGAGAAGGTCAAGAGGCCCTTTGTATTATGGCATTTAAGGATTAGGAATAGAGTACATAGTTGGTGGGACCAGTCCTCTGTATTTCTCCACTGATCAGTGAAAGATGTTTTCCTTCCGTTATAAAGATCAAATTAGGCGTTGCAATGCACAAAGAGGTGCCACTGGGGGATAACCCAAGAGGACCCTCACACTGTCATTATTTCGCTGAATTTGTAATGATTCATAAGAGTATGATAATCACTTTTGTAGGTCTAGGGCTAAAAATACTCAGGATAGAATAACCAATTCATAAGAACACTGAAGTATAACCCCAAGTACCAGCTTGTGAATTTACAATGGAAATCATTCTATGTCTTTAGATGCCACATGGGTCTTTGGCCTGAACTACAGTGTGTTGTTGGTTTTAAAGTCTCATTCTCAGAAGTAACATTATTTTTCTTATCTGCAGTTGTTTCAGGGTCATCTTAATGTAGCCTACAATTTATAAAAGAAAAAAAATTGAAGATCAGAGAGATGTGATAGGGTCAGATTTGAATTAGGTGTGTTGACAGCAAATTTAGCTCCCTTTTCACTATGCAAACTGAAAACTTTTTTATTTTAACTGCACAAGTTTAAATACAGCAAATAAATATAAAAATTCTTGCACTGTAACATTCTATGAAGAATATGTTCTTGAAATTATTTTGTTCTCCCTGCTGTGAAATAGAGGCTAAATGTCTAAAAATAGTTTTAAATATTATAAAATTTAAATACCACTCTTTCATATTTTTCTTTAGGATATACTTTTTAAAGTAACCACTTTGGCATTGTAATGCTTGCACTTTGAAATTAAGTTAGCATTTGGTTCATAAAGTACTCAGTTCAACATCAATGAAACCATTGGAACTGAGTATTGTAAGTAAGAATGATAGTTGAAGACAATCTGATATATGACAGGTCATTCTATAAAATCTTTAAAAATTTAGGATTTGACCATGAAAAGCACCAACTATGACTATCAAGGACAGTAAGGATTTATTTTAAGTCATCAGGTCTGCCTTCCAATTTTGCCTAATTTTTTCTTAAAATAAACTGCTAAGTTTATTTTCTCCCTTGTTTTAAATATTTCAAGAGCAAGCACTTCCTCAAATTTGGTCCACAAACTAATAATAGATTTCACTCTCGGGATTTTTTTTTCATGAAATTTAGTCTGAATTTCCTACCTTCCCCCTTTTCTCCCTTCCTCCCTCTCTCCCTTCCTTACTTTCATTCTTTCATCCTACTACTTATAGTCCTCATCTTGTAGCTTGCTAAATAATTTCTCTGCAGCTTTGGTGTTTACATCATTAGATATCAGAAGGCAGTTGGTTGTTTAACCAACTGATGTATATTTAATTCTGTTAATCCCTTCTCATGAATCACCTCAGATCTCCATCACTTTCTTGTGCATCTGTTAGCACTTTCCAAAATGTCTGTATCATTCTGATAACAGGGCACCCAGAATGAAATACTATTTCCCTGTATCTTTGGCTGGATATAGAGAAAACCATTTATTTGGGGCCTTAAATGATGTACTTTCACTTTATGTAAAATAGATACGTTTCTGGTAAATTGTGTACAAAGCCAATGGTTGTACATTAAATGGTATTTTAAATTCAGCTGCTCTTTAAAAAGTTTTGTTTTGTTTTGTTTTGTAAAGCCAAACAAAATTTGCTTTTTCTGTGTGTACAGGGGAGAGGATGGAAGACCTCTTTATTTAAGTATTTGGGAAGCCAGATATGGTCAAGATCATTGGAAAACATTCATGATTCATCACAATATCTAACATTTGTAGAGTCTGCAAAGAATTTACATTTTTTCTCATTTTCCTTTCTCAACCCTATGTGAGATATGAAATACTATTTCCTTTGTATGAACAAGAAAACCATATTTTAGAGTTTCATGGGTTGGCTTTGGATGATATGGGGGCAATGGCAGAACTAGATCTTACCAAGATCCTTTGCTTCCATATTTAGCAATTTTTAAAATAGAAAGCCTGGTGTATAAGATTTGGGAACATAATTTGGGGTAACTCAGAAATGTGTGGAGTCTTGGTTCTTCCACTGACTCTGACTACCATGAGAAAATTGAATAATCTTTGTGAACCTGAATTTTCTCATTTGAAAATGGATTGGATATTCTATTCTTCCAAGAGAGAATATATTAGATAAGATAACCAATGAAAAATTTATTTAACTAGGAAGAAGTACACATCACTGATCCTTTCTCTCGTATTTCCATTGCCCACTGCAATGAATATATAAATTTAGATTTTCTAAAACTTAGTCATGACTGTCTTCTAAGGTCTTGATAACCGTAACTAACAGAGAGGTTTTTGCAGTACAATATACATCTCCAATGTCCCATGAGCTATTACTAGGTGTTCCTTAAAAGAAGGAGGCATAGTTACAGGAAACACATTTATTATTGTCTATTCCATCATCTGATGCTTTTGAAATTAAAGAATAATAACAAAAATATCAGCTAAATTTTCCTCAGCAAAATCGCTGATAGTCTAAAATAATATTTATTACACTAAGAGATAGTTACGCCAAGACTTTCCTGGGGTAATCCAGGCATGAATAGCTTTAAGTAGTTCTCCCACTTTACAGAAGGAAGGCAGAGCCCACATCCATTCTAGATAGCACTGTCTAGATACATTGCCATGGAACACGAAACCTCCCAGAGCCCCTCAAGATGAGATATATGGAAATACTGGTTAGGGGATGCCTCCTCAATAGAACCCAGGGAACCTTAAATTAATCCTATATTTTCCTCGGGATATGTTGGCCCATATTGGGGTGCTCTGAATTCATAACAGTATAGATTAATGACATTTAGTCTTATTAACATAACAGGAATATTTTGTAGAAAATGCTGAACTTTATCTGAGCCTTGGAATTCTAGAAAACAGCTATGTGAAAGAAATCTCCCTTCCCTCTGTGTTCTGGGAAACTGTTTACTGCCAAGAACCGCTCTTTCACATATGACTTAGATAACTGTTATGGATAATCCCTTTGTTTTCCTAGCATGAGTCAGACACAGACCCTCCAAATTTCCATTCTTTGCCTCACAAACAACTGTCTGAACTTTTTGTCCCCACGAAACCATCAGAATAAAATGATTACTAACCTAACCTGACCAAACTTCTATAGTTTAACTTCTCTCCTCCATATTAGACCTTGAACTTTGACCCACCCTCAGCTTAAGCCTGCATCAGAATAAAGAACAGCATCTTTTAATGACTCCTCCCCCAACTGAACACAAAGGGCAATATTCCCTGGTCAACTGTCCAATTCAGGTTCTTTCTAGCCTGGTTGACTCCTCCCTGTGAAATAAAAGCCCTTTTCTGCCTGACCCTAAAGACACTTGCTAGATCTTGTGGTCTGAACATACTTGTAATTCCAATAGTCTTTTCAAATAGTCTCTCTTTCTGTAAGTCTGGATTTGTCTGTATTTGATAATATATTAAATAAAACAGATAAAATTTTATAAGATTTCTGTCAGATTTGGTGAGCGTTATTTAATTATATACTTAATATATATTTTATCAACTTATATTAAGAAATATTTATTCCAGTTACAATGAATTCTCACTATCAAGAAATGAACTTATTTAAATTTATAATAAAAAATTTTCATGTCAGCTTAAAATGTGCAAGGGGGTACAGAGTGTTTCAAAAATTATTGTAGGAGTTACATGAGGAAAAGAATTTGAAGACTTCTGCTGTAATAAATGAAATCTAGAGAAGAAAATCATTGAGAAGATATGGTTATATTTTAAGTTTGCTTCCTGAAACCCACAGATTCATTACTTCTCCCTCTCAGAAATGAAAAGAACATTTGTATTCACACCTTTTCAATAGATGTTTTAAAAAAGGTTATTCGAATTTCCTTTCTGGGTGAGTGGGGTGTGTGTGTGTGTGTGTGTGTGTGTGTGTGTGTGTGTGTGTAAGGGGTCAGATCTTGCAAGCTGGCAGTCAGGGTTCTGGGAGCTAAGACTGGGTAGTGGGCAGGAGAGTCCTATAGTTTCAGTACACAGAGGAAAGCAGAACTCAAAACAGACCTGGACTAAAGTGATCTGGGGAAGCCTCAAAGCAGCCTAAAGAGAACAGAATGGACAATCTCATGACAGAGATGATAAAACAGAGATATTGACAGAGCCAGGAGGAAGGGTTTGGTCAGCAGGCAGTGGCCACTTTTTGGCGTGAATCTTGTCCAAGGGTCTTGCCCAAGGACGGGAAGGGCTTTGAACTGATTGGGATATGCCTGCGACCAAACGTTAGAATGAAATATTTAGACTGACTTTACATCTTAGCTCATACATAACAATGATTTTTCTTGCTTATCCATGCCCTATAGCTTCATTTTACCAAGTATAAATTTTAAAACGTTGTTACTACTCCTTTCCAGGGTTTTTGTTTCAGTTTTGCTTCCTAATTAATCTCCCCAATAAATATTTTGCAGCATATTAGCTTGAAATGCATTTAGTTAGTGTTGATTACCTTCTTAGCTCTCTAAATTTTACTTTTGCTAAAACACTGGTATCCTTAGGAGGTCTTTCTCATATCAGTCAGAGTCAGATGTTAGTGAAAGACTAACTATAGAAGGATGGGCAAGGTAAGGGAACAAATAAAGAATGCCAGGTGCAAGAAACTATCAGCGGCGGCGGCCATAACCATCCCTAAGTATGAGAGGATCAGGGCTGGGGAGAGCACAACCAACACTCAGTGAGAGGGAAGAAGACATAAAGGAGGGGCTGTGAGACTGGAGCACAGGATTCAGAAGCTGTGAGAGGCACAGGATCTATCAGAGATACAGCCACCAACTATGTAGGTGCAGTAACAAGGAGACATTATGGTCTTTCTCACCTGCTTTCTGACTTCCTGCTGGTGCCTCCTACTGGCCCCACAAACTAGAAGCCAACAGGCAAGGGAGCCCAGGGGAAGCAATCCATGAGACCCTGACCTCCTACTCACAGGGAGAGCCGAGAAGAGTGGAGAATGTCTGGGGAGGGAGACAAAGGGAGCCTAACCATCACAGTACTTCTTAAGGTTGGATGCCTCGCGTATTGTACTAACTTACTTTTTGTTGATGTATGTAAGAATGATGGGAAATGGGAACAATTCTCATTTAAAAATCCCTCTTTCACTGAACGTAATTTAACATTCTCCTCATCTTGCTTTTCTTCTATGCAGCAAGCTTTCATGTATACCAATTTTTATTAATTTGGTGAGACATAATGCTGAATATAAATAATAATTATGACAAAATATCAAAATTTTTATTAAAATAAACAGAAATTGATTTGGTAGAGCTACTCATCTACTAATCTTTTAGCTTTATTAAATAATTGAAAATTCTGGCATTGATTTGTTCTTTAAAAATTGTATTTATTACCTTTGATTGAACTAACTTATTGATATTTTAATTTTTTTAAAAAATGATAAATTCCAGAATTGATTTTGTTTACTCTCATGAAATTAAGTACTGGCTTTTTCTGTTTTCTATCTCTCCTTTCATATCTGTATTCTACAATCTTTTCAAAAACATTTTTTGTTGTTCAAGATGATTATAGTTAACTAAATTTTTATACATATTTAGATTTGCAAGCATGTCTTTTGTAACATATTTTAATAAATATTTTTTCATATTCATTATCTTCAAATAATGGTGATCCATTGCAGATACACTTGAAACATGAATTTAGTATCTCATTATGTATTTATTCAACAACTATCAACTAAGCATTCATACTGTAAAAGATATTAATGGCTGATACTGGGTATTTAACACATGCAAGTGAATTAAAGGGATTATTTCACTTGACCCTCACAATAACTCTCTGGAGCAGGTTTCATTATTGTCATAATGAAATTTTGAAAACCATGAGAAAATCCATCAGGTACAGAGCAGTTAAATGACTTGCTCACAGTCCCAAAGCTAGTGAGTAATAGCTGGCATTTTAATTCAGAGTCAAATACAGAGGCCATATTTTTAATTATTATTATGTACCTGATAACGGTTTACAAAGAATTGTAAAGCACAGCTCTGCCTTCAATTAGTTTAGACTACTGGCATAGATCAGGGATCAACAATCTGTAACTCACGGTCCAAATCTGACCTGCTACCTAGTTTCGTAAATAAGGTTTTATTTGAATACAGCCACTCGTTCATGTAGTCTCTGGTTGCTTTTGTGCTACAAAGGCAGAGTTGAGTAGTTATGACAAAGACTGCACAGCTGAAAGATCTATAATATTTACTCTCTGGCCCTTTACAGAAAAGTTTGCTGACCCCTGGCACAGATGTCTACAAAACTAACTAAAATGAAGGCAGTATTTGTTAAGCATTATTTAACCAAAAAAGTGCAGTTGGACTGCACTGAGCAAGTGCATTAATTGAAGCTTGAAAGTATGAGGAATGGGAAGTTTTTATGAAAATGGTATTATGGCCTGATCATTAAAAAGTGAGTAGACTACTAACCCAGTGCTTTAGAGTGAAGACCAGATACTGTGAATCTCCTCCCCTATCTTAAGAAGATTAAGGCAGCTCTATTTTCATTTTATCCCCTTCACCATCCTTGCCAGATCGATAGTCCTGAAGTATTTCCAGCCCTCTGTCTTCAAGACCAAAAAATTCTACCAATGCAATGTCTCATTGTCCTTACCAAAGTGTTCCAGAGGTGGGCAGGCAAATAGGGCTCTTCTCCCTCCACTGAAGATCCCAGTACTATCAACATGAAGGTGAGACAACCCTTCTACTCCCAGGATTATGTTTTTGTCCAATTCTACATCACTGATTACACTTCTAGGACATACACATCTTCTGTTTCTGACTATGCTGCAGACTAGCACTCTGATGGGAGCTGAGTCCCAAAATGATCTTGCCCATTCTCATGAGAATTAGTTATAGTCCAGTCGTTTTTAGTTAACTGGAAAGTCCTTTTAAAACTCAAATTGTTTCCTCTCTTTCTTTTTTTTTTTTAAACTTAGATTGTTTCTTAAGGAATATATCTCTTTGGAAAATTTTCAAACACTTATGCACATACAAAGCAAGATAAAGTGAGTAGAGGGTACACGCAGAAAAGTTATTACCAGAGTTACTCCTACTTAGTAATATGAAAGCTTAAGAGAGTCAGATGTCAGAATAAGAAGGCAATAAAGTGGGAGACTGTCACAGAGACCAGAAAAGGGATGGGTCTCTGTAATCCTCCTAAAATCTTACTTGGAGTGCTTACTTGCTCACAATGTATATTTAATTATGCAACCTTGATCTCTTCCATTTGTTTTACTACCTGTGTAGTAAATCAGTTCATCGGAGGTTACTGAATATGCAACATAGCCCCGATTTCCTAAAAGGAATTATTACTTGCGCTTTAAAACAGGCTATGTGAAACTGAAAATGAAATACTTTGTTGAGAAGGAATGAGAATTAACAGGAACTAGAAGGTGAAGGAGAAAGCTGAATTGTCAGCAGGAGGGGAACTTTGGCTCTAAGTCCAATCAAATCCTACTTCTCTGGAAACAAACGTATGGTTGGCACAGAAGTAGTTTCAATTAGGTATAAAGGATAAAAGAGTGTGGTATGAACTTGGATTCCTGCCGTAACACAAAAGATTTGGGGACTTAAAGCACATTTTCTTGACTTATATATATTCATCCATAAATGGAGTAAACCTAAGCAACTGATTGGCACTATGGAAATGTAAATACTACTGTAATTCTCAAACTTTTTATTTGTTAGTTCTTCCTATAGGCTTAGTTTTAATCCTTAACCATTAATTACATACAAATCAATGAAAGATGATTTTTATTACAGCCATAAGAGTTTAAATCAAAGAAAAATAAAAGAGAAAGGACTACATGCCTGATAAATGGGGCTGGGACTATAAGAACCAATTCTAGACCTTGAAGTGAAGGACCCAACCTTTCTCCTCTGACTTCCACTGTCACCTCTGAAAAAGCAGTGGATAGTGAAATAGATTAGTTTCCTTCTGTTGTCCTTCTGTCCCATCTCTTTTTTTCTCTACCACCTTCTAAAAAAATTCTGAACGATCTGGGAAAAGGGAGAAAGCAGAAGCCTTGATCATCCCCAAATGTAGGAGCCCTAATTTGTGTTTCCATTTATAACTGCTGTTTTGCTGAATTTTTTTTATAAAGTTATGCTTACAGCAAATGCTTCCCTATAATTTGATTTCCTATACTCATGGAGACTCTCAGTTGTCTATCAAATTTTATACCCTCCATCTTCTATAGCAGTAGACTTGTAGCTGGGCACTTGGCTGCCCAAGGAGGGATTGCATTTCCTAGCCCCACCCCTGCCTGCAGGGGTGTCTAGGGGACTAAGCTTCTGCCAATGGAGTATGAATACAATTGATATAAAAATGTTTTTCACCCCACTCCTCTCTCTGACCCTACACTTCAACTCTTTGCCTTTTCAGCTAGCTACAATGGTGACAACTGGAGAAACATGGCCACCATGCATTGAAGTTGGCAAAGATGCTGTCAGCCTGAGTTCAGGAATCACTGCTTAGCCACCTTTTAACATGGAACATTCACCTCAGTCAGTTAGGGGAGAGAGGATAAGCAACTTTGTTCTTATGCCACCTCAGTCTAGGTCTTGCGGCAGCCACTTAACCCTTTACCCAAACTTATGCTATATTCATTTACATTTAATGAAGAAAAAGTAAAACTCTTTTTTATAATACATATTTTAATATACATGATATATTTTACTATATGTAAATATATTTTTAAATACATTTTTTCTCTTAACTGAAAAATGTTGTCAATTATTACTGAGTGAAACAGATACCTTCAAAACAGTAAAACTTAGCAGAAACTTAGTTTCTTTCTCAGCCTTTCCAAAGCCTAAATCCAACACTTAGCTTTTAATAATGATTTTCAAATATCATTTCCAAAGTTAATCCAAGTTTAACATAGACTCAAAACTTCTACAACCTCTCTCTCCCTAGGCCTCCTGTGTGAGGATCCATAGGAATAACCATAGCTTCCTATGGCTGTAGTTTCTACCTGATCCACATACAGTCCTCAGAAGTCCCCAGTCACTGTCCCTAGAAGTCTCCAACCATTATTCATCTTCTCAAAGAGCACTGCCTCTCTTCACTTATTATGTAATTCTTTTTTTAATTATTTAGTTCTTAATAGTAGAAATAGATTGCTTTCTTATAAAAGTAAAAAAAAAAAACAATTTTACAAAAGTGCTTCATTTTCATAGTTGAAGTGGATTACAGAAATAACCAAGACTGCAACTTTTATCAGCAGCATCGGTATACTAAATAACCATAGAAAACCATTCCCTTTATTTATTTGTCTTCCATGATAAACTACCTGAAGTCAAGGACTAGGTCTGTCTTGTTCATCATTTATTCCCAGGAACCTAGCATAGATACTGGCCATTATATATATTCACTAAATGTTTATTAAATGAATAAATAAATGCTGACTTTTTTTCCCCTCAACAGCAAGATTCAGTAGCCATTTTTATTAATGTTTAGTCCTTGAGAAGGTGTTCAGTACATATTTCTTTGTCCTGGCATTAGATAACTGGCATGTGACCACGGATGTGATATGAATAGAGAGTGTGCTTTGGACTGTTTATACATGACTGCTCATGATTGATTATTACTTCCAAAGGTTGCTACCTGAGACACAGTGAGAACCACAGGTGAGAATCCAATCAACGCTTCCTGAATTTTTTTAGGTACTAGTTATGTTACTTACATTGCTTTAGTGTCTATTACCTGCCCAGTTGTAGTCAACTCAATCTGCAGGCTTAGTACAGATGCTTAGCATATCTAAAGGAAGTTCACAGATAGGATCAGCATCTCTTCAAAGTTGTTGATTTCTCCCCCTCTCCAACACTGCCAAAATGAGGCCAAGTGATTGACATGAACATTGTGTTCCATAGGAAATCAGTTAGTGACGAAACTGGTAGTAAACTCTATTTTAACTGGCATCAGAATAAAAATGGCTCCAATGAATTCTGCTCCTTTAAAAATAAAATAAAGACTGTCTCGAATTGTTTCTGCCTAGTTATGATCTGTGGTTTGCATTTTGTTTTTCTCTCTACCTTTCCCTTGGCTCTTAGAAAGAGAGTGAAGTTAACTGTTTATAACATGAAAATAAAAATAAAAATAAAATAGATTTGTGATAGAAGACTCACCCATAAAGCAAGGACCAGCCTAGGTTACTGACTGGCAAGACAAGACCACGCTGACAATGCCAGTCCCTGATTTGGTCTGGTGGGCTTGGATTTACCCACCCTTTCCCTGCAACTACACTGATGCCTGCCATCAACCAGACACACGATTGTATTTGTAGTGTGTGATTCATGTTCCCCCACCATCTTGGATCTCTCTGCTACAACACTATGTCCAAGGCAAAGGACTGTGGACTAAGGAAGTTCTATCATACCAAATCCTATTAAGAGAGAAAAACTAATGGAGAAGCAAATGGGACTAGTTGGAAATCAAAAGTTATAGATCCTTAAGTTTGTGATGAAACATCTGTATCAAGAGGGAGCAAGTATTGGGGTCTCCCTAGCTCATTTCTAGAAAGCAAATATCAGAGTGGCTCAGCAGTCTTGTAGTTCGAAAGCTCTTTAAACTTCCCCTTCCCAAAATCCTATTGCCATCACTTTGCCCTAACACTGGGGATATCACTTCCTACCTAGAGGGGATACCCACAAAGGCTTTAAAATAGTGTAGGTCATATGGCAAACCATCAGTAAATGTTAGCTATTATCATTAGTACTGTTATTAATTTTAGCCAGGTATTCACCAACATGTACAGAGAGGAGTCAGTTTTGGGCTGAGATCCAAATACCAACTGTGACAATTATCAAACACAAAATATTATGATAGCCTTTGTACAAGACACCCTTTAAAAGGAATTGAGCCTTTCTTTTATGTCCGTTGCCTTATCTCCAGCAGATAGTCTAATTTCTCTGTGGCCAACTTGGGAGAAAATTATAATTGAAAATACAAGAACTGCATGTTTCCATTTAATAATAAAAAAGTGTATGTTCTCAAAAAGTTTGGTGGTTTTCAGATACATTTGGGGATTTTATCTTTCATCTACATTTTCTTAGAATTTGTTTTCATAAAATCAGATGACTCAGAAACTGTACAGAAGAAAAAAGAGGGAGAAAGAAAAATAACTGTAAGTGTGTACAAGTAGACATTCAACTCATTAGCAAGTAATATCCAGAAAAGACAGTTACCATATGGACTGCTGTTACTGAAAAACTTCTTGCTTCCATCAAGAAGCTCAGGGATAGTTGTTAGAATGAAACCTCACGTTTATTGCTTCTCTCCTGAGCAAGTTTTTTCCCCCCTGGCTGACAAAGGCTGCTACCTTTAAGGCTTCATTTTCTTTGTGAGCCTTTTTGAATGTTAATGTCTTTGCGACTCATTAACCTGGGGTAGTTGTTTTGCACTCTGAGCACCAAGACATCTCATCAGGATGAACTGGGGCAAGGCAGCCTCCAGAAACACCTGGGTCTCTGGGCAGTCATCTGCAGGTGATTGCCTCCAGGTGTTTGCCAGTGGGAACCCATTGAAAGTCAATGCAATTTAGAGCAATTTCTCTAGCAGTGGAAATTAACCTGCAGGAATCTGCCTGCAACAGGTGTATTTTAGGGCATTCATACCAGCGTCCTGCACTGAGAAGACAGGACCTTGACTACCAGGTGTAGTGCAGGAGGCTGGATAATTGGAGGAGGCAGGAAATCAGTGTAGAGAAGATGGCCAAATTGCGGTCCGTATGGGTTGGTATAATTACTGGTTAACCCTCTCCTTCCTGTTAACTAAAAACTATTTGTGTGCTTGAGGAGCCAGGAAATCTTTACTGAAGGGAAAAGAGTTATCACTCACTGCTCAAACAAGCTGAATTTTTTGTTAACTGAGGTTTTCTGCAAATTGTCTTTAGTTTAGTCTCCAGTACTTGGAATATATGATTACTAGGAGGAAGGCACAAGAAGTGAATTTTGAGTGCGTGAAAGCCTCCTTCCTCAGAAACAAACATAATTTTACCAGTGTAATAATTTTACCAGTGTTTGGCCCTTTCCATCTCTTTTGAAAAGACCTATGAGGAATATATGGATGCAGGAAAAGCCATTCATGCTCTCTACGTTTGCTTCTTCTTGGTTTATATCTCTACTTGAATCTTCCCCCTTATGATCTTATATTTTGAGACTCTTGGTATAATCCTCTTTTCCTAGGTCTGTTAATGCCTATTGTCCTTCCATAGAATTTAATTGTCTTAAATAGAGATGCAATTAAGTAAAGCCAAAATTCTGAACTAGTCAAATTTCTAACCACAGCATGACTGTTCACCCAAATCTTAATATTGATGTAATAACCATGTCATACAGCAGTGGAATTTATGTGATAAAGGCTTTTAGTTTTTTGATACAACACTTATGCCATTTTTTTTAAAGATTTTATTTATTTATTTATTTGAGAGAGAGAGACAGTGAGAGAGAGCATGAGAGGAGAGAAGGTCAGAGGGAGAAGCAGACTCCCTATGGAGCTGGGAGCCCGATGTGGGACTCGATCCCGGGACTCCAGGATCATGACCTGAGCCGAAGGCAGTTGCTTAACCAACTGAGCCACCCAGGCGCCCCACTCATGCCATTTTTAAGAATGAAGTAGAAATATACATTTGTAATTGCCAAATAATGTGCTGCCATAGTGATTATTATGAAACTAACTGACTTTATTACAAAAACAATTGGCATTTTCAAAGAATCAAATAGAGAAACTGATGGTTCTTATGAATACTAATAAAGTGTTAGATAACTTTAGGAAAAACATGCTTTTTCAATAAAATTTAAATAATAAAAGGCAGAATAATTGAGATTAATTTTAATCTTTATAAAACTGTTTGACATAATATTTACAACATTATATAAAATTATACCTAGGTATTGTATTTAGTATTCAGCTAACTAATTCTATTTATGCCAAGATATCCTTCATGAAAAATTCCAAATAGGAATTTTTGAGGATGAATTGAACGTGGATGTCATGATTTTTGAGGATGATTTTTGAGGATGAATTGAACGTGGATGTCAATTTTGCCACCTCAAAATTTTCATGAGGAGGAAAATTTCCCAAATAATTTCAACAATAGCCAGAATAAATATTTGCTCCAAACAAAATAAAGAAAATGACATGAAGGTAATAAGAAATTACTCTACACATTTTGTTCTCACTAATCAAACTTCGAAGCAACACACATTGCAAGAAAAGTTAAAGACAATTACTTGTAATTTCGAATCTTTAGAGGTTGAATATGGTGTTTGGATTTTGTCAAATTGAATGTACCTGTCCAGTATTTCTCAAAGTGTTGTCCCTGAATCAGCAGGTCAGCATCATCTGTGAGTACGGGGCCCATAGTGGGTTTTATTAGGAACCTTCCAATGATCCAGGGTTGCAGCAAAGTATAAGAATCATTGTTCTAGACTGCTAACCCTTTTCAGTAGTTGAAAAGGAAGAATTTTTGAAAGTCACCCAAGCTATACATCTGAGGCACACAGTTTCTTCTAGAAAAGAAATTACTGAAAATCATATGTCTGAGTTTCTTTCTGCTGAAAGCAAAAAGGTTGTTAGTATTACTATATGTACTCATTCAAAGCAAGCATATTTTAGTATCACAAATATAAAGTGTAGTGATGGTGAATATAATCTAGCAGCTGATAGTTCTTAAAATTACTGTTCTTGCACAGTTTCAAACTTTTAAGACTATTGGAAGTTTTAATAATAAAATTGTAGTCATAATAAAAATTTTGGTTTAATTAAAAACTTATTCTTTCTTCCATGAGTTATCCTCATGATGGTGACATTTGCCTTCAGTTGACTATTAGTGTTAACAACTGACCATTCTCCATTGGACCAAAAAGTGTATTTGGTTTACCTGTAGTGTGAAATTATAGTTCCTTCAGAAATCCAATCGGGAAGATATTCTTTTGGTTTTTTTTCATTCATTTATGTAGACCCCTTTGTTTCTCTATCTTGCCTCTTTACTTGTTTCCTTCATTGCACATCTTGCAATTTAAAATTATCTTATTTATTCATTTGCTTAATGGATTGTTTCTTTCTTTTACTTGACTATCAACCACATAAAGGAGAGACATGTTTGATGTTTTATCTCTAATGTCTGTAACAGTACCAGATTCAAAGTCAGCATTCAATATTTGTTGAATAAGTGAATGCATACAGAAATGCATTAGTATATTCAATTAGAATGTACTGAATGCTTGATATATGAACCATGTGTCAAAATACATGGTAAATGCCCAAGAAATACTCCTTAGTTATAATTAGTTTCTAGTTCTTCAATATGAAAAATAGGGAAAGGGTTAAGCTAGTTCTAAAATTTATAGACTGAAGGATCCTCACATGTAGTTTTCCAGGCATGCATTTAATATATGATTATTATGACTGAAGATGACACAAACAAAAGGAAAGATACTCTATGCTCATGGGTTAGAAGAACTAATACTGTTAAAATATTTGTACTACCCATAGCAATCTACAGATTTAATGCAATCCCTATCAAAATGCCAACAATGTTTTTCACAGAACTAGAATAATCCTAAAATGTGTATAAACCACAAAAGATTCCAAATAGCCAAAGAAATCCCATGAAAGAAGGAGGTATTACATACCAATTTCAAGATATACTACAAAGTTGTAGTAATCAACAGTATGGTACCAGCACAAATATAGACACATAGGTCAATGGAATAGAATAGAAACAGAATAAATAAATCCAGAAATAAACCCATTCTTTTATAGTCAATCAGTCTATGACAGGGGCACCTGGTTGATTTGGTAGGGGAAGGATGAGACTCTTGAGTCTCGGGGTTATGAGTTCAAGCCCCACTTTGAGTGTAGAGATTACTTAAAAATTAAAAAAAAATTTAAAAATCTATGACAAAGGAGGCAAGCAGATAAAATGAGAAAAACACAGTCTCCTCAACAAATGGTGTTGAGAAATTGGACAGCTACATGCAAAAACATGAAACTGGACTACTATCTTACCCTATACACAAAAATAAGCTCAAAATGGATTAAGGACCTAAATGTGAGACCTGAAACCATAAAATCTCTAGAAGAAAACATAGACAGTAATTTCTTTGACACTGGCTGTAGAAACATTTTTCTAGATATGTCACCTCTGGCAAGGAAAATGAAAGCAAAATTAAACTATTGGAATTACATCAAAAGAAAAAGCTTTTACATGGTGAAGAAAAGCATCAACAAAATGAAAAGGCAACCTAGTGAATGGGAGAAGATATTTGCAAATAATATGTCCAATAAGGGGTTAATATCAAAAATATATAAAGAACTTATACAACTCAACACTAAAAAACCTCAAATAATCCAATTAAAAACGGACAGCAGACCTGAAAAAATTTTTCCAAAGAAGACACAGATGGCAAACCACACATTAAAAGATCCTTAACATCATTCATCATCAGGAAAATGAAAATTAAAACCACAATTAGATATCACTTTACACTGTCGGAAGAAATTACAAGTGTTGGAGAAGATGTAGAGGAAAAGGAACATTTGTGCATTGTTGATGGGAATGTGCATTAGTACAGCCACTGTGGAATACAGTATGGAGGGTCCTCAAAAAATTAAAAATAGAATTACCATATGATCCAGTAATTCCACTACAGAGTATTTACCCAAAGAATACAAAAACACTAATTCAAAAAGATATATGTACTCCTGTGATTATTGCAGCATTATTTGCAGCAGCCAAGATATGAAAGCAACCCAAGTGTTTATCAATAGATGAATGGATAAAGAATGGATATATAAATAAAATGGAATATTACTCAGCCATAAAAGATGATGAAATCTTGCCATTTACAACAATATGGATGGATCATGAGGGCAAAATGCTAAATGAAATAAATCAATCAGAGAAACACAAATACCGTATAATTTCACTCATATGTAGAATTTAAGAAACAAAACAAGCAAACAAAGAAAAAAAGAGACAAACTGAAAAACAGGCTCAAATATGCAGAACAAACTGGTGGTTACTAGAAGGGAGGTGGGTGGGGGAATAGGTATAATACAGGGAATAAGAGTACAATTATTTTACAAGCACCGAAAGATGTATAGAATTGTTGAATCATTATATCATACACCTGAAATTAATATAACACTATGTTAATTATACATCAATAAAAAATATATATGATTGTTCTAATTCTTAGTCCAACTGTCACCTCTTTCATTATCTTGACGTGATACTCCTTTACCTTCAAAATAACTCTGTTTATATCCCTTCGGAGCAAGTATATAACTGACGAGCCATTTCTCTTCCTCTTAAATTATAAGTTCCCTGAGGGCAAAAGAAGTGCTATTTTACTGATTTTGCATCCTCTGATGTTTGGTGTATTGTCATGCTGTATACACAGAAAGGAAGAATTAAAGTTGGTAGCTTCAAAAATCCACGCCAAGCTTTCCTTTTTCCTTTGCCTTTAATCTCATTGTTGTTGGCTGTGGTGAGCAGAGTAAATTATACAGCAAAGATATGGGCCTGTGAAGAACTGGTCTTCTGACACTTGGAAGAGACATGGCTAAAGAGGAGGCTTCAGAATCCCCATTCACAAAAAGAATCAATGAAGTCCACATTGGTAAACTAATAAGGGAGTCTCTTTTGAGATCAGGGAAAAGTCTGATTAAAACTGCCAGCCTTGTCTTTCAAAAACATCCATGTAAATCTAAAAGCTCGCTAAGCATCATGAGAAGACTGGAGCCCCACCCCCGCCTTGGTATGGTCTCCTTCATAATTTGCTTGGAGGGCATGAAGAGGCAAGGCTCTAGCCTGGTCACACTCATTAGTTATGAGATTTTAGTCAATATGATTTAGAGTCATGAATTGAAGATCCTTAGATATCATGTCCCCAGTGTCTTCATTTGATTTTTTTAGGGCCCAGTTTTTCTGAAGGGTTTACTCTACGTTTACTTTCTTTTATTCATTTCACAAGCTTTTTTGAACCTCTATGAAAGACATCATAGTCTAGTACAGTGGTCAAAAGTATGTGCTCTGGTGTCAGACTGCATGGATTCAAATCTTGACTCTGCCTTTATTAATTATGTAAATTGAACAATTTAATTCCTATACTTCAGGCCTGTAACTGGCTTAACAAAAGCCCCTGCGGCTTACATAGGATTAAAAGTATGTAAAATCATGTCTGGAACATAGTAAGAGATGAGTAAATGTCAGCTATCATTACATACATGGGAGAAACTCCCAAAGTATGTGCCCTATAGCTTAAATCAGGACAGAAACAAGACAAAACATAGCACCTATCCTGAAAGTTCAGGCTCACACATTCATGGTAGAGAGCTCAAATAAGACAACTAATAATTACACTTCAGGTAACAGTGCTACACACGAGGTCTCAAAAGAGTCCAGGAGAAGGGCACCAGATTTTACATTATAAAGATCGATTTTTTCTAAAAGGAGCAGCCACTTAGCTCTTTCTTGAAGGACACACTGATGTAATCCTGGCATGAGGGAGGGAAGGTAATTACTGACAGAGGGACTGACTACAATAAAGAAGGCCTGCAGGTTTTGCAAGTCATTCTGCCTTTAGTGTAACTGCTCTAAAGTTGTCTTGGTGTGACTCTCTGTGCTGTAATTCCCAACTGCTACAAAGGACTTCATAATCCTTTACTATCATTGGGATTTCTTAAATATTAGTGAGAAAAGTATTTAGAAGTGATAATGATGTAATATATCTTTTAGAACAAATAGGAATTCAGGAACTAGACAACTCTGGGTTCAAATTATGACTCTATGTCAATGAATTTGAGCTGGTTATCTAACCTTCCAGTGCTTTTCTCCTTTGATAAAATTAGACACAGTCATACCTACCTCATGAGTTAAGGAGGATCACCTATAAGCAAGTACATGGCACATACTGGCAGCTTCTTATTCATTACCTTTATTCCTCTCTACTGAGAGCTTTCAAAAGCAAGATTATTTGAAATGTGAAAGAGTTACAAAGAATGCTTATCAATTAAAATCATTTATCTCATCTTGGTAATAACTACTTGCAAATGATTCCCATTGACCTTTCTGTAGTATTTTAATCACAGAGGTTAGAATTTAACAGTAAAGAACATAAGGAAGGAGGAGGAAGGGGCACCTGGGTGGCACGGGTGGTTAGGGACTGGACTCTTGGTTTTTGCTCAGGCCATGAACTCAGGGTCCTGGGATCAAGCCCCACGTTGGGTTCTGCACTCAGCATAGAGTTTGCTTGAGATTCTCTCTCCCTCTCCCGTTGCCCCTCTTCCACACATTCTCTTGCTTAATCTCTCTCTCAAATAAATAAATAAATCTTCAATTATTTTTTTAAAGAGGAGAAGGAAGAGGGGGAGGGAGAGGAGGAGTCAGAAATATTCTAAATCAACACGTCCTGTTCAACTTCTGCTTAGGTAATAACTTCCTGACATTTCATCACATTATAATGATAACATCATAAACAATTTTCAGTTTTTGAGGCTTTTCCAAATCTACCTTGACCCCAGTCAAAATAGATCCTTTCCATTTTGATCACCTCCTCCTTATTTTCAGAAACCTCAAAAGCCAAGCATCTGCCAGAAGCAAGCCTAAAGCACTGGCACAAATACGCATTTCCATTAAAAAGAAAAGACAACATAAACTGAAAGAAGCTGCAAAACACATTACATTTAGTCCAGCAGCCCTGCCCTATTTTCCTGGCGCCCTGATGCACAGTGTCTACCAAGCCCTTTCATATTTCTCTGGGACACTGAAGTAGGGCATAATTCTCTGTGTCCCTTCGAGTACAGAATTATTCCCATTACAATGAATTTAATTGCTGAAATAGAAGTGGTAGACAGCCCAGCTGTAATCTGCTATCTTGCTAAAGGAAGCCAGTTTCAGGAATATCTCTCAATGGCTTAAGCAATATATTTCATTTCTCTCCTCCTATCCAGTCCATAGACAGTCTTTATCCCAAGCTATGCCAAGAGACATTTGTATCACAAGATAGCAGGCTCAGCCACAGGAACTTGCTACAATACCTTCATTTTTATCACAGCAGTGATTTTTCAGCCCCTCTTCTTTTCCTAGAAGTGCATGCACATTCTCAGTGTTGTGCTTAGTTAAAAATAATTGTGGAATGAGCTCAAAGCAAAGAAAGTGGAAGGTGTGATTTGCATGCACAGAATTCTTCTTAGAAGCATTAAAACTTGTAGAGGAAGACTGTGCTCCCTCTATCAAGTGTTTCTCGTCATACCAGTTCAATAAACTAGAAAATGCAGTCATCTTACTTTCAAAAATAATAATGAGAACGACAATGATATATTTTTAAAAAACAAAACAAAAGCCCTGGCTCAATCTCTCTCTTTGGCTACGTTTGTCACTTTTCTGACTAGCCTCAGTGGCAGACAATTAGCACAAAGGACTTTCTATTTGGATAAGATACCTCTGTGGTGGAAAACACGAGGAAACGTGAAAAGCGTTAAGATAGTGTTGGGCAAGTAGGGTGAATTGCTGCAGAGAGAGCAGCTCAGGCAGCTTGTTATTATGAAATGTCCCCGGATGCGATAGAACAGTTAAACAAAGGGTATTCCTTTTCTTTCTTAATTAACAACTTGAAGATAAATAATTTTTCTCTTAAGCTCAAATTGGGATCAAGCAAAAACCGCTGTGTCCTTTGACTTCCCAAAGCTGCTGCGTGCAGCATCGCAGACAGCCATTTTTTTAAACCTCCTTCTGATTTATTAACTTAAGATAAATGGCTTTGCTATCATAACCTGTCAGTGCCATGCACTGAAAAGGAAATCAGTGGTGGTAACCATGTGCAGAGCTGCTCAGCATTGCCAGCCTTAGACACTGGAGTCCAACTTCCATAACTCCGCCTCCCCCTACAGGAAAGAGCCCACCAGCACGTTCCTCATTCATTAACTTTCTAAAGACATCTGTCTTTGCACAATCTCTGAGGCAGCCAAACATGATGTATGAAATAAAGAATCCTGCCCACCTTGTGCACAAAGAGAGAGAGAAAAAAAGCAGTGCTTGGTGGAAGCAGTAGTATTGTGTATGGTAGCTTCAGGGGACTAGCTGGCAAAGATGCCTCTCAGGAAGATTCAAGGAAAGGGGTTTCTCTCTCTGTTTTTCAATTCTTTAAATCTGGCTCATTTCCCTTGAGTATGAGTCACCTCTGGAGGCAGAAAATGATGCACAGTTTATTAGTAATAACAATAATAAAAACTAAAGAAATCTCCCCCCAAGATAACAAACACTCTATGTCAAGCCTCATCCTCTTCTATCAATAAGCTTGCAACATATTTACATAAAATGACTCATCACAACACACCTACCAGTCTCCTTTTGGATTTAGCAAACAACAACAACAACAACAAAACAACCCTCAGAATCTAGCATGGTACTTGGACAAAAATAGACAATTTTGTTGGGATTTTCGTTCAGATGGTAGGTCATTCTATAAGCCCTTGGGTGTCATTTGCAATATTTATAACAGCATTTATAGTAATACAATCTCAATGTATGTGGAGATTTTTTTTCACCTACCAATGTTATCTATAAAAGTGGACTGTAGGACTGTGCATAACTTTTTTCTTTTATTACCTGCAGTTTCTGAGGTCTTCCCAGCAGGAGGTTAGCCAGAGGCTTTGAGCTTACCCAAGGTAGCACGTAAAGGGGAAACATGTTCCCTTTTAAGAAAGGTATTCCTTCTTCAGAGATATGGCTGCCATCTATAGTCAATGGCTTCATAGTGAGGGTTTCATAGTCTGCTCACCTCTGGCGATTTCTAAAATTTGTTATCAAAATGACCCAGAAGGTGAACTTAGAGAGAAACAACCCATTCTGGCTGCTCTGACCTCTCTGATAGTCTATCAACATGACTGACCCTATCTCAGTCTTTTTTTTCAGAGAGAGAATGGCGGGGGGAGAGGGCAGAGGAAGAGAGAGAGAGAGAATCTTTACCAGGCTCCTAGCCCAGTGCAGAGCCCAACACGGGGCTCGATCTCACAACCCTGAGATCATGACCTGAGCCAAAATCAAAAGTTGGACACTTAACTGACTGTGTGACCCAAGCGCCCTGATCTTACCTCAGTCTTACTGATGTTATTCTTCACATCAAAAAGATATTGATTGTCATATGTACATTTGTTCTAAGGCAGTAAAAGCAGGAAGGACCAAGTTCTACCTGCAGCACATTTTCAGAGATGTCATCATATTTATTAATGTTGATTGCAATGATGTTTCCTAGGTTCGTAATGATATTTCAGTGCTGACAAAATCTCTGTCATGGGCCCCTACTTGAATCATTAGCATAATGTCCATTTGATGACAAGGGCAGTGAAGAAGAAGTTAGAAGCCCTGTCAATAGTCACTTGCTTTTATCTTGAGTCTGTCCCCTTTAGTAGTACATTTAATGACAAGTTACTTGACTCATCTGAGGTCTATATTCCTCTTCTGTTAAACATAGGAAGTGTTTGTGTGGACTGAATGAAGCAGTGTGTGCAAAAATATTTCAAATGCTACACAATGCCTTATAAATGACAGGCATTATAAATGTTTATTTGAGAAAATTAATTAATGCATTCCTTAGAATTAAGCCAACCACAATACTGACTAATATGCTAAGAATAGCATAATGATAAGCCTCAAGCTAGGAGTACTGACTCTAGGGTCCGTCTCCCTGGGTTCAAGTCTAGGCTCCTTCAGTTCAAATAGGTGACAATGGACAATTTCTTTAATATCTCTGTGTGTCAGTCTTCTCAGCTATAAGGTGATGCTAATTAAAGCATCTGTCTTAAAGGGCAATTTAGAGAACTTAACAGTTGCTATATCTGAAGTGGTTAGAATATTTTCTGGCATAGAGTAGGTGCTCATTGAAAGTTAGCTATTAACCTCATCATTGTCATCATCGGAAGTGATATTTGAAGTATGAATACGAATGATGAAGTTATTTATGGGAGAGCATTGATTTCCCCTTGAGGTTTATTCCTCTATGCTTTCTGGAACAGAGTAGCTGAATGTATTATTACATTAATACTACATTTATTAACTATTATTATCCTCACATGAGACACTTGAGGCTTAGACAAGAATGTTGTTAATTGCAACAGAATTCCAGAATATTTTTCTTCTAATGATGTAAATCTCTTTCTTTTCAAAACTAACTAGCTAAAATATGAGCTTCTATAACCCCTAGTCAAATTCTATAATTCTGTAATTCAGCAAGACCAATCTACAGAGAATTTAGGTATATGGAATCTCCACCTCTGACCATGAAATCTATGGTTAAAACGATGTTTCAGAGCATATCTTATACCAGCCCATTGTTTTGGCATTATAGTCTTGATAATGTTCAATAAATATTATTCCTGAATAATTACCATCCAGTTTCTTTCAATAGCTATAACTACCCAATTGGGGGATAAGTTAGGACTTCTCCTTAGCCCAAGCTGAACTTAAGCTGACTAAAATCATGAGCACCTTCTCTTCACTCCTTGACTTTCTTCAAATCAAGACATATTTTGGGGAAGCTATCTGACATATGTTTATAATCCTCCTGGTACAAGAAGATAAAAAACTAAACTGACTTTAAAATCTTGCTCTTTGAGACTACATAAAGCTCTAAGACATGTTCGTGATATGGCATGAGATGAAAAAAAATCAACTATAATATTGTAATATCGTAAAAATCATTTTAATCGAAAAAATACTTATGATAGACATTAAAATGATAGTGGTGATCAACTGAGTTCCAAGGTCTGAACCATTTTTTTTCTTTTCCTTACACATGACAATAATTTCAAATTTTCCCTTAGAAGGTATGAATTACTATTATTATCTGGAACAGAAAACACACATATGACAACAACCATAATAGAATATTTTTCCAGTTTAGCTGAAAAAAGTAAAGAAAAAAAAAAAAGAAAACTCCACGGGTTAAAAAGGTTCTGAAGGGGTCAAGATTTTCAAAGGAATATTCCTGCAGAAAGTGCCATTTTGTATTTGGAGGAGCTTTCGGGTATTACTTGAATCAGGAAGAGGAAAACATTTAAAAGGAGAAATGGAGATTTGGAGAAGAGACAAAAGTTACAAGGGTGTACAAACACCCAGAGACACACTTGGCCCATCTCAATCTCCCATCTTTTCCTCTTCTTACATTCTCTAACCATGCATAATACTACACGCTTTGCAAAACAACAAGATTCTTCACTGCGCAGGCTATAAGACCTGTTTCTCTTTGCCTTTAACCTCTAGGACTGGGCCCTGTTCTTGGTTCCACTTTGCCAGGCCTGCCTCAGCCCTTCCTTTGTATATTCAGAGGGCAACCCGAGATCACTAGCTCTTCGAAGGCAGAAAAATCTTTATCTTTCTCACTCCCTGCTGGGTTCTCCCAGGTATCCTAAGTATTGGAGAGATTCAGTTAATAGAAATTCTGAGCCACAGTTGGTGGACTGTACCTCTAGAAGCAAAGGTGTAATAAGAACGATGTGAAAGAGAAGGAAGGAAAGCAATGCCATTTCATTAATCCTTCATTAATCAGATTGGTTGAGCCCCCACCAGGTACAAGAGCACTGCAGTAGGTGGTGTGGGGAACATAAGAGGGATAAGGGACGTTCTGTCTTGGTAAGACAAAGTAAGCACCCAGAGGATCAATCTTCTCATAGATAACAACTATAAACTCTGAACAAAAAATTGCAAAAACTAACTATGCAAAGGCACTGGAAACTGAACAAAAGCAACAGATTTTGGGGAGGGAGCCAAAACTAAAAATGACACCACATAGGGTACTTTTTCTCATTTCTGCGGTTTTCACCCAAGTGTGGTCTATAGTCCTGGTGTAGTATGGGTGCACGTGCTGACGTCCCAATAGAAACTGGCCATCTTTCTGATCTGAAGAGCACAGAGCCTAGGGCAACTCCTGCTGCTAGCGATTGAGAGTGTATCCTTAAAAGGAGAGAGCTGGAGCAGGAGAGACACTGAGACTGTATATAAAACCTACCACAGCCCCTGACTGAACCCTGCGTCCTGCATGCACAGAATGGACCGCAGACAGCCCAGGAAGGGGAAAAATTTTAAAGGGCCTCAATTTGAACTCCTAGACACATCAGGCAAGATAAAATTAGCAGGTAGAGGAACAAGACTGTGACTTTTCCCTTCCCATCTCAGTGCAGGCAGAGATGGAGTATGTTCCCTCTCCAAGAGAGGGGATGCCTTCCAAGAGATACGGTCCCAGGGACTGTGATGCAGCAGGCCATCTTAAGGGAGAAGCAATACCTCATTTCTCAGTTGAATGTCTGCTTATATAATGGATTTCCTAATCACACTTCTGTGTATATTTGAGCAAGGGAGAAGAAGCTGGAGAGAAAAGACCAGCAACGTGAGGGGGCAGTGTGGGAAGGCTATGCTCTCTGTGTTTGGCATGAACACACAGATGAGTTGGGTGAATACATTTCCTGAGGATCACTTGTCAGGCTTGAGCTGTTTTGCTGGTACCATGGCCATGAATGCTATTGACAGGCAAGAGACTAAAGTGGGTACATTGAATGGTCAAGACTAAGGAGGATGCCAAGAAGAGGTCATGTGGGAGCATATCTTATTCCCCTACAAGGAGCCAGCACTAATGCCCGTCATGTACCAGGCATAGTCACCCAATTAAAATCTCAGAGTATGGGGCATGTGGGTAGCTTAGTCAGTTAAGCGTCTGACTCTTGATTTCCGCTCGGGTCATGATCTCAGAGTCCTGGGATCGAGCCTCAGTTTAGGCTCTATGCTCAGAGAGGAGTCTGCTCCTCTCCTCCTTCCTCTGTCCTCACCCCTCCCCCCCCCCCCAGCAGCACATGCATGCACATGCACTCTCTCTAAAATAAATAAATCTTCAAAAATAAATAAAATAAAATCTCAGAGCAGCATCAGTTAAAAAAAAGAGCCTTTTTAACCCTTTCCTTCATCTCAACCTCAGTTTCAACTACCTGCGGATTGAAGGCCTTAAGACAGACAAGCAGCAGGAGTATGAGAATAGCCTATGCTCTGCTCCCCTTTACAAACCCTTGAGCCAGGAGTCAGGCCTGAGCTCTGATGAGAGGAAGAGCTTTTGTGAAGACAAACAGAGTGTTCAGTCATTTAAATTATCCTGCAGGCTGTCTCAAGGTTGCCTGAAAATGAGCTAGCAGGTACTGGGGTTTCCCCTTTCCACTACCCAAGGAAAAGCTATCTTTCAACTCAACTTCTCATGGGACCAGGGTCTCCAGATACAGAGAGCTGGCATTTTCCAACACTTCCCAAAATACCTGCCACCAAAACTAAGCTTGGCACCTGAGCCCCAGATGTTTATTCACCCCTGTAAAGCCATGTGTACAATTGTCCTATTAAAAGAGAGAGCAACAGAGGGTTCCTCTCTTCCTGGAGTAGTCCCACAGTGAATCCAGCAATGCCCTGTCTCAAATATGCCTCTTTTTCAGTAGGATGCTAAAAAAAACAAAAACAAAAACAAAAAAATGGGGATATATCCATCTTCTGAAACTTATCTCTGAGTTTCTACCTGAACCAAGTGACATTTCTGTCATTCCCAACGACATTAAAATAAATGTGAGATTCAAATTTTAAACTGGGCTATATCATAATGAATTGAACTTGACTGGGACTTTTTTTTTTTAAGTAATAGAAAGTGACTAGAAAACTATGGAATCCACCCAAGATATTAAGACATGGCAAAGGGAGACAGCATAGTACAACAAGTAGTTGGAGACAAAATAAAAGCATTCTACAGGTTACTCCTGTGGATGGGGCCTGCTTGGATGAAGACCACCTGGCTGGGTGCCTATGAAGTTGCCATGGATGGTTTTAGGAGTTAAGAAGTCCCAATCAAAGAGATTAAGAAACCTTGAAAATACACATCCACAGGCGAGGGGCTGAAACTTCCATGTAAAGGAGTTTTAGTAAAAACAACAGATAATCTTAGAATTATTTTTGTTTCAATGTACAGGGTGGTTGTGATGGGAATGGGAGGACAGAGGAGTCAGGGCAAGGGAGAATGACTGCCATGGCAAAAACACTTTGAAGATGTGAATTTGGGCAGTGTGACCCTGATCGAGAGGACAAGGAGGAGAGGGCTATAGGGATCAAAATCCAGTTGGCTGATTTCACACAGCTCTGCTCAATTTATCTCCACCCCCAGCCTATCCCCTATCCCAAGACAGAAGCTGTGGACAAAGGTCTGTTTCACCCTCCATATCCTCAGTACTCTCTTTTTAAATGGCTGCAACAAGCTCTGCAAAAGAATTTACTTAACCATATTAGTAACATCTTACATGATGCAATTTTAATCTTGTCAGTGAAATAGCTGCAATTAAAACAAATTATGTTTTTCCATTCATAGCTTCATTCAGATAGCATATCTGATAGATTCTTTCAAAATGTTAACTTTTATCAGTCTTGTCTTATTTCAAAATTAATTCATGTTTGTAGTATAGTATTTAGAAAATTCAAGTGCAGGGCAAGTCCACATTTGTGTAGCTCCCCACAGTAGCTCCAGTACCCAGTTTGGTGCAGCAAAAAGGATAGGAAACCACCCGTGATTTCCATACTAATAGATAACTACTTTTACTTTTGGTACCTAGTTTTCCAGTCACATGTGTGTATATATACACAAATAAGTGCACGCATGTGTGTGTAAAATGTGTATCTATATCATTTTACAAAGCACAAAGTCAGATGGCTGCTATGGGGCACCTGTGGGAAATGCCCTATGAAGATGAGACAAAACTTTGGGACCACTGCTCTTACTAGTCCCAATATTTGACTTTCCAAAGCAGCAGAATAAATGACTTCTGCAATACAATTCCTTAAATCTCCCCTCCTTTTTGGAGTATCCTGTTCTTTTGCTTTTACTTCTGTGTATGAATTAGAGAGAAATATCTCTTTATGCATAAATAAGATTAAAAGTAGTTGTAACTACTACATTTCAACATAGTAGAGCTCTCTAGCATCAGTCTCCCAATCATAGACTGAGAAAACACCACCTGGGGTCAGGAATATTCAGGCAGTTGAAGATTTCCACTTTCAAGGACAGCAGTTCATCTTTCTGTGTGTCCAGGGAAATAATGAATGCACGGTGGTACATTTATGCATTTGGATATACCAGTTAAAAAACACACCTGAGTTCCATTTAGCAACGTAGGTAAAATCCCAAATACAGAATTTTAAGAGAAAAGGCAAGTTGCAAAATTAGAGGTGCCATATAATACCATGTATATAAAGTTTAAAAACAAAAATGTGAACTATACCTTTTATGGATTCATTCATTTGTAGTAAAAATTAAAAATATGCATCAGAATGATACAGATTTAAGGAGATGCATTAGCTTAGGGAGAAAAGGAAATGACATCACAAGTGGTACAAGATGATTTGAATTCAATCTGTGAAGTGTTGGTCCTTAAGCTGAGTCCATATACTCAAAACCATTTTTGGTGCCTGGAATTTTACATAATTAAAAAAAATAGATGACATAATTAGCATCTTCAGATACTTGAAGAGCTGGCATGCTCTTGATAGAGAGTATCCCATGACTTGTGAACAAATCTATTATAAAGGCAATTTTTGATTATTCGTTGGAAAAACCTAAGAGGGTTGTATAAAAAGTGAACAGCATCTCCTATTTGTCTAAAGAGTGAAATGGAGCTAAGGCTTTCAGGAATAGCAAACCACTGTGGAAACAGAGCTTATTTGTTTTTGTTTAAAGAACAAACATTTCTTTTTCCTATAAAATTTCTAGGATGTATCCTGATAGAGCTTTACATTATTTTACATTAGTATTACTTTCATTACTTTTTGTTCACTGTGTATTCCTGGAAGCCCCTCAACCTCACTTAAGTTCGGCTTCTCAGACTGGATTTCCTGCTTCTTCTGTTTCACACTGCCATCTGGCACTGCCCAGACCGAGTGGAAATGCTACTCAGATTCCCTTCCCAGCTGCATTACTGTCCTCCTCTGTGTCACCTGTAAAGGCTCACTGGTACCCCTGTGAGATTCGGAGTTCCCCTGTCTGGAGAGATTCAAAAAGAGGTAGATGCCTGGAGAACTAGAGAAGGGAGTCTAGCGGAATCTGGTACAGTGGAGCAGACCTCTGTGTCTTTATTTCTATATTCACCTAATCTAGGAAATCTTTGGTGCTTACTTTGTGTTTACTTTGTGCAAAGCACCTGTTTGTTCAGTTTCTAGAGTTCTAGGCCATGTCTTTGCAAATGTGTCTCTGTTTTCACAAAAAATGGAGATCAGAACACAAAGGGAGAAGAGAGTTATTTAAGTAAACAACAGGCAAGCAGCCAGGCCGTGGTCTGCAGACCCATGACTTTTAGTCTCATTGCCAAGAGCACTATGAGAGTCGCAGGAACGTTTTGGAGATAATAGTTAAATTCACAGACTCATAGATGTCTCACCATGGAAGAGACCCTAAAGGTCATCTAATTCAACACTTCATTTTACAGATGAGGAAACAAAAGGGAGGTTCAGTCACTAACTGACTGCAGAACCTAGTCTCAGATAATTTCCTTTCCAACCTTGAAGGTTATGTTCCTGAAAATCCCTATGGGAAAGAGAAATTATGTTTGAGGAACTTATGACCTTTAGAGGAAAACAGTTTGGGAAGTAAGATAGTGAGTGAATCTGAGAAAGTTATATAATTGTTTTACACATACTAACATGAAATAACACAAATGTCATCGATATTCACTTTATTTTACGCTAAACAAATTTGTAATGATGAGTCCCTTAAAACTTTTATTTACTTTTCAGAATTCCTTATTACCAACTCTATATTTCCTTTTTGCAAATAATAGTTACAATGGTTTTCTGTTTCAGAAATAATAGTTTCAAATATTTCAAACAATAGTTTTTGGTCCCATGGTCTGTACTTTCTTGTGCCTTTGATATGGTCATTCTATGGTCTCTCTTACCTTGACTCCATGACAACTCCATTTCTTCCTGATTCTTCTCTCCCTTTTTTAGCTGTCCCTTCGCTGTTGCACTTTAACTGTAGCTATGCACCAAAATTATTCCCTAAACTTTGACCTCCTCTCACTGGTTTCCCTAACACTATTTGATAACTAGGTCCTGTCAAATAAACCTTCTGAATCCCTTTCTGATCTGTGTTCTCCCCTTTATTCCTGCTGCTACTGCCTTGATTCAGGATATGATCATCTCTCACCCGAACCACTGCAGTAATCTCCTTACTGATTTGTCACTAGTTTTTCTCTCTCAAATGCATGATCTGCAGTGTAGTCTGAGTAACATTTTTCTTATGACTGCCTACAGCTTACCATACTGCCTACAGAACACTGTCCAAACTCCTAGCTCTTAAATCCTTTGCTCTAGCTATCTTAATGTTATCTAATGGACTAGGATTGTTTGTCATCTTTTTTTGGCGACTTTGTCAACAGATGGTTCTTCATCAAATGTCCTTGACTCTGCCCCATTTCTCTTCCCATGCATCACCACCTGACTGGTGAACACCTCTTTTTCTTCAAAGACTCTGCTCAACCATCACCTTTCCTTGAAGGTACCATCCCCTACTCTCTTTCAGCATACTTCATTGAGAAGAATAGGGGCTTTCTACCCAGAAATCTGAAAGCTTCTATCCACAATTCCTATTCTTCTTCCCTCTTTACAACTGAATGTGTCTTTTTTTCATCAAGGGCCCATCCCTCCTTTGTGCTTGGGATTCCATTCCGCTCACCTTTTCAGGAACTTCAAGGTACACTTTCTCTATGAATTATTCCCACCAGCATATAACATAATCTAGTATGACTGTCCTAAAAATAAAATTAAAAAGTTCTGTATCAATTCACATGTCCTTCCAGCTACCATCTCATTCTTCTATCTCACAGTAAAACCCCATAAAATAGTTATATATACACAGTGCCTTCATTTTTTTCACTTCATGCCCACTTTGTAATTCGTTGGAAACTAGTATTCATCCTCACAACCCAACTGGTCACTAATTACCTCCATATTATTAAACCCACATTTTTACCTCAGAACTTTCAACAACATTCAATAATAGACCTACTCTTCCCTCGAAGTTCTTTCTGTTCTCAGTTTACATGATTCCATATTTTCCTGTTTTTTGCTCTCCTTCTCTACCCATTCCTTCTAAGTCTTCTTTGCATCTCCTCTATCATTTCTCTAAAACTGATTTTTTAAGTACTCTGATCTAAACCCAAGCATAATGTTTCCATAACTGATGTCATCCATCTTCATGACTTAAAATACTATTTTCAGGCCAACAACGCTTACATTTGTATCTTTAGTTCTAACCTTTCCTCTGACCGCTTGACTGACACAGCTATCTATGTAACACACTTTCATGGTTGCTTCATGGTCAACTCACATAAATACATCTAAGACCCAGTTTTTATTTCCCTCTGAAAACCTCCTTCCATCGTCCCTGTCTTTGGCACCATCATCTACCTGGTTGTTCAGAAACCTGGGAGTCACTCGTAATTCCTCCCTGTCTCTCTTCCTCTATATCTAATTGATCACTAAGTCCCATCATCTCTGTCTTCTAAATGTATTTCAAGGTGTACTTCACTGTCACAGCTTCACTGTCCAAGTTATCATGATCTTAAACTTATCTGCTGATATAAACAATATCCCCAAACTTATCTCCATGCACACAGAAAATAGCCACACCCACCCCTAACTGATTCTCTACACAACCACAGGAAGTCTTTCTTAAAACACAGATCTCAGCATGACACTCCTGACATAAAATCTCACTTTGAACTTTGTCTTAAGACCAGGCTTATTGATGTGGCTGTAAGCCCTCCTGGTCAACCTCCTATCCAGATCCCCAAGTTCAGCCTACACAGGTTTTCCCTCACCCTCCACACTTTAGACTCACTGACTCTTGATATTTTCTCAAGCAAGTTGGTTTCTTTTTCATCTCAATCCTTCACACAGTGTTTCCTTTGCTTAGAACTCCACTCTCCCTGATGTTCTCACAAGGACTTAATATGTCCCTTAGGTCCTGGCTTAATGTCATCTTTTCAGAGAAATCTTCCCTAGTGACCTAACTTTGTCAATTTCCCATTCATTCTTTATCTCTGTGTCCTGTTTGTTTCTGTAATTTATACTTAAATATTTTTCTACTCATTTTGTTACTATTTGTTTCTTGCTATTTCTTCTACTTGGCTCTATAGAAGGCTCTGCATAATTGACCAAAATATATCCAGTGTCTATCAGAGTGCTTGTCACCTAGTAGCACTAAATAATTATTTGTTGAATAACTTAATGATTTTTACAGTCATGTAAGTGTTTGGTTTTTTTTTTGATTGACTGAAAATAGATTGCCTGAGGTGACATGTAGGATCAAAGAGTAAGGTGTAGAAGATAGCACCACTTTGGGATAAAATTTCACTTCAAAGTCAGCAATACTTCAAGAAACAGTTACTAGCATTCTTGGGACTATTATGCCATTATCCACTCTAGCCTACTTTGGCACATTAGCATCTCTACTTACTGACCTTTTGCATAAGAATAGAATAGAAAGTGGCTTGAAACCATGAATACCTGAGGTTTGACATTTAAAAATTCATTCTCAGAAGAAATAATATCCTGATTATCTTTGATTGTGCTAAAAGATTCTAACATTGTATTTCATTTTGAATGCTCTATTAGGGTTCTCCAAAGAAACAGAACATTATTTTATATATATACACATACATATATATATATGTATATATACACACACACAATATTACATATATTCTTTATGTATCTTCATTATATATATATATACACATATAAAATAAGATTTTATTTATTTTGAAAGAGAGAGAGAAAGTGAGTTGAGGGGGAAGAGACAGAGACAGAGGGAAAGAGAGAATTTCAAGCAGATTCTGCATGGCACGGAGCACAGAGCACATAATCTCAGAGCCTGAGATTATGACCAGAGCTGAAATCAAGAGTCAGACGCTCAACTGACTGAGCCATCCAGGCACCCCATTTTACATATTTTTTTGGTCTCCTTCCATTTCAAGAGCTTTCTTAAATTATATATTTTTTCTATTTTATTTTGTTGGCTTTTTTTTTTTCTTAAAGATTTTTATTTATTTATTTGTCAGAGAGAGAGAGAGAGAGAGCACAAGCAGGCAGAGGCAGAGAGAGAAGCAGGCTCCCCACTTATTTTTCTTAAAGAGAGGGAGTTTTAAATGAATCAAAGTTTTTTTTTTTATTTTAAAAATATTTTCTCACTTTACTATGAGAAATTTAAAAGTTAAGTAGGTGAAAATTCAGATTACTGATAATTTCCTTCTTTCTCCTTTCCTATAGCTATGGATTTTCTACTTTAAATATGTATTATTCTCATAATTTGAAAAGAAATTATTAAAAATGAAAAAAAAAGACTTTGAAAATAGTGAAACCCCTAAAAAGGAGTCTAATACTAATATTAACAGGCAAAAAAAAAAAAAAAAAAAAGAAGCTCCATCTTTTTCTAGTGTGTAAGAGCATATTTTCCAAATGCTTTTCTGCCAACACACACACACATACAGACACACATTTCCATATCTTAAGTGTGTTAAAATGTCCCTTACCAAGACAGCTGATTTGCCCTTGGATCTTAAGCTGTAAGATGTGCCTGGGTGGTGTGTGTAGCTATAGCCCTTATGCAGTGTCCTCTGTGATGTTCAGGTGCATGGTCAGCAAACAGAATATGTACAGAGAGCAGCCAACTCCTCCCCACAGGTCTTCTTTCACCTGCCACGGAACCTACATGACCATTTCTGTTTGTGTGCATAGAAAAACTTTCTGCAGGAAACAATGGGTATGAAGCTATCAACATCAAAGAAATATTAGGTCCAGGATTCCCCAGAATCCATCCAAAGTGGGGGTTTTCCAGTATTTAATTTATGGCCCTTATTCCCTTGGGGGGGTCCCAGGTTTCTCATTTTGGAAAGCTTTTAGAACTCTTCCTCAGAAAATTTCCCTTTTCTACCCTTAGGACTCCTAATTAGATAAAACCGATAGTATTACTAAATTTTGTTTTATTAATTCCCAATATTTATATGGAATACAAACAAGATTTGATTTCTTCTGTCTATAAAAACACATCTGTGATTAGAGTAATATTTCAACTTTTTTTTTTTTTTGGCTTGGAAATTGGGGGAGGGCACCAATTTAATTCATCTGAAGTTCACTATTTTCCAGTTTCCCTAATTTACATGTTCTTCATGTATAGGATTCCTTTTCTTAAGTCTTTTTGGGGACTCATATGGCAAAAGACCTAGACAAGAATATTTATGGTTTTAAATAATTCTCGTAGGTCTTACATTAATGGGGTTCTGATGAAGATGTCATTTTTCCCTTCTGAGAAGTGCAACTTCATTTTTGACACTATGTCCTTATGATCTGTAGCTTCATTTCCCTATAATAAGACAACATCATCACGCTCTTGGCCAGATAGCTTCTATTCATCCCACAGATATGTCTTCTACTCTGCTAAGTGCTCTGCAAAGCATCCAAAAGTTTGTTTTGTGTGTTTGTATTTTTTATGCGTATACTCTTGGCTTTGTTTTCTTTTTCTAAGAACAGTTCCTTTAGAAAATGGATCTTCAACTTTTATATTTTTATGTGTTTTTTTTTACTTTTTCTTTTATATAGTTTTTAAATGTACATTACATAAAAATTAGGGAGACTATTTAAGCCAAAAAAAAAAAGAGAAAGAAAAAATCATCTGTAATTCTACTGTCCAAGATAATCGTTGTTACTATCCTCATTTTAGTGCACAATGAAAAATGGAGGGTTTTTTTTCTCCTTTCCAAATCCACTGCTATACATAATGGAAGCCTCTCCAAGGATAACCCTATTCATGAGCAATTATTCTAAAGTGTTTCATTTCTAAACATAGAATCTAGATTCTGAGAATTTACTAAATGCAAGGATGACATCATATAAACAGATATCCAAACCTCTTGTGCCATATTGGTGAAAGTGCTCATTTCTGTGTTTGAAGATGTATGGCTCTTATCTTTTTATACCATGTTTTGCCTGAATTTTATTTCTCCTTTCTACATGATCCAGCCAGCCATACTGCCTGTGTAAATACTACTCAGGCTTCTTTCTTTCTGATACTCAGAAATCCATCTTCAACATTTTTGATCAGTGTGCAGTGCATTAAATACTACAGCAGATGGTGCTTTTTGATGATGTGTTTCTACACGAAGCAACATTTTGTCCTGTATGCTGCATTATCAAAAAATCAAACATGTAATTATGCAAATATGTATGCCTTTATAATAATCAAGTTTTATTGTAAATGGTTGATGCACATCAATTTGATCCTGTAGTGCTGTTTTAAGTGCGGTTTAAGTGGCTTTTCAGTGTACCCAGAGGCAACACAAATGCATCTCTGGAATATTAATAAAATCCTGAATCTTTGAGACCCCAACTGGAATCTCATTGCTTGTACTGATTGAAACAAAATGCTAATCCTTTCCTTTAAAAAAATCCCCTTTGTTATTTAAAACACTGATATTAGTATGATATGAAGGGCCATTTTATTTTAAATTGTATTTTAATGTAGTTGTTAAAATAATGCCTAATCATACTATATTCAGTCTTCACAATGTAAATTTGATGAGACATGAATCCAATCATTTTGCAACAATGAATGCAGTCATGTATTTTAACCAGTCCGGTTTTTCTAATTCCATAAATTTCTATTGCCAGTGGCTGTTTACTGGTTTCACTTTTGGATGCATTAGCTGTCTTTTGTGGGGACATGTATTGTGAATATTCATTGCAGAAACAATTGACTTCTTAAAAAAAAAAGAAGAGGAATTCTTTAAGTTGAATTCCTATGAGCATTTTCAAGCAGGATTATAACATAGACAGTGGAATTTATTACTGAACAGAATCCGGGTTTTATACATTAGATTGTTTCATTGGTACATAATAGTGCCCGCCTGTCTCTTCCCAAATACAAACACTCTCACACATTCTGTTGTGGTTAAACTAACCAGATGGACTGTGGGTACTGATAATCTATGATTGTAAATTATTTTTGCTTGTTTCCTTCTCTTGAAGAGAAATAAAAAGATGAGAAAAGTAGAATACAAAAGGAAGAGCTTTAAAAGGAATGTAGCTTTTAAAAGGAAGAAAATAACCACGTAATTTCCTTTTTCTATTTCCAGTTCTCCTTCTCTTTATATTTTCTTTGTTTATTGGGTTTACTGTAATTATGGATTATGTTTTCAATGGCCGCCATTCCCTGGCAAAATGAAATATGCACTTTTTCCCTTTGGTCTCATGTTAGCTCCCCCTGCACTATCCTTCATCCTACTATAGAGCATGCCTTTCTTCCAAATATGTGGATTCATTTGATGTTTTCTGTCTTTTACACCTATTGTTTATACACTGCCATTAAATCTCTGGTTATTTTTATTTGCCTTTTGTACAACTTTCTGATTCATAGTCCCTAATGCACCATGGTCTAGATTCACTGTGTCTTCCTTATTTTGATCCCTTTGGGGGCTATTTGCTTGCTGTGCAATCTGCTATGTGCATTTCTCTGTCAAAATAACATCATTTCATCTCTTTCAAATTTTTTATCTCCATTTGCCCATTTCTCTGACTCACCAAAATCGAGGTAGTTAGATACACTGATAGATAGATATCGGGAGCAGGGATGGAAGGCATGCTGGACTGGAGACTTTTAATGCTTAGATATCTATCTATAATCACAAGTTGAAATAAAACATCAAGGATTCATATCTGAATATTTAAAATAATTTTAATGAACTATTACTTTCTGAGAATCTTTAAGCTTAAAACTTCCCAATAATTTAATTATTCTCATAAATATCAATTATCCATGTCCATTTTGCTTCCTCTAGGCAACATTAGTTCTATTCTTGATGGCTGAAACTGTGCTGTTTGGGTAAGTCATTAAAGTGCTGTGGGTTTTGTTACTTGTTATTGCAGTGGGAGTTTCAATATAAATATGGCATGGTACAAGGACTATTTAAATTGAAACACACACACACAGACACACACACACACCCTTACATTAATATAGTGGCCATTTGTAAAGGTCAAGGCAAGGTCTGGACTGTTTTCATATTCCAACTTACGCGATTTCCCTCTCTGTCCATAATCAGAGCCCTAGTGACGGCTCCTGAATCAAGAGGAACTGAGCCTGCATTTATGTTTGAGTGCCTATTATATCCAGATTTTACTAATACCATGGTGCGAGTGTGTTAGAGTTGACCTGAAGATCTTATAAAAACTCCTGTCTTTAAACCATGTGTGACTAAAAAGTTACTTCATTCAGACTTTATAACCTTATAAGTAACTTTTATATATACATAAGAACAAGAACCAATTAGTTTCTTGGGTTTTTTCCCCAATAACCACTTTTGTTTTTGCAAGCTGAGATTCATATGTGATCTGAAGTGTATGCTGATGTTTTAATCAGCCTCTTAATCTTTATTAGGAAAATCAATACTGTCCCTGGCCTTTTGACTGCTTTTTAAATATGCAAATGTAACACAATACTTTTTTTCAGCTTTTGAATTTAACTTTGGATGACATGACATTTCAAGCTCAGTTTATAGATAAAAACATGACAGTAACATACACAACTGCAGCACTGATTTTAATAGAGTAACAAGAAATGTAGTCACATATTCTGCTTAAGTTTCCCCAGCAGAAATTGCTTCTGCATCAGAGCCTATCACAAATGCAATTCACTAAGGTCTTATGGGTGACAAAGCTTTAATTAGCATCACATTGTTTTCTAATGTGATTTTGCACTTGTAAAAACAGGATTAGGAATCAAAATATACTTTTATAAATGCCAATTTTAATTGCATTACTGATGGTTTGCAGGTCTTTAAGCACCCCACGCAGCTTCTCACATAATACCCCTCTATTTGAAGGATTAAGTGTAAAACATAGAGAAAAGATGGCATATATTGTCTAATAAAACACTTCTAAATCAGAAGAGGAAATACCTAAGTCTATGCCCCAACAGCAATCAGTGCCCGTAAAACAGGTAATGTTTAGTAATTGTCTGCTGTTTAATTCCATAGCAGGGAAATTAGAGCAGCAGTGCACAATGGGTGTGCCTGCCTGAGAACATACCTCAAGACCCACTGATTTCTTTCCAGGACCTCCTTTAGAAGACACCTGCATTGTTTTTCTTTCTTTCTTTCTCTTTCTTTCTTTCTTTCTTTCTTTCTTTCTTTCTTTCTTTCTTTCTTTTTTCCATTTAACTTTCTTGTCATTTTTATTTTATTCTTGTATTTGTTGTTTCTATATGTGATCCATTTAAAGAAAGGACCTTCTTTTGCTGAGAGAATTTTCTAGAAGATAAGTAGGTTTGATCCTTGAATTAAAGATTTGCTTTAAAAATCACGCTCTTTCATCATTCCATCATGTCTCTGTTCTGAGTGCTTAATAGACTTGTGCCCACTCACCTGCACCCTACACTTTCCACAGGTAGGCAACAACGTTCCCTCGCCTTTCAAACAGAGGCGGATCCAAAGACACAGTGGGGTGAAACAATTTAACAAAGGTAGGCAACATTTTAGTTGGAGAAATATACCAAAGTGTGTGTTTCTATTTCCTAGCTTGCAGCTATAATCATCAGACCTGAGAAAGATAATAACTGGACATCATATGAAGGGTTCTTGTTTAAAAAAAAATCATAACTTTTGTTCAGTTTTATTTTACTTTTGTGGATGAATACTGCTTCTAAGCTTTGGTTATTTGGACAGGGGTCAGAACTGAAATGATCTTAATTGAAAGTGACAGTTTTAATTTCAAAATGTTGCCTCTGTGCCACAAATGAAATGACTCGGGAAACGGATTCTTACTCTATAGCGGCTCTACAAAGTCATAGCTATTTTTACATAGTCACCAACTATGTTGGTGTCCACTTTAGCTATTTGCTTAAATCAGTGGGAGGAGAAGACATTTTATATTCTATATAAAATATATATTCTATAAAAATACATTTATATACTATAAATGTAATTATGTTATTTGTTGTTTTTTTAAAACCTTAACGTTCTTTATATTTTTACTGTTTTTTTCACTAACTTTTTATTTTAAAAATTTTCAAATTAACAGAAAGAACACAAGAACAGTAAATGAGTTCCATTGCTTTTGGTTTTCTAAGAGGAAGAAAACCTACTGCTAGATCAATGTAAATTTTTAAGTTTTTTCATTTCTCTTTAATTGCTTCTTAATTTCTTATTGATCCACTAACTAAAGGATTATTGTTTGATTCACTGAGTGAACTGGCAAGATTGTCTGGGTGAAATTAAATCAGTTGACCCAGGCTCTTTTGCTGGAAATTGGGTTGTGCAATTATAGTAGTTCTATGCACTCAATAAGGTGAAGGGAGAAAGGACAGTCCAACCAGGAAGCTCCATAATATGCCTCCTATTTTATTCATTACCGTGCCTCTGCTATACCCCTTAGGTAGAGGGCCTTGCAAGAGAAATCCACATGGGAATAGCTTTAGGCCACTCCCAAAGCCCAACTGTGGCTCAACTGTCACGAACTTTTCTTTCTTTTATTTATTCTTAGATTATGGTATGAAAATAACAAAATAGAAAGGCCAGTCATGAAACTGTTCCATATGCCTTGTCCAACTTTAATCCATACTTTCCAATATCAATTTTTGGTTTATTCTCAAACTCTCTCCTTTCTGCCCCTCTACTGCTTTCAACTTTAGCCCATTCGTATACTCACTCATTCCTGTCATTTCTCTCACTTGTATTTCATTCAGCTAAGGCAGAAACATCTGCTTTTTCTTCTGCTTGTCTAAAGAGTTTAAGCACATCTGAATATCAGCACAAGTCCTGTGGCCTCTGGAAAGTCCATCCTGATGTTGCTACCCTGTATGTGACACTCCCTTCTATAACTCTTCTGTTGCTTATATGTCATTTTGTGAATCTGAACATCTTACAAAGCCCAATAATCTCACTGTTTAATACACGTCTGTCTGATACGCATTAGATTGGTAAACAGCTCCATGTCAGTAGATCTTCATTTTTTGCATCTTTTTTTGGGTCACCTTCTCCCCCACTTTGCATAGAAACAGATCTTATCACACAGGTATGTGGGGAATTGAGGTGTGGCCTGAGATCTCAGGTAGAAGGCAGGCAAGTAAATTAGAGAGGACCAGATCTTAACAAGGAAGGGGTTCCAGCACAGGGTACAGGGTCAAGGACTCAGCCTAAAAGTACAACATGAGGAAAGTCAAGATCTGAATAGAGTCACATGGGTGATATTCCAGCATCAAAAATGGATAGATACTAAGAAGTGTCTGTACCCTCTATGATTGCAAGTACATAGGGATCAGCCTCCTGCCTGATCTTAGGGTATGGGCAGATCTTCATAGCTACTTGGAATCAGGTGGAAACATCTGCAGTACAGAGGGGAATGAGGAAGCAAGAATGTTAACAGTTTCTAACAGGTACACAAACAGTGCTTAATAAATGCTGGTTCATTAATTAAAATCCATTCAAAAGAGCACTAATGTAGCTCCTCTGCCTCTGGATGCTAGTTCAAGCTATGACGAGTAGATAATATTCAAATTATTATTATTTTTAAAGATTTTATTTATTTATTTGACAGTGAGAGACACAGTGAGAAAGGGAACACAAGCAGGGAGAGTGGGAGACGGAGCAGCAGGCTTCCCGCTGAGCAGGGAGCCCAATGTGGGGCTCAGTGAGGGGCTCGATATGGGGCTCGATCCTAGGACCCTGGGATCATGACCCAAGCCAAAGGCAGACACTTAAGGACTGAGTCACCCAAGCATACCAACAATATTCAAATTAAAATCTACTAACATGTATTTCCCTGAAGTCTACCAAGCTAAAGTTTTTTCCTATTTGCCAAGTTTTCACATATTATATACTAAGGACCACTGACCAACTATCTTCAGGGACAGGAATAAAAATTTTATATGCAGCTTCTTTCAACAGATTATCCCAGATTTTTTAATTGCCAAGTTTCTCTTCTCAACAAACAGCTCTCATTATCTTCTGTTGAGGATTCTTAAGAATATTCTGGTAGCTATAGTCAATTTATAGTCATGAGAGAGAAGTGTCTTTTAATTATTCGAATAAGCTATGGTCCTATAAATGTGTTACTGGCCCCTCTACGTCTCCCTTTCAAATATTGAGTGGTCTTCCTATTATCTGGATGGCAATATTGTAAACACCTCACACATGTTGCCTGCACTGGAGAACTTTCAGTTAATGTTAGATTCTAAGACCTCTGTCTCTGACATAAAGACAAGTTCTGGCACTCATTTTTATCTCCGTTTCTCACCCAGAAGAATAATGGTAGATGTAAGTAGAGGAAAGAATATTAGCTTGGTTGCTCAGTCCTTGGTTCTAATACTTCTGCCTCTACTGACAACTCTCTCTTCGGTCTTGAACACTTTACTTCTTCTATAACCTCTGAACCTCTGGGCCTCAGTTCTCTCACCTGTAACAGAAGATAGTCGACCTGTATTGACTAAGGCTCCATGTATTTAATTTTGTTTCCTTCCCTGAAGAGAATGCAAAATTTTAGGCATTGTAAAATTTGTTTATTTATTTAAAACTATTTTATTTATTTATTTGAGATACAGTGAGAGTGAGTGAGCGAGCATGAGAGAGAGCACAGGGGGGTGGACAGAGATAGAGGGAGAAGCAGGCTTTCCACTGAGCACGGAGCTCGACACAAGGCTGATCCCAGGACCCTGGGATGCTGACCTGAGCTGAAGGCAAACACTTAACCGATTGAGCCACCCAGGTGTCCCTAAAATTTTATTGAAATACATGGCTTCATGAGGACAAATTAAAGTGTAGACAGAATGTATACAAAGGTACTTGATATGTCTTTGTAACTCGCTGGCAGTTTTGATATTGAGTAGGAAAATTTTCTTATCTAGTTTAGTGGTCTCCTGATGGCTGGATTAGTCCTTGTTATAGAGCATTCATTCCTATTTAATCCTTGATTGTCTGAGGTTATGCTTAATAGGTCTTAATTTTTATTCTCGTAACTTAATGACAATAATATTAAGTCAACATTCTGGAGCACTTATGCGTCAGGCAGCATTCTAAGTGCTTTATATCTATTTATTCTTTAATCCTGAGAACATGAGTGTTATTATATCTCTATCTCCAGAGTAGGATACAAAGATATGTACAGCTAGAAACATTGCTGGAGATTACCTAGAGAGAAGTTAAGAGATTTTCAGTTGGAAACAGGCAGCACAGGTCCAGAATCTATGTTCTTTAATGGTTATACTGTTTTGCCTCTTCTCCTTCAAAGTACTTGAGGAGAAAGCACAACAACCTCAGCTAATGTTTTCAGAGTAGGTGAAACTTTCCACATATGCTGTATGATCACAAGTTACTTGCAAGGTAGCTGTTAGCACTACAAAACAGTTGGTTAAGTTTTCCTACTTTACAATGCATACTAGCCAACAGGGACTGAATAAAAACACTGATGCTCTGAGAATGCCACCCCATTTGGAATTCGAAGGAATGAATCATAACAATCAACAGGGACACAGGACATCCCCACATCAAAGAGGTGAAGTTAGTCACAAGTGACAATCCAGTGTTAAATAATTAAATTGTTTTAGTTGTTAACTGTAAGTGAATGTTGTTTTTAATTGCACTTTAAAAATGCTATGCCCTTTATAACCAAAATTAATGTTTTCTGTCATTCTGTTTTTGAAGTATGCACCAGTTTAATTAAACTATTAATGGTGCAGATTTTAAGTACTGTATATTCTTCATTAAACTGTATCTGTTCAACAAGCATAAACAGGAAAATGGAGTCGGTGAGAACCAGACTCACGTTGTGCCTGATAAATCACTCATCATCAGATAAGATCATGCAGTGTGCTTACTTAGGAGCTTACTCCCATGGTAAACAAATCCACTTGCAGGTTATAATATTCACTGCTCTTGTTTAAAAATAATGGTGATTGTGCCTTTTAAAAACATGGGTTTATCGAGCTTTTGTGAGGCAGACAACCAAAATGCAGGATCTGAAGAACTGTGCTGAGAACGGCTTCAGTTCACTTGGGATCATGGGCCCCTGTCTGCCATCTAACTCCGAAAATTCAGGGGAGAGAGACAGCAAGAGGGATAGGCTTCCTCTCCTTTATCCCCTCTGGATTGCCTAATTATACCTGAGTCTCCTGCAAAACACATGAAACCAACCTAACATAAAGCAGCTATTTGTTTTTATTGCCAGAAATGACAATTGATAAAGTAAACACTGTGCACACCCCAAGCATCTCCTGGATTCAATTCAAGAGAATCGATTGAGTCTGGCTTAAAGATCAGGAAGGGCTAGAGCAGGATAATTTCTTGTCTTTTCAGCCCACTGATGACATATGCAAATAGGAAGGGGACCCTAATTGGCAAACGCTTAAAGAAGCAGGACAGTAGCGAAATTACACTTCTCTAGCAAGAGGAATGGTGGGGCAACATCTGCTGCTTATAGTTGAAGATGTAACATGTTATAATAAAGACAAGTGTGTCTTTCCTTTGTGTGGCAGATCAATCAATAGCTTTTCATGTGATCTTGTTCACTATTATGTTAGTAATGAAACCCTCGTGTGATGTGACAACTGTGGAATAACATTTGGTCACAAAGCTGGTGTTAACAAGCACAACTGGCACTCTGGTAATTAGACTGATTTCTGGTCTCTTCCTTCACAAATTGTCGATAAGTGCAGTAAACAGGCTGGTGATTCCTTTCTGAACAGCTATATTAAGCTTCATATTCTTGGAAATTCATCTAGGTTTTTATGTGGGAGTGAAGCAATTGAAGAGAAGGAAGATTACATGACAATCTTTCTTTCTTGGCCAGCCTGTGCATATGTAAACACATGCATGTATATATGCATCTAGCTATCTCTACTATAGAATTTTGTCAGTAAAATATAAAGCATATACTAACATGCTTAGTTTTAATTAACTGGAAGTTGGCTGAGAACAAAAGCCAGACAAATGGGGACTCGGTTGCAAATCCTTGGGTTTAAGATTCACTAAAAGAAGCAGAGAGCTAGACCTTAAATGGAAGACAAAACACATAAAAGCCTATTTCTTTTACACATTTGTACAAGAAGAACTCTATTTGGAACTATAATTAATTTACAAGCTTAGCCCTGGGAAGAAGCTTAAATATATGAATCTAATATCTTCCTTATTATCCATTCTGACAATTATTTTTGGCCTTAATGTTTTCTCTTGCTATATGGATTTTCTGCAGAGGGGCAGTAGAAGCTCTTAAATATAGAGCAACATGAAAATCTGATCCATCTATAGACAATCAATGGGCTTTTCTCTCAGGACTCCCCCATTGTTAACAAAAGGTGCTAATTGCATTTAAATGTGAGTGGCAATGAGTGTTGAGTGGAAAAGTTTATCCAGATGGGACCCCTGCTTCATGGAAGCTCTGATCTGAGCCGGCAACTCTAAGAAGGCCTGACACGCTTTCTGCCAGTAAAAAGAAAACTTTAAGTAAATCACCATTATATGATCACGAGAAACATTTGGAAGCCAAAATGAAATGTGGGTAGAATCAGGTCCTTCATGAAGATTCTGTTTTAAGCCCCTCTGTGTTTCAGTCCATCCCTGTCCCAGACATTTGTTTGCTGCTTGGTACACAGATGCTTAGAGATAAAAATACATTTGGTCATGTCAAGTTTTTCTTTTTTTTTTCCTCCTGGACTTGGAATTTCATTCTCTGACAGGTTTTTAGATATTTTTTTGTTGTTAAGTTCTAGTGGATGTGGAAATATTTCAATCATCTCCCTCCACAGAGATGATTTTTGCTTTAGTTCTCATGTAGCTTTTCCCTAGTTTCCCCACTTTTAAGATAGTAGCTGAGAGTCTGGAGTGCCATCTCTGGTAATGAATATGACCAGTTAAGAAGCCTTCATGGGAGTGGCGCCTGGGTGGCTCAGTGGGTTAAGGCCTCTGCCTTGGGCTCGGGTCATGATCTCAGGGTCCTGGGATCGAGCCCTGTGTCGGGCTCTCTGCTCAGCGGGGAGACTGCTTCCCCCTCTCTCTCTCTGCCTGCCTCTCTGCCTACTTGTGATCTCTCTCTCTGTCAAATAAATAAATAAATAAAATCTTTAAAAAAAAAAAAAAAGAAGCCTTCATGCGAGTCAAACCCAAGTCCACCAAGTATTCTCAGAGGCTTATTATCTTATTGTGATTTTCCAAAGTTTTATGTAAAACACTTCTGTAAACTTGTACTGAGTGGTTAGTCACCTGACAATGAGGGTACAAAATGACAACACATGGACCCTGGAATCCTTTCACAATGTATATGTAAATCAAATTATCATGTATGCATTTTAAATATCTTACAATTTTATTTGACACCTATACCTCAATAAATGGGAAAAAAAAAAAGACACAGCCTCTGTCATCACTATGCTCACAGTCCTAACAGAAGCTTTTCTGTAAGTCATTTTCAGAGGTTTGGCTTCATTCAGAAAGCAATGATGGGCCACTGAAAGAATTAGGCCGGGAGAAATACATAGGTATGAAGGATAGTAAAGTGGGGAATCCACAATATTTGGCACCAAGTTGATTTATTAACTAAACCAATATTTAAAATTCTTTCCATGGCTCCCATGTTTTTTAAAGCAGTGGGGATAGCAAAGAGGAAGTAAGATAAGGTGTTGCTCCAAAGCCATATAGCTGGTATGGTCTAGGTCAGGAAGAAAGGCACACAAAGACTGTACCACAGAGCAACAGAAGCTCTGAGGGAAGAAGGGCCGGAGTATAAGTAAGCATAGAGGACGTACTTGCTGTGTATCCCTTAAATGTTAGTGTTCTGAGGTACCCTAAATTCTTGCTCCAGTAAGTTGACTTAAACACCGCTGTACCTGAAATATTACTTAACCCTCCCAGTAATATTTTGAGGCAGTTGTTATTGTCCAGTGGATGAATAAAATTGAAATGCAGAGGATGTCATTAGCTTGCCCCAATATAGCTAGTAAGGGATGGGTATAAAATGAGGACAAAAGTCAATCAAAATCAAAGCCCAAATATGCTTTCTGCAACACCAAAATTTTCAGGGACTCATAAGGTATGTTGTAACATGTGGGCTACCTACTTGGGATTCTCAGGACACAAGTTAACCACCACCTTCTACATTTCAATTATGTAAGTCATGGAAGGTTAGACCTCACGTGTTAGGGTCTGAGCACTAGGGAAGGTCAGAACTTTGAATTTCTGCTCAGGGCAGCCTGGGAAATAGCCCAAATTTCTAGATATTAAATTAAGACTTAAAACAACCAAATCTAAATAGCCAGCAAGTACATCCCCACAAAAAAGCTTAGACCTAGCTTTCAGACAACTGCAAATCCCTAACTTTTGAAAAGCTAATGAAATAAAAGACATCAAAATGCCCACCGCTTGACTCTGGAATCTAGAGATCATTTATAAATCTGCCAACTATTATAAATCTGACTGTAAAGACCCAGTGTTGAAGAGTTAGAACTTTACCTAGAAATATATGGATGTCTTTTGTCCACATCATTCATGGCCTTTTATCCATAGCTGTCCCTCCCATACTCTCCAACTAGTCATTAAAGCTACAATAAGAATCTATCTCATGCTAGGCGATGTACATTTTCTGATTTAATCCTGATAATTACCCAATGAATTTATTAAAAGGAAAGTTGAACCTCAGAAACATTGCTCTGGGTTATGTCGCTCTATGGGTTGGGGTCAGAATTCAACCCCAGTCCCTTCTAGTTCTTCTCATATTACCGACCCTCTTAGATTATGAAAAAGTAGCAAGGATAACAGATTTTGTTTCAGGATATTAGCTGAAAGTGCTCTCCATGTCCCCTCAGTTGCCATTTGAAGCTCATCCCCACTGTTCGCTAATCTCTGGCTTTGGACATCTGCTCTTGGTCCTTGATTCGGTGACCACATAGATTTCCCCTGTATATGTCCCACGTGTATCTGTTTTCTACATACTCTGATATTATCATCTACTCTGCAAGACTAGCTTTATCAGACTCAAGTCAACAGAGCTAGGTGTTCATGCCTTCGTGAACACTTCTTGAAAAGGGAGAGAAATTTAGATGCCATTTAAAGATGTTTAATAAGGTAGTGATGAGATTGAAGATGAATTTTGGTTGCAGCATGGAGAATGAATCATAGGGAGGCAAAAGTGGACACAGAGAGATCAATTAAATGGTTATTGCAGTAATGCAGATGAAGAAACGGTCTTAGCTTGCACCAGGATAGTTCCAATAAACAGTAATGATTAAGAACACAGACTTTGGAGTCAGACTGCCGAGGTCTGATTCCCAGCTTTGCCATTCTCTATGAGATTTGGGCAAGTTACTTAACTCCTTCATGACTTTGTCCTCTCACTTGAAAAATGAGGTCAATAATAACCATAGTTCCTGCCTCCTAAGGTTATGAATATTAAATGAATTAATATAAATAGAAGTGGCTAGCACATAGTAAGTGTTGTAGAGCTGTTAGCTATTATTGAGGCAGTGAAAACTGAGTGAAGAGAAACAAGATGTAAGGAGGTAAAATATACGTCATTTAGTTGATTTGCTGTAGAAGAAAGATTCCTAGGTTTCAATCATGAAGCACTGTTTTCTGAAGTTTCAGTCCCCAAAAGTACAATTTTGTAAGGAGGGAAAATTGGAATGGGAAGAGCCTTGGGTTTGAGCATGTTGGAAGAGTGTGTTTACTTATGGGTTAGCTAGGCACACTCACCAATTAATGTACTCATGTTAATACAAGCCTAAGGCCTTCAAGATTTCTCCCTCATAGTAGAAACCATGAATGTTAGATCTATGAATTCCTTTCATTTACTGTATCATTTTCATCTTCCAAACAAATAGTCTGAAATTCAGAGTAATGATTTGCCAAATTCAAGCTGCTAGAGAGAGACGGCATGAACCTTCCCCTAATTCTAGGGCCTGCATTGTTTCACTGTGGCCCACTACCCCACAAACATAGACGGATAACGCAGGTGTCAGACTAAGGGCCTAGAGATATCGAATGAAGGGAAAGCATCAGGTTAGGGCTGCAAGATGATGAATGATGATGAATATAGTTCAGAGGGTGCATTTTAATGGCGTAATGCATTAGAAGACTAATTTGGTACTATGGCACTTGAGGCATTTGATTATTTATTTTGTTCTTACTTTCATGTAATATAATTAAATTTATGAGATAAGGCTTATTAGAACTATCCTATCTTTAGAATGGTTTGTGTTATCTGTTCTTTGGGAGTTTGGGTTGTTGTTTTTTAACTATATGGTATTTAAAGTTAAAAATCACAATTGCTTCGGGGCACCTGGGTGGCTCAGTGGGTTAAAGCTCTGCCTTTGGCTCAGGTCATGGTCTCAGGGTCCTGGGATCGAGCCCTGCATCAGGCTCTCTGCTCAGCAGGGAGCCTGCTTCCCTCTCTCTCTCTGCCTGCCTCTCTGCCTACTTGTGATCTCTCTCTCTGTGTCAAATAAATAAATAAAATCTTTAAAAAAAAAGTCACAATTGCTTCTCCACAAGCACATAATGGAGATTTAGAAAAGTCATAGTTGACCATATTCAGAGAAAATAAACTATTTCCTTTAAAAATAAATAAAACTAAGATATATAAAAGATACAAAACATCATAAACATGAGGCAAATTCTAAGTCCATACCAAAGAGCAACCATGATTCCTTTTTAAGTTTTAAAAATTGTTTTATTAATTAACCATAATCCTCTAGATAATCATTGTTTATATCCCTTTCAAGATGTTTTTATTTTGAGACATCTATCTGCCATATTATAAAAATAGATGATGTCATCCCTTTATTTATTTGTAGAATACCCACTATGTTCTAGGCACTAATCTGGACATTGGGATACAACAGAGAACAAAATCAAGTCCCTGCTCTCATAAAGCTTTGGTTCTGGTGAGGGCAAATAACTGAATACATGAGTAATATGATGATACCATATGTCTATAAGTATTAGAATAAGGTCCTATAGAAACCACTCTCCTCTCTCTACATCAAGAAATTTAAATCATGTTTTTCTCTAAAATAGCCCAATGTGCCTGACTGGTGAGCACCTTAATTCCTGGATACATTAAGGGATATTCCAGGTATCTGCTCCTATGGCATCCTCATTGTGGCGTGGTCAAACTGAGTCACCATTATATCCAGGTGTCAGCTGGCAAGAAGATGAGACACCAGCCATTTCCTTGCTCATTTTATTGGAGAGACTTTAGACACTAAGGCAGGCAGAGAAGTGTGTGGCTGCACAACCCTGTGGTTAGCTTTAATTCTATTACTTTGGAAAGAGAGGAAAGAAAATTTTGATGGACTTCTAGTGGTCTCTGCATAATTCTGTACCTTATTTTAATTTGATATAGGAAATATTTATGGTAAATTGTCATAAAACTTTCTTCACAAGCCGAGATTGACCATTCTCCTGGGGCATATAGTTTGTATTTAACTTTTTATTACTATAGACAAAAGAATCATTAATAGTTTGTGGTTATTTTTTTACATTATTCCTTAAGATACTTTTCTAGAAATATAATTACTGACAATACTTGAAAAATTTTGTTATTTGTTATAGTTTTCCAAAAACATTATAGACATGTTTCATTTACCCACTGAACTTCTTTCATACTCTTGCTGGAAATGAATATGAAACTTGTTATTCCTTGTTAATATGATGGAGGAAAACACTATCTTATTATTTTAAATGTGCATTTCTTTGATTGTTATTTAAGTGTGGTTTTCTTCCCCCAATTTTTTAGTTAATTGCATTTTTTTTCATTTACTTCTTAGACCATTTGCATTGAATTGAATACATTTTTACACATGAAGGATTAATTTTTGCCATATTTGTTACCAGTATGTGTTCCTCCTAAGTACTTCTAAATGCTGTTATCAGAAAATATTAAAAATTGGTATACTGATAGTATACAATTATGTTCCACTAATAACCCTCATCAAAACTTTTGGCCTCTCTGGGTGCTTGGGTGGCTCATTTGGTTAAGTGTCTGATTTCAGCTCAGGTCAAAAAAACAAAAACAAAAAACCCTTCTGGCTTCTCTGGTCAATGACATTCAGCAGTCACCCCTTCTACTGCTTGACCCTAGAGCTTTCAGGCATACAACTCAACACAAGCCTGAGTGACTATATATTATACAACCCCAGTCTCTTTAGTGTGACTGGGTCATGGTTTGAGGAAGTGGTATGGAGTTGTGGGAAAAGATGTCTCCTGCTTTTTTCTTTTTCTTCAGAGCATAACCTCAAGTATGTAATCTTAGATAATGTTGGTCCATCCTTATTCACTTTACTTTTGAGTGAAATTTGAAAGAGGAAGTGCAAAGTAGTGTGAGATCACTGTTTTGTTTTCTTTACATGTTTAGTTGTCTTATTCATTCTCATCATAATATCCCAATATCACAATATGCATTACGCAATGTGTAATAATACACAGTATGTATTATACAATGTGTAATATCACAATATGTTAAGTATATATATCTCAATACATATTATATAGAATATATAATATGTATCTTCTTAATATATTTTAAGTTCATAATCATTATTTAAGCATGAAAACACATGAGAATTCTATTTGTCAAAACAATATGATTGCATTTTTTATTTTTTTATTTTTTTGAAGATTTTATTTTTTTATTTGACAGGGAGATAGAGAGAGAGCACAAGTAGGCAGAGCAGCTGGCAGAGGAGAGGCAGAAGCACGTTCTCTGCTGAGCAGGGAGCCCAATGCGGGGCTCGATCTCAGGACCCTGGGATCATGACCTGAGCCGAAGGCAGCCACTTAACCGACTGAGCCACCCAGGTGCCCCTATAATTGCATTTTTTAAAAAATGCTTTAATTCTATCAATCAGCTTTTGCTAAGTTATATTGTGATAACAAACAACCCTAAATCAGAGTGGTTTTTCAAATTCTCTGAAACAAATAGTTCCGTTGAAAATTAGAAAGAAAGTTAAATATAGATAATTTAAGAATGGAAAAAATCACCTTTCAATAAAACTCACTCTGGGGGCACCTGGATGGTCAGTTAGTTAAGCGTATGACTCTTGATTTCAGTTCAGGTTATGATCTCAGGATCATGAGATCAAGCCCCATATCGGGCTCCATGCTGAGTATGGAGCCTGCTTGAGACTCTCTCTCACTCCTTTTCCCTCTGCCCCTCCCTGCTTGCACATACTCTCTTTCTCTCTCTCAAAAAACAAAAACAAAAAAACAAACAACAAACAAAAATCCCCACCCTGACCACCTTATTTAAAAAATGAAACCATTACCTCCCCTTTACCTATGTTCTTTGCTGATTAATTTTTCTCCATCATATTATTTCTTTCTAGCATACTATATTACATACTTTTTAAAAAATTGTACCTCCCCAGGAGAATATAAATTCCATGAAGGCAAGATTTTTGTCTGCTTTATTCACTTATGCATTCCCAGTGTCTAGAATAGTGCCTGGAACATACTAGGACGCTCACAAAATAACTGCTAAATGAATGGGAAAAAAATTTCAATGACTTAAAACAAAAACAAAATTTCCCTACTCATGTAACATGTCTTTCAAGGATTTGAGGCATCTATGGCCTTCTCATTCTGAGACACAAGTGACAAAACAGCCATACTTTTGGAAACACTGGCCTCACTGGAGATAGAAGAATTGATGATAGAACTCAGGACAGCTCTTAGACCCTCAGCTGGAAGCACAGATCACTTCCACTAACATTCTTTTGGCCAAGACAATCAATTTGGCCAGACAGTATATCAATGGGATAGAGAATATATAATCATCCCATAGGGACAGGCAGTGGATATTTGAGACAATGATATGGACTACCATACTAGAATCCCTCTCATTTTCCTTTCCTACAACATGAGAAGTATCACCTGAAAGCAGAGAAAAATCTCCACAGTATATATATGCTCTCTTGAAAGAACACAGTGCAAAAAAAAAAGTGATAATGGGATCTAATCTACTGTTTGGGGGTAACTAAGTGAGAATAATTGCTCTAAAAGAGATCAAATTAGAAGAAATTTGAGTTCTTCTAACAATGCATTCTCATGTGCTCTTTCTTTCTTGTTCTTATAAGATATTCCATTCACAGGTAGTAACTTTTTGAAGATAATATTGCCTGCTTTAGATACTAACTGAATTCTCAATGCAATCTTCAAAATGAGAATTGGTTATACATGTAACCATTCTATGAGGCTTAAGAAACCCTAAATCAAACGTACTGCAAAATTTAATTGGGAAAAAAAAACATCTACGTGACAAAAGCAAAAACTATCAACTTCCATGAAAGTTCAGGATCATAACTCAAAATTAAAGTAATTTTGAATATCAAAAGAGAATACCTGGCATAATTTCTAACTAAGTAGTAAACAGGTCTCCCAGGGACTTCAAGAATTAGCTGAACTATTGAGGGTAAGGGCAAACACATGCAGCCAAACTAAAACACAGATATCAAACTTACCTAAACAGTTTAGTCATGCTCAGTTGATTTTGATGTTGTATAGAATAACCAAATACATTCTTACTATTAATTTGACATGAATGCTTCAGATCCATAGTGGCTATAAATGTCCTTCCATAAATTTATTCACTAACAGTATTATTTAATATGCCATTTTTCATTTTTACTTTCTCCCTTCTTATTATTTTTCCTTTTCCTTTTTCCCTTGAATTTGTCCCTAGTACACCAGGAAGTACGCTAGGAGCTAAGAATATATAAGATATGTTCCCTGCCTATAAGAGGTTTATAGACTGGTAGCACAAACAAGTAAGTAAATCGACAGTTAAGAAGATTCTAAGTGCTTTCATAAGGACATTTATGTGGGAGTAGAGCAGAGGAACACCAACTCAGTATGGAGCCGACGGGAACTCAAATGTGAAGGATGAATAGGTGGGCCAAGAAATGAGAAGCTATAACACTTAGATGGAACAAGGTATTCAGAGTTAAAGACATCTGTGGGAGTCTATCCTAGGGTACCTGAAGTATATAGGATGTGCACTGTAGAGTATTGGAGGAGGGAAGACAACAGTGGTTCTCAAGGAGGAGTGGGGGGAAGGGAGAAGGGGAGGAATATTGCCATCCAAGGAACATTCTGCAATGTCTGGAGACATTTCTGGTTGTCAAACCTGAGGGAGTTGCTACTGGCATCTAGTGGATAGAAGCCAGAAATGCTGCTAACCATCCAATAATGCACAGGACAGCCCCCTTCCCCCCAGTGAAGAATTATTTGGGCCACAATGTCAGTAGTACCAAGGTTGAGAAATCCTGGGCTAGGGACTATTAGAAGTCATGATCCTTCTAAATACTCCTCTTAAGTTTTTAGAATACAGAAGCCTAAAGGAAAAACCCTTTAATACCAATGTTCTTCTCAGCATTTGCTTGGCAGAGATGGTATTGCTTGAAGAGATAAGTACACGATAAATGCAGTTATCCCATTTTATTGATTCTAGGGCCTACTGAGGAATTTCGGGACTCTACAAAAATCCTGCTATAGACTTGTTATTTATTTGGGTAAAATTCTGTGATGAATATAACATCTATAATGGATCAAATTAGTGATTTTGTCTTGAATTCAACAGATGAGTTAACTGCTTTTTTGGAATTCTAAATGAAAAATGGGTGGTGGTGACACAGAAAAAGCTACCAGGCTCAGTAGACCCTTTAGATTTTATCCCTCAGTCTTAAATTCTTTCCTAGCACTGCATGTTTGAATTCTTTCTTCTCTAAAAGAAAGTAGAAAAAAAAAATCTTCATTCCAGAAATAAAGAAAAAAAATCATCCATTTTAAGAAGGAGAGTCTTAGTACCCCATGTTATCTAACCATTCCTCACCCTTCCACCAAGACAAATTACTGTTTCTCTTGTAGTATTTTTGTCTAAAGTTATGATGCATGTTAAATGCATAATGAGCAATTAATTACACTAGAGTTTTGTATCAGCCACAGTTGAGCCACTTAATCCTCAAGTAGTCTGGTCAAAGGTAAAACTACTCCAAGCTTCTCTGGTTCATATGGATCTAAGTTATATTATTAACACTCAAGAATTATGCTATAGTTATTATATATTACATACAACATATATTATTGTATTTAATTATACAATCACAAATCTCATAAAGCAAAAAGAGTGGAAAACCCCCTACTAGTAGAGTCTGTTTTCTACTCATTGCTAGGATTAACACTGAAACTCCTTGGTATTTTAGGTCATCTGAAATCATTCAGTAGAATCATCATTTGTACCTATGCCCACTCTCTGCCTTATCTATGATTTCCTTCTTTCATATTGAAATGCGAGACAAAATAAGAAGATACATACAATTATGTGTGCAGTTTTCCAGTGTAATTTTCCTTTTCTAGTATAAAGAAAATCTTGTTTTGCCAAACATTCTACTGAAATTGGTTAAATTTACCCCCAATTGTTGTTTGTTGTTTGCCGATTAGTTTTGCTAATGAATTAACTAGTGCAACCGACCACTTGCAGAGCTATTCTCAGTATAATGAATGTAATTATTTAGCACTAAACCAGGACAGCATCTTTCTTTTTCTGTGACAAGCATAATTCTTTATTCTCCCATTAGCCAGGTGCCCTGGTCTCTGTAAACTAGTTATTGACCTGCTCATTTAAGGAGCTTCACTCTCAATGCTTCTTCCCTTATTTAACTCAAGTAAGCTCCTATAATTTCTCCTTACCATACGAGGTTAGCATGTAAGGAGTTTATTGTTCATTTATTGTGAGTAAAGCAAGGCGTCAGGGAGCAATTCTTAGATAGATGCTCAGACTCCTGAGCCCTGCTTACTTGTCCCTGGTTATAATGGATACAAAAACCGTATGGGGCTGAGCGAGCATCATGTAAGCTCCGTAGGAAATCTGAGGCAATGAATCATGGAGCCCGACTCCTGCTGAGGACTGTGTGCCTGAACAGACTACAAATAGACAGAAAAGCAGCTTAAGCAAGTGGCTTTCATATGACAGGAATGCATGTATTAGGCAGAAGAGGAAGACTATTTGGATAAGGATGTTTATATATAAAGGGCAATAATAACTCTTCTAGCCAGACTCTGAGAAAGCAAACTGTTAGAGAAGAACAATGCCCCTTGGGTCCACGTTGACATGTTTCAACCGTATCTTCTGCCACCATTTAATATCCTTTTTTTAAAAAAAAAGTCACACGATATTGGATCACCTTGGCCTGATTTATTGTGTCAGGGCACACGCAATGAGACATAGTGAGATGTGACTGGCGAAGCCTAAAGTAAAGATTAGATGTCACAAATTAAAGAAAAAGCCACTGCCATCATACATGATGGAACTCCTCTTTGAAACAGGAAAAATTAAATTAAAAGAGTTTAAAATTACATAGGAAAGAAAGTTGTGTTTTAATGTTTGAGGGGTAGCATTCTCTTTCTCCCACATTTTCTTTAAATAGCAAGTGCTATAAGTTATACCTGACCTCTATCTGCAGAAACGTAATTGTGCTGTTAAAAAAAAAAGTAAGTAATAAACACCCCCACCTTGGGGAAACCTTGTTAACATTTTTATTAAATTTTTATGTTTGAATAATGATACTTTAATATATCTTTCTCTTGACTGCAATTCCCAGAGTCCTTTTAGGAGTAACTTGGCTTGACAGCCCAGGAATTTTGAGATAAAGAAAAGACAAATTAGGACCAGGTCTATTGGGGGAAACAAGATTATATTGGAAAGTTTATGGTGTGAAGAGAGCAGGAACAGAATCTATTGGTTTTCTTTCAAGGCTGTTTATGTATATGTATGGTAAGTGAGAACAGTCATACAAACATATACATAAATATGTTTACATTTGTCCCCGCACATGGGGGGTGTTTAGCTTTAAAAGTCAAAAGACTTCAAGGTGAAACACTTCATAGTAAGTTTAAGGGAACTGTTTTTAGGCAATCTGTTCTGTTCCCCAAATATTTTTCTACACCAGTACCATAATATTTTATAATTATGGTTTTATGTTAATAATTCTGGAAGCTTGATATGCAAATCTTCTCACCTGTACTTCCTCAAAATTTTCTTGGCTAGTATTGACCTTTGCACTTCCATATGAATTTTAGAAAAAGTTTGTCAAATTGTATGAAAAATTCTATTTTAAAAATTAGATTTGTGGGGCACCTGGGTAGCTCAGCGGGTTAAGCCTCTGCCTTCGGCTCAGGTCATGATCTCAGGGTCCTGGGATCAAGCCCCACATCGGGCTCTCTGTTCAGCAGGGAGCCTGCTTCCCCTCTCTCTCTGCCTGCCTCTCTGCCTACTTGTGATCTCTTTCTCTGTCAAATAAATAAATAAAATCCTTAAAAAAAATTAGATTTGTATTTAATTAACATATTAACTTAAGGAAAATAAGAGTTTTGATATTATTGAGGCTTTTCAGCCATGAACACATAAATTGCATCATTTGTTTGGTCTGTTATGTCTTCGAATATAGTTATATTATTTTCCACAAAAGGTTAAACATCTTTTGTGAAATTTTTTTTTTTTTTTTTTTTTTAAAGATTTTTATTTATTTATTTGTCAGAGACAGAGAGAGTGAGCGAGCACAAGCAGGGGGAGCGGCAGGCAGAGCAGGCAGAGGGAGAAGCAGGCTCCCCGCCGAGCAAGGAGCCCGATGTGGGACTCGATCCCAGGACCCTGGGATCATGACCTGAGCCGAAGGCAGCCGCTTAACCGACTGAGCCAC
>CM052900.1:93756187-93772340 GCA_028534135.1 Potos flavus | reverse complement strand
AAGATTTTTATTTATTTATTTGTCAGAGACAGAGAGAGTGAGCGAGCACAAGCAGGGGGAGCGGCAGGCAGAGCAGGCAGAGGGAGAAGCAGGCTCCCCGCCGAGCAAGGAGCCCGATGTGGGACTCGATCCCAGGACCCTGGGATCATGACCTGAGCCGAAGGCAGCCGCTTAACCGACTGAGCCACCCAGGCGTCCCCTTTTGTGAAATTTTTATGATGTTCATTCCAGCTTTTGTGCCCCTTTATATGATGATTTTGGTATTGCATTTTCTAATTCACTTTTGTATATTGAATTTGTGTCCAGAATACTTGCTTAATGCTTTTATTGATTCTAATAGTTTGTAAATTATCTTGGGTTCCCTATGCAGACAATCACATTGTCTCTGAAAAATGAGATTTTAATTTTTTTTCTTTTTCTGTCTGTATATATATATTTTTCTTTTTCTTATTTCCTTGCATTAGCTAGGCCCTTAAGGACACTATGAATTAGAAGCAATCATAGTATGTACCTGTCTTGATTCTGACTTTGAAAATAAAAATCATCTAATTATGGGATGCCTGGGTGGCTCAGTCAGTTAAGCGTCGACTTCTGCTCAGGTCATGATCTTGGGGTCCTGGGATTGAGCCCTCCATTGGGCTCCCTGCTCAGCAGAGTCTGCTTCTCCTTCTGCAAACCCCCCCACCCCTTGTGCTCTCTCTCTCAAATAAATAAATAAATTTTTTTTTTTAAAGATTTTATTTATTTATTTGACAGAGAGAAAGAGACCACAAGTAGGCAGAGAGGCAGGCAGAGAGAGAGGGGGAAGCAGGCTCCCGGCTGAGCAGAGAGCCCGATGTGGGGCTCGATCCCAGGACTCTGAGATCATGACCTGAGCCGAAGGCAGAGGCTTAACCCACTGAGCCACCCAGGCGCCCCTAAATAAATAATTTTTTTTAAAAAAAAGCTTCTAATTATGTATAATGTTTGCTATAGCTTTACTAAATACTGCTGAAGGAGTGTAGGATGTGACACCCTAAAATATGGCACTTAGGCATAAAGACTACTTCAAGTTAAAAGTAATAAAACCCCAGCAGATGCAAGAAAAGTTCTCTGCCTCCCCCCTCCATTATTGCCTAATTTACATTGGAAAGGAGAGCCTGCAACAGAAAGACAAATATTTATAGACCTTCTTTACCTAAGGAACTTATCTACATAGTGGGAAAACCTTGGTTTTCCAAACATCTCCTTTCACCTTCTTGCTAAAAAGTTTTCTGTCCTTTGCATCCTCAGACCCTACGCCTTCTACTTAGCTGATATAAACTTCATGTTGCCTCATTGTCTTTGGAATCTCATGTCTGTGTGGATTCCCTGTATATATGCCTATTGAATTTGATTTTCTCCTGTTAATCTGTCTCATGTCAATTTGATTCTAAGTCCAGCTAGAAGGACCATAGGGCAGAGGAAGGTCTTCCTCCCTGATCTACTTTGGTAGGTTAAGGAATTTTCCTTCTCTTCCTATTTTGATTATGGTTTTATCATTAATGTACACTGGAGTTTTCTGTATCTATGGGTATGATTATGTTTCTTTCATCTTTGTTTACTCATGAGAAATTACATTAATGTATATTGGATAGTATTAAAATTTCAGAGGCACCTGGGTGGCTCAGTCCTCAAACGTCTGCCTTTAGCTCAGGTCGTGATCCCGGGGTCCTGGGATCAAGCCCCACATTGGGCTCCCCTGCTTGGCGGGAAGCCTGCTTCTCTGTCTCCACTCCCCCTGCTTGTGTTCCCTCTCTCACTGTCTCTCTCTCTCTGTCAAATAAATAAATAAAATCTTAAAAAAAAAAAAACAAAAAAACTTGAGTACACCAAACTTAATGGCAGTCAGTAATTTTCTTTAAATAGCCTTTTAAAAATAGTTGAGTAATTTTTCTTCTTTTTCCATTTTTTTGGAGCATTTTATAAAAAATTGGCATTATTTATATTTAAAGCATTGGTAGAATTATTTTAAACTACCTAGGTTTGTAATTTGTGGATATATAGACAGGCTATATTTTTAAATAGTGAATAAATTTGTTTAATAATTACAGGTCTGTTCATAATTTATTTGCAAGTCAGTTTTAGCAAATTATATTTTTTTGGAAACTGTCTACATTAACTTTCAAATTTATAAATTTATTTATGAGCAAGTATATATTTCAAATTTAAAATTTACATTGCATTATACTACAATTTCTATTTTTTAAAGATTTATTTATTAATTTTAGAGGGGGAGAGAGAGAGAGAGAGAAAATGGCTGAACACGGAGCCCAACTCAGGGCTCAGATGTCACCATCCTGAGATCATGACCTGAGTAGAAACCAAGAGTTGGATGCTTAACTACCCAGGCGTCCTTATACTATAAATTTTTTTTTTTAATCTCTAACTGCAGTTGTTTGACATTAGGAATGTCACTAATGTCACTTTTATTTCTTTGTCTTTAGGTTTAGTCAATTAGTCTTTTCTTAACCAAAAGAAGGTAGCATATTGTAATGGTTTTTCTGCCACAGAGCCAACTTCATCTTTGCTTATTCCCTCTACTATTTTTGTTTTTTCTACTTCTTTATTTTCTACTCTTATACTTAATATTTTCTTTATTATACTTACATGGTTTAACTTTTTTTTCCAATTCTTTAAATTAGTGACTCTGGTGACACTGATTTTAAGTCTTATTCTTTCCTAACAAATATTTAGAGATAAAAATCTCCCTCTAAATCATGTTGGCATTACACCACAAGTTTGATATGTAATCTTTTCATTTTCAATCAATTTTTTTTCATTTTCAATCAATTTTAAAATGGATAAAAATTTATTGTAATTTTTTGACCCATGGATTACCTAAACATTTGTGTTTGAATGTCCACAGAATTGTTTTTATATTAATTGTTATTGATTTAAATAATGATGCAATGGATTTGTTACTGATTTTAATGACAATGCAATGATTCAATTGTACTGTCATTAGAAAACATGGTCTATATCTTATTGATTGTTTGCTACCAGTGAGATATGCTTTGAACTTTTTGTTAATTTTTACAAATGTTCTATTTGTGCATCAGAATAATGCCCAGGGTTATATATAAATCTATTAGAATAAGCTTGAATAACTAGGCTGTTCAGGTTTCTACACACTTACAAATGTATTTTCTGTATAATCTACTAATTATTCAGTGTTTGGTTCAATTAAACCCAATATGACTGTAAATTAATCAATTACTCCTTGTAATTCTATCAGTTTTTTCCTAATATATTCTAACTCTATCTTACTAGGTACTGAAAAATGTAGAATTTCTGTATTTTTCTTGGTGAATTATTCAATTTTCATTATGTTCTGGCCCCTTCTAGCCCTAATAATATCTTCAGTTCTATTTGATATTAAAAGATCTGCCATAGTTTTTATTTTCATTGGAATTTGCTTGTTGCATATTTTTCTCTCTCTTTACTTTTAACTTTTTATGCCTATATGTTTTAGGTGTGCCTTATGTAAATAACAAGAAGACATTTATTTTTAACCTGAATAACTGCTAGAATTATTTTATTTATATTGTTTGTTTACTGACATTATCTAGACATGCTTCCATCATCTTATATTTTGCTTCTTATTTATCATGTCTTTTGTGGGGCAGGGGGGGAAGAGGTTATTTTCTTCTTTTCTGGATTCCAGCTATTGTAGATTTATGCTTTTCCTTCCTCCTCTACTGATTTAAAAACTACATATTTCAGTCTATTCTTATAGTAGTTAGCCTTCAAATTTTAATACACCTTAATGAGCAACTTTTCTAAATCTAATTGCACTCCTTATCCACTCTCAAACAGTGCAAAGGACTTGATACATCAACTTAAAATTCCTTCAGTATTACATGTATTGTTGTTTGATATTTCATTTCTACAATGAACAGTAATTACAATTACTAATTTTATGCCATCAATAATTACTTAGCTATACTTGTGTTTTACCAATTTGCTAACTACTGTTTCTTGCAGCTCACTCCTTCCTTTTCAGTTCTTCCCCAAGTGCTTCTTTTAGAATCTCTGTGAGGATCTATGAATGAGATAATATCTAAAAATCTTTGTTAAGAAAGTTTTAAGTTACATTAAGTCTTAAATGAGAACTTAATCATGCAAAGTTTATATTTACAGTTATTTTTCTCTCAGAACCTTATAATTATTATTCTAACACCTTTTGACTATTGTTGCTTTTTATTTGGTATGCTGCAATTTTACTATGATATATCTGTATGTGGATTTACTTATTCCCTCATTAGTTTATTTTTTTATTAAATTCTACTCTGATAATAATGTTTGATATATTATGTATCATATATCATATTACAAACAAAATAATGTTGGTTCTATGGAAAAAAACTATTATATGATGTTCATCATATTTTATTAAATCTGAAAAATTCTTAGGTACAACCTTTTGTGGTAGGTTGATTAATGGCCCCCAAAGGGATCCATGTCCTAATCCTCAGAACCTGTGGATGTTACTTTATATGTCAAAAAGAACTTTTATCACATCTATTTTCTGTTTCTGTGCTTGCTCTCCCTCTCTTTAGCAGTTTGTAAAATGCTGTGTAAAATGCTGTTTAACTCTCTATTTCATTCTTTTATAGATGCTCTATCTGAATCTTCTTCATAGTTGCTTCCTGTTCCTTTCTAATAGCATTTTATTGTATTTTTATATGTCCTTCTTCCACATTTTATTAAATTTTAAACATAATTTCTTAGTTCCATATATAAGGCTCATAAGGATTTAATGCAAGTGTTTAATAAGTCTGCTAGTTCTCCCTCATTGTTTGTTTCCTTATTTGCTTATAATGTTTAATTATGAGGTTATATTCAACCGGACTTTATCTGTGAGAGTCCTGTGTAGCCTGATTGGAACACATGTCCCCCAAGTGAATTTGAATGTATTTATTACAGATGCCACAGAGGTATCATCAGTCAGAAATAATTTTGCATTACTTTTTCTTATTTTAATTTGGGGAATCCTAAACTCCCGGGCATAGATTAAATTTAAATTCCAAATCTTCAGAAGAGTAGGTCCATAGGTAAAAATCTCAGAGGAAGCTTGTTATCCAGATCCTAGGTGAAAATGGGCAAGCTTCAAGTTTCTTTACACATGCTCTGTGCCATTAGTAGACTTCCCACTCCCCCCCCCACCAACTTTCTCCATTTTTTTTTTTCCTAAGTGCCCTTCTAAGACCTGAATTTTTTGGTGAGTATCAGTTCCCATTCTGTACCTTAAATAGGTCCATAATCTGGCCTCTTATTTCCATCCGGAAGTTAGTCTAAGAATTTGTACACCCAATAGAAAGGCTCTCTTAGCAAAGCTTCAGCATCAGTTCATTTGCTTTCAGCTCTTTTTTGTTTTCTTTTTCATTTCTTGTCGCTAGAGATTTCCCCAGATTTCTGAAGAACTTAGCTTTTACAAGGATGATTGTTATATTTTATCATGCATTTGTGCAGTTTTGTAGTAAGAAAAAATTTCATATTGCTTTATTTATAATTTTGCTGGAATTGAAAGTCCAGGAGAGATTTTTTAAGGTAATATTTTAAATCAAATCCATCTTGAGACAAAGCCACTTTTTTCTTGTTTACATTGGAAGTAGTCAAGCAGAGTTGGATATGTCATTTATGTAGATATTCAAAAAGCTTTTCCTTTGAAGAAAGTTGGAGATCATTTATAAGCTCAGCCTATGTCTGAGATTTAGTTTTTCACACTCAATCACTAATCTTGAAACTTCAGTTTTCTTTTGTAGATTTTCTTGATTTAACTTAATTTAAAGTCTGATTTTCTTTAATGAAATGGCTATTAGCTATACTTTTCTTCACACAGTATTGTCAATATCCTAATAACCACAGATCTCCTATTTTAGAAATAATAATCTAAAGCATAAAGTTGTTAGCTTGTGGAATTAATATAAATTATCTATGATTCAAATATGATATTTAATGAAATTTGATTCGGTCTCCAAGCTATTTAAGCTTATTTTTTTTCCTTTGTTACTTTTTGCTCTCTTTTCCTAATAAAAGAATTGGGATGTTAATTATAATCTGTGAGGATACTAAAGGAAAAATGATAATAATCATATAATTTGCCACTGTCTATTAAATGATTACTGTCGTCAGATATTCCTATATATATTCCATATATATTATCTAATTCATTCTTAGAACAATCTTTTTTTTTTTTTAAGATTTTATTTATTTATTTGACAGAGAGAGAGAGATCACAAGTAGACAGAGAGGCAGGCAGAGAGAGAGGGGGAAGCAGGCTCCCCGCTGAACAGAGAGCCCAATGCGGGGCTCGATCCCAAGACTCTGAGATCATGACCTGGGCTGAAGGCAGAGGCTTTAACCTCTGTTACTGAGCCACCCAGGTGCCCCCATTCTTAGAACAATCATAACATTCATATAATTTCACCTATTTTTTAGATTAGAAAACTAAAGCTTTGTAACTTGCCCAAGGTCATCCTGTAGATAAGCAATGGATCCGAGATTTGAATACAGGTCTACCTGACTTAAAAATATGTGCTCTTCCTCCTGTGGGAGCATCTAGCCTACAGAGAAAAGACATATAAATAATCTCTAGTAAGTATAGAATAGTGTGTAATGAAGAACTTAACCTTGTCTAAAATGAGGTCTGACTTTTGTTCTTGGCTTCTGGGAAGTAATCTCTAAGCCTCTGGGATGTCATACTTGGTAGGAGCATCTTTGTTCGCCTGAAGTCATCTTGCATAGTCTAGCAATATGATTTCAGGTAGAAGCTAACTATGCCAGAAAAACCAACAAACAATATGGTTTAATGTGGGAACTTTGGGTCACTTGGAGATCTATCATATTGGCAATCAATCAATCATACTTTGGTGATGAGCACCAATAAAAACTCTGCACTCTGAAAAAAAACAAAAGAACAAAGCTCTGGACTCTGGAGTTCAGGGGAGCTTCCTCGATTAGTAATACTCTATGCATATTGTCATACACTGATGTCAGAAAAGTCATGTGTCCTGGGGCGCCTAAGTGGCTCAGTCAATTAAGCCTCTGCCTTCTGCTCAGGTCATGATCTCTGGGTCCTGGGATGGAGCCCCGCATCAGGCTCTCTACTCAGCAGGGAGTCTGCTTCCCCTTCTCTCTCTGCCTGCCTCTCTGCCTACTTGTGATCTCTCTCTCTCTATCAAATAAATAAATAAAATCCTGAAAAAAAAAAAAAGAAAAAGAAAAGAAAAGCAATGTGTCCTGACTCCAAGGGGAGAGGACAAATGAAGCTCTGTTTCTGATATTTTCCTGGATTCTCTCCTCTGTGCCTCTTCCTCTGGCTGATTCTAATTTGTATCCTTTCTCTGTAATAAACCATAACCACGAATGAAATAGCTTTCAGTGAGTTCTGTGAGCACTTCTGGAGAATTATTGAAATTCCTGGTGTTTTAGGGAACATCCAGAATGTGCAGGTAGTGTCAGAATTCATTGTGATCTTGTGTGGACCATGTTCCTTCTACTTGCATAGTTAGTTAACCCTAAGCAGATAAAGAGTTATAAAAAACGGATTGTAGAAATATGGAAAACTGAGAGGGAAAACAAGTCTGAGCAAGTCAGAAAATCCTGAGTGCACTCAGAAGTTAAGGAAAGAACATTATTCTAGGAAAAATGAACAAAGGCAAGGAATCAGGAAGCAAATATCATGTTTCACTTAATCAAATACACCATAGAAGTGCTGCCAAAATAAAACAGAACAAATAAAGCTACCAATTAAATTATCATATGCCACTAATTGTAAGATATATCCTCATATTAGAGATGTTAAAAATATCTTAAAATCAATAAAATATGGTAGACTACTTAGGAACTGGTGCCAAATTAAGTGGGGCCAATACACTAGATATTTCAAGGCCAGGAGTAAAGGGGAAAATATAGATGGTGGGGTGGGTCATGAGAAATCTTAGGGAAGTAACTCAGAGGCGGACTGTGAAATTTAGGTGAAACATACATATTCAGTACGTTCCATTCCTTCTGATAAGAGCCTTACATAAAGTATGTCTTTCAATGGTCAGAATGACTTAAAGTATATTATACATATAAATGGAAGTTCAGAGAAGCTACAAAGTTAACCAAGGTCATAGACTTCTTATGTTGGAAGGCTGACTTTAAAGCAAGTGTTTCTGATTATAAAATACATAGTAAAGTGCTTAGATTTTACCTGTAGCAGGGGCCATAAGGAGGATAGTGACATTTTCTTTGGGAATGTAACTCCGGTAATACTGGGGAAAAACTGGCCACAAAGTCTGAGCTGATGTTTTGTGGTCATAGGCTAAGGAAAGATGAAGTTTCAGTGTCAAAAAGAACATTTAGGGAAGCAACAAGGATGACTCTGAGGTATCTAGATTGGAAATTTATGACTATTAGAGTCACAAAACATTTAGAGGGAAAGTGAATTATGACTTAAAATTCAAACTTATTTTAAGTTATGGGCACTTGCTAAATATTTCAATTGGGCTACCCCATATATCTGACTGGGCCAGCTGACGCACATTTAGATGTCCAAATACATACAAGTTTAGAATATCCAAATGAATATAAACACTCAAGGACATCATATATAGATAGAGAAAATGATTAAGGCTAGATCCTTAAAGAGCCCCAACATATAAGGGGCAACCAGAAGAAACAACTAGATCTGTCAATAAAAAAGCAGAAAGAAGGCTGTTCTGCTGTCTTGTAAGAAAAGAGAAGTTAACAACATTGCGGCAAAGAAGGGATGTAGGACAAGAATTACAATTAGGTCCTTAAAATTGGCAACCATAGTCACTATTTAATGACCATGACAAGGCAAGTTGGTTGATGAAAACCAAAACTACATTGTAATGAGTTAAAAAGGGAATGTTAGTTAGTTTTTGCTGTGTTTTAAAACAACAGCCATTTGGGGCACCTGGTTGGCTCAGGCCATTAAGCAGCCAACTCTTAATTTCGGCTCAAGGCATGATCTCTGGGTCCTGGGATCAAGCTCTGTGTCCAGCTCCTTGCTCAGTGTGGAGTCAGCGTGAAGATTCTCTCTCTCTCCCTCTGCCCCTCCCCTGCTCACTCTCTCTCTCTCTCCCTTTCTCTCTAAAATAAATAAATATTTTTAAAAAATAAGCCAATGACTATTCGGTTAACTCACAATTCTGTGGGACAGTGATTTAGGCCAGGCTCAGGTGCGTGATTTTTCAGGACTCAGTTGGACCTACTCTTGATATTTTTAGTCAGCTGTCAGTCGGCTTCTGGTGGTTGTCTGGCTGTCAGCTGGGGTGATAATGGCACTTGGGCTGTGTGTCTCTCATCACCCAGCAGGCTGGCCCAGATTTGCTCACATCGCAGCTCTGAAGGAATTCAAGAGAGTGAGAAGCATGAAAGGACTCTTGAGATCCAGGCATGGGCTGACAAACTATCACCACTTTCCCCCTCTATTGGTCAAAGCCAATCACAAGGGAAGCCAGATTTAACAGGGGAGAAAATGGACTTTACCTCCTGATGGGAGGAATGGCCAACATACTTTAAAAGGATGTAGAAATAAAGAATTGTGGCCGTTTTTGCAATCTACCACAAAGAACAAGAAGAGGAAGAGCAAACAGAAAACAGTAGCTATCCTGGTCGATAAAGTAATGATGAGAAAATGATACAAAACACCTTAAGGGAAAAGGAGGCATAACAGGTTTTTTATTCCATAAGCAGGAAAATAAAGCTAGGCTTTCTTACTAGGAGATGCTAGTTGCATCTCCAACTCTTGAGGTGCTATTGTTCATCATCTGCATCCATCTTGATTTTAGTTGCAAGTCACTGCCAACACCATCCGTCCCCAAGTTTGGAAATGTTTGAACGTGGATATTGATTTGAAGACATAAATCAGAGTGAGGCATTTAATTTGATCTGGTAAGATTTGTTTCTGTCAAATGTCATTTTCCAATTAGATACCGGAGTAATCTTTCTAAACTGCCTTTTCTAACTGCATTGGCTCAGGTCCTTACAGAAGCAGACACCAAAAGAAAATTATAATTGCAAGAGAATTATCAGGGAAAGGCTCAACCTAGGATTTTCTACATATAATTTAATAAATTATCACAGGAATATAAATTGTATTTTATCTGCCTTGAGCAACAGTTCAGTTTGATCGCTGTAGACATCTAAACTTGCTGTTGGCACAAAAATCACCAGTTATAAGTCTTGAGATTTGAGAACACTAGTCTGTGAACTGATCAGTGGTGCAGTATAAGAGTCCTAGAGCAACAAGGATCCAGTTCTTTCTTCATGCGGCTAGTTAGTATTCAAGTACAGGGTTTTGTTTATGATGTCATTATAAAGCATCACTATCTGGTAAGAGAATTTAACAATACTTGTTGTGATACAAATTTAATGCTACTTATTGAAGAATGACAAATTTGTATCATCAAGAGGGTGAGACTTCTCACATAGGCCAACACCATAATATTGCTAATAATAACAGCAAAGATAATAACAATGGCTAAAGTTATGTCTTATAAATGAATATTATTTGCTTTGCTCCAATACTTATCAAGCAGAAGGAAGAGGTGGTTTCATCATGCTGTAAGATGATTGTTAATTTTTAATATTGTTAATGTTTATTAGTGACAGACGACAGGCTTTAAATGTCTTATGAATAATAAATAAACTAGGTAGGTGTCTGGTGTCTGTCACAAATGTGCATTCAAGACCAGTGGAGCTGCCCTTTATTTGGCTTCGGAGACCTTGCATCCATAGATGATAACAGAATATACTTTCAGGAATTGGGGCCAACTTTTCACATTTTAGCACTGATAATAGTGGGGGAATTCTTGGCACTTTTTAAGCCTCTGAGATTCTACTGAAGTCCTGAGATGTAGGAAAGTTCACCTCAGATGTTTTAGCAAATAGAAAACTGCTGGAAAATGTTTCTCTTGTTCCCTGGCCCTGTTGAATTCATAACACTTAAACACCTGTGTCCATCAAATAGAACACACAGGATCACAGCTAGAGCTGTTCTTGACTTTGCAATTTCATTGACTGACAGTTTAATATCTATTTATTTTCACATCTGACACCAGTAAAGACAGGCTGGCATCATGAATGTCAAGACATTATGCTGACAACTGTATTTTTTTTTTTTTTAATCGTTTGGGGGGATAGAGGAAGGTTCAACATTCCCAAGGAAAGTATTCTTTTCAAGCCCTGCAGCTCCAATAAAGACCAAATTATAGTTCAGATATAATTGGCAGTAACTATTGATAGGTTACCTGTACATGTTTATATAGGAACGAGGACATTCAATTTGAGATTTGCTAGTAAATTAACTCTTACTGTTATACTCTGGAATGCAATGTGTAATTATACTATTTAAATAGCTGAAACAGCTGCCGTTACTGTGGACCGTGTAAACAGTGTTTTCCATGCTAAAATTGAATGTTTAGAATATGGTCCCTTATTTTCAGCAGCTCTTGTTTAGTCTCTGAAATACAAACAAGAGGTCTAGCTCCATTCCAGTTCTACAGTATTAGAACAACACTCTAGATAAGAAGCATTCACAAAATGAAAGTGAGATGGATTTTTAAAATCTTAAGCAAGACCACAGGGTTGCTCAGAATTATCCACAAAGTAGAGAACATAATGTTCACATCGGGAATGTGTAAAATACATTTTCGTTTCCATATGCTGAAGCAGCTCAGGAGAAAGGCCTTTTGTCTCTCTCATTTACACTTGCTATCTAAACAGAAAATAACTCAATTTTACTGTACCTCTATGTATGGCTGGGGAAATATTATTATGATGCTGCGATCACCGAACTTTTCAGGCTGCTATCCCGAGAATTTTCTCATGGCTAGAGGTAAGGTCTGATAATTCAGAGAACCAGTTTCATTGTGCAACCGTTAAGGAGCTGCCTTATAATCAGGCAGTACTGAATGGACTGACTTTATTGTCTTTATAGTTTAGGATTGAAGTATACTATTACATCTTACAATTCTCCTCCCCAATGTCATTTTGCCAAGTACTCTAAGAATGAAATATGCTCTCTAAACTGAAATTTTGTTCAGAGTGCATTCATTCACAGAAATGAGGCCTGAGATTGATTGTGGATTTCCACAAAATCACATTAATTTCAGTTCTTGGCAATTACAGTATAATTAGTGTTATTGATGTAGCAGCCTCATAAATAAATATTTTGTAGCCATATAGAGGGCTTTTGTTTGTTTCTTGTTTTATGTGTTTGTTTAGGCATCATTTATGGCTGAAATTAGGCCTGGGTGTCTTCGCTCTTACAGCGGAGGGAAGCATATAGGGAGGGGTAAAGTGAGGGGAGGAATCAGAATCCTCTCCTCCAATTTACTGAATCCATTTCAATGGCACATTCATATAATCTCAATCCTGATTCCCCCTATCCTGAGTTCTCCATATCCCATGTCCTCAGCCCATAATTTCTTTTTGTCTATCAATATCGACCCTCTTCTTTGGCCCCTATGCAGTTATAATCTCAGATGCAAAGTTCTTAGGTCTTTCCTCCACACTTGTTTTGCTTTCACATAATCTCTTCATATTTTATAAATCTGTCTTGATTTGCAAGGTGCACTGGCTTTGGAATCAGGAGCACTGGACTTGAGTCCAGCCTCTGTTACTAATATATATGTTAATTGAGCAAATACTCATTTCTAAAATGAGAGTGATACTAATTTATTCACTCAGCAAATATTTATTGAACAATGACTATGTGTCGGACACTATTTTCAGGTACCAGGACATAGCAATGAAAACAAAACCAGCCAAGGCCCCTCCCTCATGGGCCTTACATTCTAAAGTTATCTGCCCTTAAAGGATCAAATAGAAAATAGATGTGATGTAGTGTTCAGCGATTCATTAGTTGCAAATAACACCCAGTACTCACCACTACATTAAAAAGTAGTGAAGTACTGTATGTTGGCTAATTGAATATAATGAAAAAAAAAAGAATATATGTGAAAGTTTGTTATAAACTATAACATATATCTCTAATGTATTTTATGCCAATGATAACAAGAAAACAACTGTTTTTGCTTTTGTTTTGTCTATGCCAGAAAAAAATCAGCTTGCCATCATATAAGGCCTCGTTTGTTTCCTAAAGTTGGTGAAAAGGAAAAGAAATAGAAAATATTTGCGAAAATGGAATGTACATGAAATTATTGTGGAAAAAGAGGGACATGGAGACAAAGTAGGAAAAAAATACAATGATCAAACTGACAGTACTGAGTCCACCCACGCATAAAGTATATGGTGTTTAAAGAGAGGGGTCAACGCTAATTTACTGACCAGGACAGAACAGTGCAGCAGTTAGAGCCAAGACTGGGTATAGAGATACTTCTGTTCTTTGACCTATACGATCTTGGACCAGTCACTACTTGTCTGGGCTATATTTTCCAAGTCTAGGAAAAGAGAAGGTGGACTCCCTGATTTCCAAAAATGTCTTTTAGCTGTTGCCTTCTGTGACTCTAGAGCAGGAGTTTGTGTCTTTGAATTTAGTCTCCACCTAGAACCCTTCCAAATGCTTGCCCCAAGCAAGAGCCAGGATCCTTTTTCTGTAATAGAGGAAGTATTTGGCTCTTTTTTTTTAAGTTGTGGTAAAATACACAAAACAAAGTTTATCATCTTAGCCATATTTAAGGATACATACGGTTAAGTACATTCCTATTGTTATGCCTATTTCATTTTTTTTTTAAAGATTAGTTTATCTTATTTGAGAGAGAGAGAGTATGGTGGGGAGGGGCAGAGGGAGAAGGAGAGAATCTCAAGCAGATTCCCTGCTGAGAGTTGAGCCAGCAGTGGGGCTTGATCTCATGACCCTGACATCATGACCTGAGCTGGAATCAAGAGTCTAACTGACTGAGCCATGCAAGTGCCCCACCTATTTCAATTTTAAGTGTTAAAAATAAATGACCAAGGGTATTGTCTCTTCATTTAAAAACTGATAGACATTAAATCTAATGAATACTCCATCTTTGGATTTTTCAGAAAGTATATTTTATCTAGCTGTGTATAGTTTTCACCAGTATTAGTTTTAACTAAGGAAATAACCTCAAACACTAAATTTCTAGGAGCACCTGGGTGGTATAGTCGGAGGAGTGTCCAACTCTTGGTTTCGGCTCACTTCATATCTCAGGGTCGTGAGATCAAGCCCTGCATCAGGCTCTGCGCTGAGCACGGAGTATGCTTAGAACTTTCTCTCCCTCTCCCTCTGCCCCTTCCCCCTCCCACTCTCTCTTAAATAGATAATCTTTTTAAAAAAACACTAAATTTCTATAGTCACTAAATGCGATTCAAATTACTTTCATATATTAGTCCTAAAGGTATTCTTGACATTTTTTCCCTGTTTTCTGAGACTCTATAAACGCATTGGGGGTGGGGGTAGTTTTCAAATTCTACCCAGACTTAACAGTGGATTTACAAGTAAATAGAGACAAATGGACTCTCATATTTGCGATATGCAACAGAGGAAACTTAAGCCTTTCCTGACTCCATGTCACATCTCCTGCCCCCCCAAAATCCAAAACGACAAACAGTTCTCTTCTAATTATGAATACAAAGAGACATCATATTCCAGAAATAAAAAAATTTTAAGTAGATAAACAATATTTTCACATTTTAAGCCCTGTGGGAAAATTTTATTGGATGGAGGAGAACTTATGTGGGTGACGATCAAGTGACCAAACACTAACCCCACCCCTCCTGTCTACTCTCTCAGTGAACAGTGACTGCTCTTGCTCCTTTCCACGGCAGATCCGTCATTTTCCAGACTTGATACTTCAGGCCATACTCATGGGTCTCCAACTCATGACCCTTAACATGCTGTTGCCATCCAGCCCACCTGATACTACACTAAGTATTCCCGGTAGAATGGGGAAGAAGATGAGATCATCACATGATCATACTGTCATGGTTTATATTCCCATAAAAAAAAAAAGAACAGTTTTAAGGGCCAACATGATTTTTCATTATTATGTCACCCCTAATAACATTGCTATTTTGCTGAAAAGAGATAAGCAAAGAGAATGGAAAATGAGGCAAAGTCATAAAGCAGGTATTCTATTTGGGCACTCGATAATACCACCAGGGAGTATTTACCAACTTTTGACAACTTAAAAGGGCTACTTCTTTGGATATGAGGTTTGTAGGGCTTCTCATTAACTTTTCCCACCATAGCCAATGTCTAATGTGAGTGGTATAAGAGACAATACTCCGTGAGTGACAAACTCTTTCCAAAGTAGCAGCAAAAATTAATGAAAGGACTATCTTAGTAGGTCTTTGTGTGAAATCCCACATTGCCTTTTCAAACAATAACTCAGTTCAAGTAAACTGAAGGCATTCTTAAATTACCACCTCTGGTTTTAATTTGGGGAATGGAAAATTTGCCACCAGGCTTATCATCGCTTTTTTAAAATGACACCCATCACTGGGTCATATTTATGAGTATTTTATTTGTCCATGTGAACACAATTCTTAACACTGTAATAGTATAATAATAGTGATTCTTCATTTACAAAGCATTTAAATGTTCAAGGTACTTCCACCCATATGATGTAGTATACTACCTATAAAGTGTTATTAAACTAGCAGTCGAATTATAAATATCACAATACAGCCATTTGGAATGTGGAAAGTTCTGTAATATCCTTATAAATTCAAAATCTTTCATTTACTAATCAAATGTTGCAAATATGATCATTGCCCAGTACTGATAATGAAGACACTAGTAGTTCTGAAAAACTATAGGAGAGATTCATCTGCTTTTCTTTTGACAGGTTCTAAATTTAGCTCTCAAAAGTAATTACCAAAATTTTGTTCCTCTTAAGTATGTTACTGTGATATGTCTCTGAAGGTGGCTCATGGTCTCAGCATTATGGAGTCCATTCAGGCCATTCAGATGGTAGACATAACAACAAATTTTCTTCAAAATTAACAGGACACTTAGCTTGTGGATTGCAAGGTCATATTAAAGGAGATTCCTCAAGAAATTAAAAATAGAGTTACCCTATGACCCTGCAATTGCACTACTGGGTATCTACCCCAAAGATGCAGAGGCAGTACAAAGAAGGGCCACATGTATCCCAATGTTCATAGCAGCAATGGCCATAATCGC
>CM052900.1:93491108-93755687 GCA_028534135.1 Potos flavus | reverse complement strand
GGTGGTGGGTATTGAGGAGGGCACGTATTGCATGGAGCACTGGGTGTGGTACATAAACAATGAATCTTGTAACACTGAAAAAATAAAATAAAAGTATTTGGGGAAAAAAAAAAAATAAAGGGAATCTGCTGACAACTGAGCATCACCTAGATATCAGCCTTTTTTGGCACTAATGAAATTACACATTTTGCTTGATTATTTCAAACAATTTCCTTCTTTTCAGGGGACATTGTTGCATCATACTACTTAGCCATAACTGGTTGCTTGGATCGAGCACCAATACACTACATTCATTTTCACAATAGATGTGGAGTGTGAAAGGTAAGAAAGACTTTTGTGTAATTTTAAGTATCCAACACACAGAGAAAGAGTGCACTGTGGTATGATATCTGTTGTTGGATGTAAAAAGGGTCTCAACTACAGAGCCATTTGAAAGAAAGCCTCTTTCCCAACGAAAATATTTCACAAGAAAAAATGCTTATCTCCGATTTACTGGGCTAACAGAAAAACAAGCATTTAAATACAGAAGCCAGCAAGCAATTGGAAATACTTAGATATACATTAAATTTTGATCCCCTTACATGATATAATCCTTAATTCAATTCTTAATTGTTGTCAGGTGTGCATAGGTAAGTATTGTCTTTCTGGGCTATGATCTCTAATAAAATAGGTTTGTCTCTTTCTTTGAGGCCAAATGCAGATTATGTGGATGGTAGTACAAAACCAAAGAGATTTTTCCTTTTAGAAAATAAGCAAATATACTTATCAAAGTTTTAGACTTAGATTACCCTGAACTATGGGGTTCATATTTTCACCTCCAAATAATGAAGAATACCGTTTCTGCAAGGTAAAAATATAATGAAAGACCTTGGGTGGTTTTATTCAAAGAACACATTTTTTGCCAAAAATTTTGTCCTCATACACTTCCCGCAGCTACAAAAGAAGCATCAAAAAATGAGCATGTCTTTCTCTGCAATTACCAAAGGGCTGCATTTTCAATTTGTGTGCGTGTGTGTATGTGTGTGTGTTTCCAAATGATGCTCATGCACTATGTAGCTTCCCAAAGTCAAAGAAGAAACGCATTCATAGAAATCACAGAAAATCAGAGAGGTGGAAAAAGTTCTGGATCTTTTCCCGTTCAGGAAACTGGCTTCATATTGTTAAATAATATGACCAAAGTTAGCAGTAGATTCACTCAAACATTATCATACTGAGTGGCCCATTTGTATGTTTTCCATCACATCATTCTCTCCTAATAGAGATCTTTAAAATAAAGTTTCAATGTTCACTAAATTAATACCATCATAGTGTTTAAAACACAAACAGAGATAAATAATAATGGAAAACAACATTTCCCTTGCCTCCTCCCTCCTCACCCCCAGTATTGCTTTCCAGGGACTCCACATATGACCATTTCTGGTTTTGCCTCCTGGTATTATACCTCTCCCCTACTCCTTTCAATAGAACACTCATACTGACATTTTTTACTTAACTACTTTAAACATTGTCTCTTACCTTTGGCTGTGATAGATGAGAATTTAATGCATTTATACCACTTCCCACTTTCTCTCTCCTCAATCATGCAAAATATTTAAAACATTCTTCTCCATTGGTTATCTTTGTAATTTCAAACAGTTTTTTAACCTCCTTTCCTTATCCCATAGCAGTAGCTCTTCATTCTCAGCTTTTAAAATAATCACATTAACCTTCCCACACTCTCCATCCTTGGTAACTTCCTAAGAATGTGAGGCATCAAAATTTTTGTTTCCCTGCATGTGTGAAAAGATGTTTATTTTTCTCTCATACTTAATTGATAGATTGATTGGATACGTATAATTCTAGGGCGGGGAGAAGTGAAGCAAAGGAACTTTTGTTTAGCTCCATTATCCTGAATTTTGCTTTATCAGAAGCCTGTTACCAGTTTGCTAATATTCCTTTACAGATGACCTCATGGTTCTCTCTGGAAGATTTTAGGATCTTCTCCTTCTCCTCACTGTTTATAAAGTTTCAAAATGATGCACTTGGGATTAGGTCTTTCTATGTTAATTGTGCCAAATACTCAATATATCCTTTTACTCCAAAGACATGAATGCTTCTGCTCAAGGAAATTCTCTTGCATTATTCTTTTGATAATTTTTTTTGTCTGCCAATTACTCCATTCTCTCGTTTGGTAACTTTTATTAATCAGATCATTAAACATATTAGATTGATCTTCTATGGCTCTGACCTATATTTTATGCTTCCCTTTCTCATTCTATGTCCCAGGACAGTGACATGTATTTAAATCCTAACACTTCTGTTGAATTCTGTATATTAAGGTCGTATTTTTATTCTCTAAGAAATCTCTCATTCTCTTATCATTTCTTTGCCTACTGTCTCATACCTATTTTTTTGTTTGTTTGTTTGTTTGGTTTGCAATTGCTTTTCAAATTTCTTTGAGTTCTAATTAAAAGTATTATTTTGTGGAGTTTGTATTACTTTTTTTAAGGGGCATATGCGGTGGGGGGGATGTTTATTTTCACTGTCATGTGACCAGCTTTCCTAAAATGATTATCCGTGACTGCATTCTGAACAATTATGTTTAAAAACACTGCTTATGAGCACTGTATTTATGGGCAGAATTTGATGACTGTTTAGGTCCACTGTAACACTGGGACTCCCAAATGCCATGGCTTTTCTGGTGTTCCAGTGTTCACCTTAGACACCCCAGTTCCCATCAAATAGCTCATTTAATTTCTTTTGAGAAGAAATTTCCAATCTTCCGCCTGGGGAAAAAAATCTATCTACCAGGCATTCCATTCAATGCATGGACAGGGTGCTGGTGATGGAGTTCAAATGCTCTGTAGACAGACTTTAATTAACACCTCTGCTTTCTGGTTTACTTCCCTTCACACCTAGTATTTCGGAGACTTGAGTTCCTTGGGGTCTATAGAGCAAGTAGCCTCTCTATGGACCAATTCCCTCCTCTGTTACCAGTCCTTCAGCTGCCTTTTTTTTTTTTTTCAACCCAGAATTTTTTTCTTTTTTTTGAGAATTTCCTTCTCATATGAGGATTTGAGGGCAGGGTAAGACAGACTGGGGAGGAAAAACTCACTTGATCAATCCATATTTTTGAACCAAAAGCTATCTGAAGTGCATCCTAATCCTAGGTGTTTCCCCTCAGAATGTTCCCCGTTAAAGAGCAGGCACCACGGACTACACAACCTTTAATGAGTGTAGGACATGCAGCCATTTAGGGTGTGCTTCTTGAATGCATATAAACATTTCCATAAAAAGACTAATCTACCCACTAATCCCAATCAACCACCCACTGCAAAGTGATAGAAATAAAATGACAGGTATTTAATGCCACTAAAATGGCTTAATCCCACAGCGTCTTGTTGGATAATGCTCTGCTTAAAGTAATTCTGATTGTGCCTGTTGTTATTATGCTGTTAATATTACTAAATTTAATATCAATACCCACAGAGAGACAATGGTTACTTTTCATGGAAACTCCATGGTTCCAATTTGTTCCAACTGGATATTAAATAACTCACAAAAATAACTCATAACAAAGGGCAGGAAGAATTAATTTATATAACATAAATTGGATAATATGTTACAATGAAAGCTAAAAACAACTAAGTATGTTTAATGTTTATGAAAGAAAGCTATGTCCTGAAATTCAACTAGTTTGATTAAATTCAGTTAAAACAACAACAGCAACAACAACAACAAAACACAGGTGGAGATGAGGGGATGGGAATGAAATTGTGCAAATTTCTAGGCGTTTGTCTCTGAATAAATAGATTTGACTGAGTATCTCTTTTCAAGCAGTTGTGTATCTAAAAATAATCTACCCTTTAAGAAGATCTCCACATATAGTTGTTCTGTAGGAAGCCCTGGGGGCAAAGAGAAGACCTTTACTTAAGTGAAAAGCTAGCCTGAGAATTGCCTCTAGGCAAAAGCCATTATACACTTCTATTCCATCCTTTAGACAAGCAAAAAGCAGAGCTTCCCACTGATACAAATCAGCTCACAACTTGGCTCTCATTAGCTCTAAATCTATGGAAATCTTTAGAAGCTTGGTTCACCCCACCAAGCTCATTAGGTGTTTAAAATAAGGCATTCTTTTCATAAGGAGCAACAGGAGTTCTTCCTGTAGCACAGGTATATATATAATGTCCCCCCAGGCTTTGTTAGGTTAACAAAGTGCACTGAAAGTGCTGCCTAGGCTTCCTTGGCTGTACTTGTTAGCTTAGATTTCATACTTAGCACTAAAATAGAGCAGTGATTGATATACACAAATCCATTTAGATTCTAGGGACTGGATATCTTATCTTTTTTCATATACTTTTAATCCTAAATGTATCCATTTGTTTACTTCCTAATTCTGAGAGTGTTTGTGGGGGGAAACATTCAGTCACTAGTGTCAAGTATTCTAAAATCATATAAATATTCCTGCAAGAGATAAAGGATTCAGGAATATACCTCCAATTGAATTCTACCTTATTACAAGGCCTATACTTTTCAACTTCATGAGACTAGAAAGTGAAATTTCCTGTGTTCTTTTTGATGTAATTATAGGCATAAGGTGTCCAAAGTCTTTTTATTTATGTCAAATTAAGGCGGATATCCAAAGCACTGCGCTTGCTGAAATGGTTTTGTTTAATGTGTTCCATATGACTTGTAAGATTCTGGGACGCAACGGGGGCAAACTGGGGAGGCCAGATGTGTTCATGTGCAGTAAAAAGGTATCTTAAAGAAAAACCCTAGCTGGCAGACCCACAGCTCTGGATCATGGGTCAGCCAGCATCTGCAACCTTGATAACTCCCGTTTCTTTGCTCCCACTTCTTCCCAAATTATCAAGACAACGTAGAAAGGCATTTCTCCTCATTATAAATCAATGCTGTGGTACATAAAATGTCAGTCTGCTGTCCCATTACCTCATATACTACAGGTGTAAATCTTGAAGAGGGCATAGAGTTCAATTTGCCTTTAGCATGGAAAAGAAGCAATTACTTAGCTGTTAAGAAAAATCCTAATATCATTACCAGATAACCCTAATAGCTACCTGGATATCTAGCTATTATTTTAAATGGATTTAAAGCACATTTTAAAATCTCAAATTCAAATCGTATGGAAATAAAAACATAAGTTATCATAAAGGTGTTTTGAGATAATGCTAAATGTCAATTTAGCATATTTTCCTATATTGGCTTTCTAGAGTGAATGAATAGCTTCTTTTATGAGGTAAATGTCCTTTGGTCAAATGAAAGGGACAATCATATTTAAAGGTCAGTTAATATAGTGAGGTAGATGTAGTCACTAGTGTTCAAATCTCACTATATTTATGTTTAAGCAAGAGTGCCCACTATTTTGACTAAAGCTATCCCCAACAGCTCGGGCTGCTAATTTCCTTTGTTCTCATGTTTTCCTACAATGTTGGTCTTCTAGTATTTCTTTTTTTAGCTCCAACCATTTTTGTCTAGTGTGTCTCACAATCTAGTGACAATGATCTAATTGTCATTTTTGGTTAAGCGAAGCCTACCACCACATATATTTCAAAGGCAACCTTTTTGTAATTCAAAAGAACTGCATTCCAGAACTGAATTCTCTTTTCAGAAAGATAAGATTCTCTTAGAATCAGGGAACTAAGCCTTCTTAAAAACAAACAAACAAACAAACAAAAAAAAACAGAAAATCTGACAATTCCGACATGCTTCCAGTCTTAGGACCATGTTTCTTTTCTCAAGACTTTACTTGTGTGAAGGCACCATAACAACCATTTAAAATGAACAAACCTTCCTGCTTACAAAACAAGATTCCATTGTAGTAAAAAGAAATTTGCTTCCTCCCCACATTCTACCCTTAATCAGTACATACCCACATATACAAATAAGCATGTATAACTTTGACTAATTGTTACCCTGAATTAGCCACAAAACAACTCTATAGAGTTACATAATTGGTCTCTTTTGGGAAAAAAAAAAGTTTCAGTAATTCTAGGTTTTGAACTGGAAATTAAAAAATAGTTATTTTGTAACTCAACTAAAGCCATGAAGAAATAGTTACTAAGAATTTATTAGGTCTCTCCCCGATGTAAACATCTCTATGAGATTAACAACAACCACCATGACAGTATAGTAAAAAATTTGAGTATAGTGGTCATTTGCTCAAGAACTTTTAGGCCTAGTTTTTCTGTGTTTAAATATCTACATTAATGATTAGTCATCTCAGCCTGACTGTCCCAATTCACAGGTGCTACCAGAATGAAAAGAAACCTGCAGGCTAAGGGGTCACAATGTTTTTTTTTTTTTTTAATCTTCCATCAAAAATCAACAGAAATATTTAAAAACAACAAAATTCATCATACTTATATATTTTACTGTGATATTCTCCTCCATGACTATTCTTTCAAAATTGACACTCAAGTACAGGAATATATTTTAAATTTGCAGCCTTTGAATAATCCAATTCAAGTTGTAGTAGTTTTTCAAACAAGCATTAACAGGAGTTGATAAAAGGCTTTGTTTCACTGGTGGATACAGTTTTAAAAAGCTACCATAACTGATAGTATTCATAGGTAAACTAACAGTAAAAACTTTTTCAAGAAACAAGTAAGAATTACTCTAAAAAGAAAATCTGGCTTTGGGAAGATGAGGCAGACATAGCCTGAGGTGACCCCAATGAGACACATGTTTCACTAATCTCCTCCCCTTAAATATAGGCAGAACCTGGGACTTGCTTCTAGCCAATTATATATAGCAAAGGTGAAAGGATTTTCAAATGTAGTCAAGGTCCCAAATGAGTTGACTGAGAGTGAATCAAAAGGAAGATTATCCTGTGTGATCCCAACTTAATCAGGTAAAAGTCCTTAAAGAGGGACTGAGTCTCCCTGACTTCAGAGACTCTCTCCTGCTTTGAAGAAGCAAGCCACCATGAGTTGTACAGCTGCAAAGAAATACATTCTGCCAGCAACTATGTGAACTTGGAAGAAGACCCCAGGCCTCAGGTGACAACACAGACCCAACTGACATCTTGAGTGTAGACTGGTTAAGACCCTGAAGCAAAGAACACAACTAAATCATGCCTGGATATGTGACGTACAGACTCTGTAAGATAATACATGTGTGTTATTTTGAGCCACTGAATTTGTGGTAATTTGTTACACAGCAAAAGAAAACCCATACAGCTGAGCAATAGAATACTTTCACATGTGGGGCACCTGGGTGGCTCAGTCGGGTAAGCATTTGTCCTCAGCTCAGGTCATGATCCCAGGATTCTGGGACTAAGCCCCACACTGGGCTCCTTGCTCAGTGGGGAGCCTGCTTCTTCCTCTTCCACTTACCCTGCCCTTGCTTGTGTGCTCGCTCTTGCTCACTCTCTCTCAAATAAATAAAATCTTAAAAAAAAAAAAAATATTTTCATATGGACAAAATGTGGGAGGGCAATTTGTATTATACTTATAAATGACTCTGGGAATGGGAATGGATTTAGGAATTTTATTTGGGAGTTTAAGTGGATTTGGGGAGTTCCTCCTCAAACTTCTGAACCTTTCTTAAAATTGATGAAGTAAGATACAGATAGAACACATTTCCCAAACTGATGCTTAAGGAACACTATGATATCTTACAATCACATCCACCTTACCCCTTCCCTTATCAAAATGATTCCGGAAGGGAGGCGCCTGCGTGGCTCAGTGGATTAAGCCTCTGCCTTCAGTTCAGGTCATGATCTCAGGGTCCTGGAATCAAGCCCCACATAGGGCTCTCTGCTCAGCGGGGAGCCTGCTTCCCCCCCACTCCTGCCTGCCTCTCTGCCTACTTGTGATCTCTCTCTGTCAAATAAATAAATAAATAAATAAATAAATAAATAAATAAATAAAATCTTAAAAAAAAAATGATTCAGGAAGGAAATGTCGATGGTCGAATATTTTTGGCAGATATTGTATAGATCCTACTTACACCACCACTTTCTCCACCAGCACCACCACTGGTACCCTATCCTTGCAGGTTTGCAATGCAAAAGTTTCTCAGCTTATAGTAATAAAAACTCATTTTTTTCAAAAACTACGTGACCATCTAACAGATTTCAGTAGAACACGCTTTAGAAAGCAGTGTGACAGGGAATTCCAGTGAGCAGAGGTTGTGCTAACTGGGAGTTGGAATGACATGAGTGAGGATCACCATTACCCTGGAAAGTAATGAGTATTTTGGCAAAGAGCGTGTCTAGGATGGAGAATGGCTCAAATGGAGACCAGCAGTAGGAAACAGAAGTTATTTTAGACAGCAGAGGGTTGCCATTTGGACATTGCCATTTATAGCTCCTTCATAAGAGGGCACCTATTTACGTGTAACTATTTATCTTTTTTTTTTTTAATTTCACCTCAGTGTGAGACCAGATGAGCTAAATGTGAGTTGGTAGCAAAAAAGAAACCAGACTAGTGGGGATGATGAGGTTGGATCTTGTTTCTTACCATTTTATTTTGACCCAGGACTAGCAAACCCACCCCTGAAAAGAACAGTGAGATTTTTGATCTATAGTGCCCTCAGACATATTTCTCTACTGTGGTTCCATGAGATGCCCTGTATTTTTATCTTATCCTTAGATGCCACATCCTCCTACTCTATTCCTAGTCTCAGAAACATCTTTTCCTTGGTAGGTCTTTTCCTTCAGATTTCTCTCTTTAACCACTTTTTGTCTGAACTGACCTATTATGCAGTCCTAGCTCTCAACCAATCATTATTCTTGTTTGAAAAGTCAGATATCTTTGTTAATACCTATTAAAAAGTACTGTTGGCTTTCTTAACTCCAGTCATGGCTGCCTAGCCACAAAGCAATAAGTGAAGAGAATTATGGACTAGGGTCAAATATAAAACCAAAGTATTTTTAATAGGAAAAAACCTAACTCTCACTATGAAAAGAAAAATTAATGCTCACAGGCCAAGAATCTCTTTCTATTCCTGTTTCATCGATCCTTTCTCAATACTTACAGACCTTTTTTCCTGCCCATCAGAACAATTACATCAACCACGCTCCGTGATATGTGCTTAACTAAACACCAGAATGCCTCTGTACTTACTGGACCCAGAATACTATGAGATTAGGTACTGCAGTTGCCTGGAAGCATCATACTCTTGTCATGTGCATTTGTGTCACTGCTGTGGTCTTGTCAGCAGAATGGTAGATGACTACCTAATATTGATAATTAGCAAGGAAAGGATGGAACTACTGAAGTCCTACAGAGGACAGTTAGTGAAGGAACGGAACCTTGAAATTAGGCTGGCTCTCTACTTTAGATCTGTGTAATATACAATGTTATTCAGGCAGACAAATTGCATCAAGTGTCATAACATCAAACACCACTTTAACTTAATAGATACATGTGTTGTGCAACATAAATAATTTTCTCTGATTAAGGAGGGAAAGAGGGATCTGTCTGGTTAGCTAGACGAATGAACATTTGTTTGGGGTTAGCTAATGAAGCTTGCAAATAACTTGCGTAGCAAGTTTAGGGTGTGAAGCCATTATCCGTACTTGTCAGCAGGACTGGCACAGGGTGAGGTGAGTGAGATGAATGAGGCACTTGCCTCAGTGGAAATTTAAGGGCAGAGGGTGCCAATAATCAAAATAAACCTATTCCAGCACAGCATTTTTTAAAAGTCCAATGCAAAAAGTCATGATAAAGTATCAAATGGTTAATAAAGACAATTAATAATGCTGTGCCAAGCCATATTAGAGCCTAAAGCCAAAGGAAAAATCAGCAGTACTTTATTTAATATTTTGATATTTTGTTCATCATAGATTTTTAAAATATTTTATTTTTTTTTAAATATTACCTTTGGCATTTTTCTAAATTTTGTGCCTAAAGCAAGTGCCTCACTTGCCTCACCCTAGTCCTGGCCCTTCATTAGATCTATTTTTTAATGTTCTGGCTAACTCCTAAAAAATATTTTCTCATTCCTTTTAGTCGCTCATAGTTTGGGGTCAAAAGTCCATACCAGATATTTACGGTCAACTGGTTGTCAACAAGGATGCCGAGAATTTTCAATGGAGAAAGAACAGTCTTTTCAGCAAATAATACTGGAAGTTGGATATCTTCCTTACACATATGTGAAAATTAACTCAAAATGGATCACAGGCCTAAATTAAGAGCCAGAAGAACTACAAAACTCTTAGATGAAGACACAGGAGTAAATTTTGTAACCTCTAGTTAAGTAGAGCCCTCTTAGATTTGACACCAAAAACAAAAGTGACAAAAGAATAGATAAAATAGACTTCATCATAATTAAAAATGTTTGTGCTTCAAAGGAAACTATCAGGAAAGTAAAAAGACAACCTGTAAAATGGGAGAAAATATTTGCAAATCATATTTAATAAGGGACTAGGATCTAGAATATACAACGAACTTTTACAACTCAAGAATAAAAATGTAAATAATCCAATTTAAAAATTGGCAAATGATATGAATAGACACTTCCACAAAGAAGCTAAATGAATGGTCAATAAGCACATGAAAAAGATGCTGAACATCACTGGTCACTAGGAAAATATAAATCAAACCACAATGAAATGCCACTTAATACCCACTAGGATGCTTAAATCAAAAAGACAGAAAATGTTAGCATGAATGTAGAGAAACTGGATGAAAATGTTGTAGCCATGTTGGAAACAGTTTGGCAGTTCCTCAAAAATGTTAAACATAAGTTACTATATGACCTAGAAATTCTGGAAGAAGAGAAGTGAAAACATATACCCACACAAAAGCTTGTACATAAATATTCATAGCAGTATTACTGAAACAGCCAAAATGTGGAAATAAATAGTTTAAATAGTTTAGATTTCTTCATCTCACCCTCACAGAACTCAGTATTCATTAATACCAAACCAAGACTGTTAAAAGCACAAAATGCTAGTACAGCCATCGTGGGGCGGAGGGGTGGGGCACTTAAAAGATACACATTTCTCCCAACATTTTCTCCCTTCAATTTCCTGAATATATTTAAGTCCTGGAAAGGCTTATGAACAATATTATAAGAGGAAGCATTGACGAAATGGGGAAAACCTCTTAATGAAGAGCTATGGGGAATGGGAATATGGCCACAGCCTTCCAATTTTATAGGGTACTGGAGAGGAAGCTGAGTTTTCTTTGCAGCCGTAGGAAAACAAGTATCAAAAAGTAAATATTATCAATGCCAGTGTTTGTTTCACCTCATTATGAAGAAGAACTCTTAGCAGTCAACAGATGGAACAGAACCTCGAAGCCTCCTATTCCCAGGCACTGGAAATGTTCACCCTGAAACTGATAAACTGTGTTTCTTAAATAATGTAGATGGGTATTAAAATCTATTCCACCTGAGATTCCATAACTCATTTTATCACCCAATGATATCACTCATTTAGGTTAATTTATATTCCTTTGTAAAGCATAAAAAATAATAACTACCTCCTACTCATTAAACCATAATATTCATTAGGTTTTAATTTTTTTTTAATTTTCATATCCAAATAAAATAAACTGTTCTGAAGAGTTATGATAGATTTTGTTTTCTTTTGTTTTAGAAGATGGAGAGAAAGATTGGAGCATAAAGTAGAGTAAGTTTAGAAGCTGGACTGGGAGTCTCTGGGGTCAATCAGAAACCAGCATAAAGTCAACAGATTCCTTGGAGGTAGGGGCCATAGAAGAAGGGTGGGAAGTCACCATTCTCAAAAGTTACCTACCTTTCTCAGAGGATAGGGAGAAGATCCAAAAAGAACTTTCCTCTACCAGTAATTGCCCAGCCTTTAATGCATGCTGGCTATGTCACGGAAGTCTCAATGCTATTTCCCCTAGGCAAGAAAGGATGGCTTAGATAGGTCCCATTAGCTCTTTGCTGGAAACCATATACTTTTTAAAAAACAGATCTTCATCATTCACTTCTTTACTTGAGATACTAAGCAAGATAAAGTGTGAGAATTCATCTAATAAATTATATGATGTACAAGTACCAAATCATTGCTGGCTATTACCCTATCTTAATTCATTTTTTAAAAAGTGCCCTCAACAGGTAAGGAAGTTTTAGAATGGAGAACATCTTCCATCCATTTCCATAAGCTATAAAGAGAACAGCTGTGGGCAGGTCTGGGGTTGAATTTGAGATATTGTTTAAGGAGAAAAGCAAAGTCCAAAAGTCACGGATCCAACAGGGTTGTTGCTTTGCAGCACAACATAAGGAAAAACTATTATATAAAACTAAGAAACATCTATATTCATTATCCCCCTATAACCACCATGCCACATATTCCAAAATGGCTCCAAAGAAAATATGCTGAAGAAGACAGCTGAAACATTCATTGGTAAGTTATTGGCTTTGTATAATATACATTTAAGGGGAGCTACAAATGTAAAGGCAGATGTGTAATATATGGCTGGCACAGTTTTTATTTTCTTATACATCTTGCTACTGTCTGGGGGCAATGCTCTAGTGACTACTGAAATATAATAGCTGCTTTCTCTCTCAGTACACAATTTGACAGCATTTATTCTTTCCTTCAGTGAACATAATTACTTCACATATGGAACCTGTGATAGCCTACAGGCATCTGAGAGAAACCAGAATCATGCAATCTGTCCCCTTTGTGAGCTTAATTTACATTCACAAGTGTCATTTTATTAGGGCTGGCATCATGTAGGATAAAAATTACAGGTCAGCTATGGCATGTCACTAGGAGTGTGCTTAAGTCAATAATGTGGTATTATTACATTTGAGATAATTTTACAAGGGAGATCTCACAGGAGGAATCTGACCCTTATTTCTTAGTTTTCAGCTCTACTATTACCCACAAGGTAATTCATTTAGAAATGAATAGTTTAGCCTCCTGTAAATATTTGTGCTGAGTGTCCAACACTTCAATATAACTTTGTAGCATCATCTACAATCTTAATGGACATGGAAGATTTACCACACTATTATAAGTGGGCATGTTCAAATTTGTGTAATCAAAATAGCATCAGTCAGAGGCCTGTGCCCTTTATTTTGGCCTGCATGAGAGCAAAAATTAAGAAGATTGTGTTACTGACCCTTTCCATCATAAGTAAAACAACATTGTTGGTTTAAAAGATGTTCCCTGGGAATGGGACATGTAAGGCAAGCTGTAGGCATTACAATTGGTGATTGTTTCTCTGTTTGATCAGAGAGATAAATGGTCTTGAGGTAGTGCTTCCTATTTGGCTACCTTCTCTGTTGATGAGGTCAGAAATAAATTTTAACATGTGAAATTAGACATGGTCAATAAAGTCTGTATGGATGGTGCAGGCTGACAGTGATGAGCCAAGCCAGAAGAAGCCCTCAAGACAGTTGCTGAAAACTCTTAGCTTCATCCCACTAGGGGTGTTAAAGGTATAAGGATCAGTGTAAAACCAAACCTGAGTCTATGGAAGGGCAAAGTTAAGGACTAGGGTTCAGATATTGAATAAAAAGCAGAATCACTGAAGGCCAGTCAGGCAAAAACATCATAGCAAAGGTCTGGATAAGCAGGGTATAAGAGTCATGCAAACAAGAAAAAGTATCTGGAAATAGGTTTGTTTACCAAAATAACTCTTTTTTAAGACTGATTTTTAAAAAAGACTGTTTTAGGGGTTACTGAATTTTAAAACTGCCTTATTTTCTTAAATACATTTAATTTAAATGTTTTTAATCAAATTAGTCCATAAATATTACCAGAAAATTTAAAGGCAGATACCTAATTTTGAGAAACTATTATCCCCATATCCCATACCTTCACATCTTTATTATTTAGAAACAACTGTTTTTAAAACCTCCAGTTTTAGTTATAGCCATAACCTACATATTAACTAAATGTATGCCCATGCTCATATTTTTTTCCAGCTCTATTGAGGTATAATTAAAAAATAAAAATTGTAAAATAGTCAAAGTATACAACATAATCATTTGGTATGTGTATACGTTGTAAAGGATTACTCCTTCAAGTTAATTAACACATCTATCGTTTCACATATATATCTTTTGTGTTGGACATTTACATGTTTTCTTTGGAAAAGTAACTAGGTACTTTCACCATTTTTTAAGTGGGTTCTTCGTTTTTATGCTATTAAGTTTTGAGGGTTCCTTGATATTAACACCTGATTAAATATGTGGTTTGTAATATTTTCTCCCATTCCACTGATTGCCCTTTTTTTTTTTTGGATGGTTTTCCTTGCTGTGCAGAAGCTCTTTAGTTTGGTGTAGTTCCACTTGTTTATTTTTGCTTTTCTTGTTTTGCTTTTGGTGTCAAATCCAAAAACATCATTGCCAAGACCATTGTCGAGGAGCTTATCACCTATATTTTCTTCTAGGACTCTTATGGCTTCAGGTCTTACATCCAAGTCTTTAATCCATTTTGAGTTGATTTTTTATGTATGTTATAATATAGTGTCCAGTTTTATTTGTTGGCATGTGATTCTCCAGTTTTCCTGCACCATTTATTGAAGAGACTATCCTTTCCCCGTTCTTGGCTCCTTCGTGATAAATTAATTGACCAAATAAGTGTGAGTTTATTTCTGAGCTGTCTATTCTATCCCATTGATCTATGAGTACCATACTGTTTAGGATACCATATAGTTTGAAATCAGAAAGTGTGATGCCTCCAGTTCTGTTCTTTCTCAATATTGCTTTAGGTATTCAGGGTCTTTTGTGGTTCCATACAAATTTTAGGATTCTTTGATCTATGTGTCTATTTTTATGCCAATACCATACTGTTTTGATTACTATAGTACTTGTATACTATAACTTTGATTACTATAGTAACTGTATAGCTTTGCAATACAGTTCGAAATCAGGATGTTAGCTGTGGGCTTATCATATATGGCCTTTATTATGTTCTCTTTCTTATAGTTCATTATTAGTATATAGAAACACAACTGTTTTGTAAATTGATTTTGTATCCTGCAACTTTACTGAATTTATTAGTTCTAAGAGTGTTTTGGTGGAGTCTTTAGGGTTTCCTATATATTATCTCATCTGCAAATAGAATTAGTTTCCTTCTTCCTTTTTGATTTGGATGCCATTTATTTCTTTTTCTTAAATAATTCCTCTAGCTGGGGGTCTTCCAATACTATGCTGAATAAAAGTGGCAAGAATGGGCATTCTTGTCTTCTTTCTGATCTGAGAAAGAAAGCTTTCAGCTTTTCTCTACTGAGTATGATGTTAGCTGTAGGCCTGTCATATAAGGCCTTTATTATGTTTACATATGTTTCCTCTATACCTACTTCGTTAAGAATTTTTATCATGAATGGATGTTGACACTCTAATTTTTATATACATTTTTATACCATTGAGAGGATAGCATGCATACTTTGGTTCTTTTCAATTATGTTTCTGAAAATGCTACACATATGATTATAATAAATATAATATTGTTTATCCAACCTCCACTTGTGGAACATTTAGTCTGTTTACACTTTTTTTTGCTATTATAAATAATGCTACTATTATTTTCTAAGATTAAAGTCAATAAACAATTTTCGAATGAGTAAGTGTAACTTGAAAGTTTGGATATTATAAAGAAGAAAATAATTTCACAAATGGGAACATAAAATTACAGCTATCACGATAGAAGAAACAAACATGTCTCGTGCCATTGCTAGAGGATAACTTCATTTCTACCTTATCTGCTTGAGGGTTTCATTTGATGCTATTTACTTGGATCCAATTAGGTGAATCTTTGGTTTGTGCCTCATTCAAATTCTTTAGAGGTGAGTAAGATACGCTTTTCAGTAGATCACATTCCACAGGCTGACAGAATAGCCTGTTGCAATTATTTTTATTAGGAACAATTATAAACTTTCTCTAGTGTTCTACCTTGTGAAGAAGGTAAACAGGTATTATTGGGGTGCCTGGGTTGCTCAGTGGGTTAAAGCCTCTGCCTTCGGCTCAGGTCATGATCTCAGGGTCCTGGGATCGAGCCCCACATCGGGCTCTCTGCTCAGCGGGAAGACTGCTTCCCCCTCTCTCTCTGCCTGCCTCTCTGCCTACTTGTGATCTCTCTCTGTCAAATAAATAAATAAAATCTTAAAAAAACAAACAAACAGGTATTATTGTCATCTGCATATTCCAGAAATGTAGAGAGCTTATGGTTACTTGCCCTCAGGTCATCCAACTATTAAGTTGGATCCAACTATTAAGTATAATTCGGTTTATACAAAAGTGAACTAACATCCTAATTTATATCTTTAAATCAGGATTTCAAGTTTATTTAACTTCAGTTTATCTGAAAGCTAATGAACATGCTGAACTACATCTTCAAATCAAAATTTTAGATTTATATAGTTTTAGTTACATTTAGAATTGATGATTCCACTCAGAGATCTGTAGACAGCACCTTTTTGAATTCTGAAAGACTTCTAAAGTTACCATGATCACCTTTCTTAAATTTAGGAAGAAAAACTTGTTAAGGAAAATTATATATTATGTAGAGTAAAAAACATATAATATATATTTACTAAGAAAATCTATGATATATAAAAAATACAAAATATAATACATAAAATGATATTTACATTTAAAATTATGCATTATAAAATTGCTAGTCAAAATATATACATACATGATTTTCTAAACCTCAAAAATGAAAATTATGAACATACAGTTTTCTGCCTGCAGTTTCTTGTTTTGTTTTTATTTCTAAGAACAGATTTAGCTTGTAGACTGGTTAAACTTATTCTTTCACCCTGGAACCTTCAGAAAAGCTCTCTTCAACCTCTTTCTTGATTTGGGTGGATTTTAAAAAACTTTTTTATTTTGAAATAATTATAGCTTTACAAGGAGTTATAAAGATAGTACAGAGAGATCTTGTATACCAAGTTACCCCAATAATTACCACTTATGTAACTGTGGTATAATGTCAGAACTCAGAAAATGACATTTGTACAATGTATGTATATAGTTCCATGCCACTTTATCATATATGCAGATTCAAGCGACCGTCACTGCAATCAAGATATAGAACTATCCCATCACTAGCCCTTAGAGTCATATCCACTCCTCCCTTCACCATCCCTAACCACTGGCTGATTTGTTCTCCATCTCTACAATTTTTCATTTTAAGAATGTTATATCAATAATGGAATCATATTGTGACCTTTTACATGAGCTTTTTTTCACTGAGCATAATGGCTTTGTGATGCATTCGAGTTGTATATCATTTTTATCATGAAATAGTATTTTACGGTGTGAACATACCACAATTTATTTAACTATCTGGGTGGATGTTTTTAACTAAGGGTCTGAACTGGACCAGAAATGGAAGCATGAGGAAGAATCTTTACCTACAAGGCAAGCTTCTCGTACTCAGGGGTTTTTCTCATTGAAGGAAGTAACTTAAGAGGGGAGAAGGTAAAAGTTAAGTGTGATTAATGCAGTTTTCAAATTGAACTTAAAAATGCTATAGAAAAGAGATTTCTGGAAGATGGCTTATGTCCTGATTTTCCCTTTGAATATATTTTGTTCTTAGAAGTCAAATTTTACCTAAGCACCAGTGTCCAAAGGACCATAATTAAACCAATCAAGCCAGAAGGCAAAGCAAGAACCAAGTCACAGATCTAAAAGCAAATCTATCTTAAAAATCTTTGTAGTTCATCACTAAATATATAAATTCTAATAAAGCTATCAGAATAATTTGTTTTTAATCTGTGACTTTCTAGAATAATATAATCTTGATCAAAAATGTGAAAGAAAAATAAAATTAATTACATCTGCACACCTGGCTTTCCCTGTTGTGCTTATTTTCAGTCATATTTCCCTATAGTTTTGTATGAAATTTGGTTTGGCAACTAAAAACCCTAGTCATTGCTCTCCTGATTAAGTAATATCTCATCCTCTGATTTTCATTCTGATTGCTAGCAGGTTTATGGAGTTAATTATCCTTTTTATTGCTATTTATAACTTGAAAGACTAGTATGAAAATCTCTAGTGGAACAATTAAAACTTGTTTTGTCATGAGAATTGTGGAATATATCTTATTTTCAAAGTGGAGTTTTCCTATTTTTATGAATTATTTTAAAAATAACTAACTTGATGTAAATGTCAAAATGTGTCCATATTATACTACATCAATGATGGGTAGAACTGCATTTTTGTGATTCTAAGTAAGAACTCATATAATAAATAAAGGCTTGCTACTAACATTTAAAAAGCTCTTAGAAATCAATAAAACTCAGGTTCCCAAAAAAACACCTGCTTTACAAATAAAGAAATATAAATGATTAATAAACATTTAAATGTTCAATCTCAATAGTAATAAAGAAGGTAGTCAAAAAAACATTAAGATAATATACCACATTTTCAAAGATTTTTTTCTTCTGTTTTTAGTTACAATATCCAGTGTTGGAAAGTATGCAAGGAAATAATCACTCATGCTCAGCTGCAATGTAATTTGGCATTGTGCATCCAAACCCTTAAAATTTACCAAACGCTTTACCCTGCAATTTTATCATAAGGAAATGATACTGGATATGTTAAACAGTTATGTACAACATTATCACTACATTTTTAACATGAAAAATTAAGGAAAAAATCTATGACCAAGGACTAGAGGTTGGTTAAATAAATTATAGTGTACTTATACATTAAAATCTTATACACTAATTAAAAATTTATGTTTTAAAGAAAACATAATTGATGTGAATATATACTTTTTGAAAAAATAAAAGTAATATATATAGCAGTTTTAGTTTGGGATGCCTGTGTGTAAGTGCATGTGTCTCCACATTTGTTCATGCTAACTATTGTTTCATGCTGTCTACTCACAGAACATGAGAAAAAAAAAAACACTGGGGAGGTAATATGCCAGAATAATAACAGCTATGGTATATCAGGCATTTTTTCTAACTTACCGTACTTATTTTTTTAATTTATATAATCATTATGTATTATTATCATAATCTGTATTAGAAACAAACAATAAAAGTTATTTTAAGAAGCCAGAGAAAGGTAAACCATTTTTCCTAGTGAATTTGACAAGAATGATAACTCTAAGATGAGAATTCAGAGACTACTATTGCACACTATGAGTCCTTATAAAGAGAGCAACTTAATTTAACTAAAGAAAAATAATACTGTTGATCCTAGAAGGATGACTAGAAACATAAGGACTCATGTATTCATTACGTTAAGCACAAGTGTGAAGACTTACAGAGTAGAAGAGCTCAGCGGTTCTCAGACTTCTTGATTCCACTGGGAATGAAAGTCTCTCTCTCCTTATTCTCCATGTTCTAACATGTGATTCATCTAGCAGATGCCTCTACAACCACTTATGCCTCTTTGACTTAATAACTGATAAGCTGACTAACTATAAAGTGCCTTGGTAAATCCATATCTATTTCTTCTGCTTATGGGAATTCCAAATCTCAACTTGCACTCTCTTGTGATTCCAGAATGCATTTGTCCTATGTATGTGTTTACAAAAGGGTCTCATAAAATCTTGGAGTAAGAAGGCACAGTAGAAGGGGACTCTTCCTAAATAGGGTCTATGAGGCAGGTTACTTAATAATTTTTGTTCAAATATCCTGCATATTCAAGAAAACAATTCCATTTGTAATAAACCTTCATGCCTACACATACTCTGCATTCCAATCATATCAGAGTACTCCAGTTCCCAAGTAACTCCACGCCTTTGTTCATGCTTGTTCCTCAGTCTCGTATGTGCTTGCCCTTTGCATCCTTCTGTTAAAATTCAATTCATCCTAAGTACCTAAGGAGAAGTTCTATTATTCTATTATTGCCTTTTCCTTTTTCCATATTGCTTTGTTTCAGGGTGAATTCATGTTCTCTCTTTTGCTTTCTCTGAAGAATAGGTCTTTTTCATTTTTTATTTACCTAACATGTAACTAAGGGCCTTTTACTCAGTAGACACTCAAAAAACATTTAGTGAACTAATTTGGCCTAGTAATTTAGCCCTACACATGCTTTTGGGTTTAATCATCCTCTCAGATATGAAAAAGTCATTTGAAATGATGATGGATATCTGAATTCTAGAACATTTTAAAAGACCTATAATACTGCAGCTACCTTTGAGTCTATTCTACCACACACAAAGAGAATGTACTTTTTTGAATAACACATAATGATGAATTTAGTGACTTCTAAGTAATTTTTCATTCCCATGGAAAATTATCATCTATGAAGCGTTTGAAAGCAAATTTTTGCTATTCTTCTTCTTTTAGCCTTATTCGTATTAATAATTTGTTTAGCAAATGTTTAGCACTTAGAGTAATCATGAATTCCAAAAAGTGAGATTGACTCATTCAACATATATTTACTGATCACCTGCTACCTGTGAGATACAAGGTGTTAATAGCAGTTAGCTCTGTCACCCTGTCCAAACACACACACCCTTGTCTTCATGGAGCTTACCTCCTAGTAGGGAGAATCAGACAATAAGAAAAAGAAGTAAAATATATAATAGGTATATATTACTATGATTAATATTACGAAGAAAAGTAAAACAATGAAAGGATATCAGAATTTGATGGCAAAATAAATCCAAATGACTTAGACTTTACTGTATGTCTTCTTTTACAATTCTTTGTTTATTCTGTTTCCTGTTCCTTGTGTCATTCTAGAATCTCTACATTTGTTAAGTTATAAGACAAAACATGATGGAGCCTAAATTGAACAGAAAGCACAGGATTTTAATGCTGCAGTATGGCCAAGACCATTTGAAGAGCTTGGAGAAATAACGAGGAACACCTCACATACTTGTGAAGAGGTAAATTCATGTAGCTTACTGGAGTCAACAAAGTAAAAGTCAGATAATAATTGTTTAATATTAGTTCTCTTTTTGACAGAACAATATTAAACATTTTAGGAATAAATATTTGAGTCCAATAATATAGGACCTATATTACAATGCTATCGGGATTAAATATCACTGAAATACATTAGTTTTACATGGACAATTTTTCCACTATGACCATTCCAGGATTGCTTCCTTCCCTTTAAATCCTGAACCTATCCTTGTCAATGACTAACACTACATAATAGGTGTGCCGAAGCAACCTGACTTTTGGAGTGAACCTGTCATTTAAAGGGTCCTTGGGTAAATTGTGGATTCCTGAGGAAGATAATCCAGGCCTTTGATTAGGCATTTCTGAGAGGAAACAGGAAAAGGGAGAGAGAAAGCAGGGAAAAAGAGAGGGCTCAATGGAGAGAGGAAAGAGAAGAATAGAAAAAGAGGAAGGGGTAAAGAAGGAAAGAAAACATCAGAAGTGCAAAGAGAAGGAAGGATAATAATAGAATTCTGGCAAAATCTAAAAGAAATAACATACCAGGATGTAATATTATCAAGTGCTCAATAATTAACTTTTGACTTTCTGCTTATTTCCAAAAATATTCTAATTTTTTATTTACAAAGTTTCTGATCATTGACAATGCCCTGGGTTTAAGTCTATCATTGACTTCTGTAAGCTATGTTCCTGTTTGGCATTAGCTGTTACAGAAATTGTATCTAGATATTTGTTTCCAAAATTATTTTTTTTACTTACTCTAGCATCTATTGCCTAATACTGTTTTTAGTTCTCACTTACCCTTTCTTTATATTAAATATCTATTTAATATATGGGGCATCCACTGAAAATTTTCACTGCTAAAGGTCTTGATATTTTATTTTTTATTTTTTTAAGGTCTTGATATTTTAAAGCTTCTATGGCTCTCTCCTGAATTATTTTTAAAACATTTACACAATAGTTTCTCCACACTACTCAACAGAGCCATAATATTCATATTTCATTGATGTAGGGATGATTACATATGTGGTACAACCCTTGTTTCTCAGTTGCCGTTGAGATCCAGGGGGCTGACTGATAATAAATAGGTCGTTTTGACATTAGTAGCCCATATTTGGTTTGTCTGATCCAGTTCCTACCTCCTATTAGAGTCCTCAAGCACTATAAACATTTTCCTCACCACTTAGGAACTTCTGGAACTCCCCAAGGGCTTCTAGCAGCTGCTAGGAAGTAAGATTCATCAAGTACAGTACGGCTTCTGACAGGCACTGCTGCCATTCTCTGAGTCCCACCTGCATGATCTACTAAGTCTGCACAACAGGGCTGCCTATGCCACACTCTAGCTTCAACCTCTGGTACCGTTGTCACCTGTTTGCTGGGGCTGCTCAAGTACTGCAGTGTTTATGAAGCTGTAGTGCCAATGAATTCTGCGGCAAAATAGAGGAAAATGCTTCCTTCCTTCGTTTGTCCCACTCTATGTTTCCTCTTCTCCCCTTCCACCCCCTCCACTCACCTTCCTTTAATGCAATACCTTGCAACAGGCACCCAAGCTGTGCTACTTGTTCCTTAATTATGGCAGTTTCTAGTGAACACAGATCTCTCGGTTTTTATTCACAACCCTGCTCCTCCCTCGGTTTCAGATATGAAACTAAAGGAATGCCAGACTCTTCTGTGGTTAGAATCCCTCCAACAATGGATATGGTGGTAAGTGGGCAAATCTAGGCTGCCTGACTCCCCCTCTCTCCTAAGGAGAGGCTGGTTCCACCAGTCTCAGCAGCCCCTGAAATCAATAGACCCCTGTTTTGTCTAACTCAGACAGGTCAGGAGACATGCCCACAAGGGTCTTGCTCCCAGCAGCAGACACTGTTTAGGCATAAACTAGGAGCACCATCCCACAAGAGAATTGAGGTGTTTGTCTCCTCATTTCCTGTCTTTTGACCACTTCACTATTTTAGGTTTTGACCACCTCACGATTTTACATTTTCTACTTCTTGCTAATTATATAATTTTCCAATGCAGTAATTTCACCACTTATTTAATTCCAAGAGAGATTATGTTGAGAAAAAGAAAAATGATTATTTGAGAAATATCTTATGGATATCAATAACCCATGCTACTCGTATCTTCCATTTTAAAAGCTAATAGATAATTGACTCACTTGGCAGTTAAATCTGAATTATACTACTTGTTTGCTATCTAACAGTACTTCATTTTGACTAGTTAATATGTTTCCAAAATGGAATTGCATCCTATTACACACAATTAGCTTTATTATTTTCATACCTAAAACTAAATCACGACAAAGCAGACTTCAGTTAAAAAATGTGTTCATTTGCCAATTCTTTGCTCTGATAAATCCCCAGCACTTTCGCAGGGTGCCTGGAACATGTGCTAAACACGTTGGATGATTGAGTAAATGAATGAATGCCTCAACCAATCAAGTCTTCCTAGGATACACTATGATCTTGTTAATTCAGGCTTCACCTATTCCCATGATTTATTCAGATTTCTGTTAACCTAAATAAAGTCTACAAAAGGATTTCCCTAGCATGTACTCTTATTTACATGTAATATGTAGGGACTGGCCTCCATTCTGGGGTGCTCCATTCTGTATGCTAGGAGTTGTTTATAAGGAAGAGTCGGTTCACCGATTTCTTTCCATGATATTCTACCACACCTTCTCCTTTGTTCCCATTTGCTCTCTTTTCCTTTACTACCACTGGTCTGGCTCTCCTCTTCCTCCTCTGCTTTACCTGTCCAGTTTTCATGACCATTCAATACTCTGGGTCTTAAAATCGAACTCTGTTCTTTTGAATTCGTAGTACAAATTCTCTCCTTTTGATGTGCTATTTCCTCAGACATATCTATACAAATCAGGTAAGTCTGAGACTTCCTCTCCCTATCAGTTGCCCCCACCAGGTCAGCATAGTCCTAGAGGCATCAGATGGATGCTATGCAGTACTGTCTCTCAACAGGAGATCTAGGAACCTGCTAATTCAGAATTACCCGCCATGATTTAAAAGTAAAGATTCTCATCCTCCTGTTACCTAGAATCATGTAACTGATAAAACTGAAGATTACATCTAAACGCATGAGAACATACATCTTTAAATTGTGGTCTATCCTGATTGATGTGAATAAATAATACCACCAACCTTCTTTAGATCCAGTACTACTAGGGTTAATTTCAATTTAATAATTTCAACTTGTGTGTAAGAAAGCACTCAAGCTGAAATAACTGGCTTATTCTGTAAAGCCCATCTCCACATTTGTGAATTCCTCGGAACAAAATGTGAGAATTCTCTGTATGTGTATCCTTGGGTGTAGTTATGTATATAAACCATTCCTAAGCTGTCAAAGTGCTTTGTGGGTCAGAATTTTCTGTTAGCTTTATAAAAACTTCTTGCCTAAATAACTGGAGCCAGCTTTTTGCTAACATATTTTGAGATTCACAGATTTAAGTTCTGATGTCACTGTATGTCTAGAACTAAGTTTTCCTGGATTTCCCTAAGAGTGTCATTTTCCAGCCCCAAACCCCATAGCATTCTGTTTATGTCTAAGGGTACTTTTCATGTTGTATCTTGAATTACATTTGTTTTCATTTATTTTATCTTGATGGCATTTCAGGGCAAACCACTACCACCTGTCAGCAAAATGTGAGGGTAATGAAGCTGAAAATCAGGGGAGGGTCAGGAATTGGATACTGAAGAATTATTATTAAAATGCAAAACTCATTCATGTTCCTTTCATGGAGGCAGAGTTGAAGATGTGGCTAATGGAACAAGACACATTAAATCTATATAGGGCATGTGCAAGACTCAAAGTCCATGGGGAAACATGAGGTCACAGTAGGAGGAAGCTAATAAAAAGGCACATGTGGAAAGTAATGGTGGTATTCACTTGTTCTATTCAGATTTATTGTCATAGATGGACTCTCATTACCATTTTGAGTTTTCTTTCTAAGATCCAGGGCTTCTCATACTTTAGTCAGTCTTAATGAAGTGGTCTGCTTCATATAACAAGTAGAGAATCCTATTTCCTGTACTCCTATAATTCCACTGGTCATTCCTATATTTTTTTTAATCTCCATAGCACTTAAGACTTACACATATAAAGCGATACATGTGAATGAATGAATTGTACATACATTTTTCGCTTTTAAGGGTTAATTAAAATTTTTGACAGACACTGGTATTTGGTTGTGCATACTAGTATAATTTTCTGTGGTTGAGGTAGCAAGTTCTCCAATTATACTTTCTATTGCCTCATTAGTCTTTACCTATTAGCAAGTAAGTTTTCCTTAATGGGGTATTTAGGATCATTTTAGTGATGGTCATTTATAATAAAAAGAAGAGACTACAGTAAACTCTTGCACTGAGCTTTAATGTATTATTTAATTCTTACTCCATCTGCAAGTGTTTATTTTCTTTTATTAACTGTATTCGAAGAGGCTAATTTGTATAGCGTTTACATGCTATTTTCCCCAGTGAGGTGTCTGCTGTCATGCTTCTATGGCTCTATTATACCAGAAAATGACACTGCATTGCTTTCAATTGCTTTAGTATAAAAATCAATAAAAAGAATTATATGGGGGGAGGGAATCTCCTTACAACTGAGAATATGTAATAAACAGGAATGAGGAAAAAATCTTGTACATATTTGGCCAAACTTTTTTCTTCTTTTTTTACCTTTCTTCTTAAAAATAAAGTTTCCTCCTTTTTGTCTCAGAGGCACAGCTGTGTTAGTGGTACGCCACTGCTGAGTCATCCGTGGTAGTCACTGTGTACTAGTTAATTCTGCACAGTGCAGGGTAGGAAAAGGACCCACCAGGGGGAGTCTACGGCATAATTAAGAAACACTTTTCTTATCCCACTCTCTCTATTATCTCTTCTTCTCGCCTTACCCTGTGTTTTTCTTCTTTATGAAATGGTAGTAGTTTTTCAGTCTTGGTGAGAAAATAACAATTCAGCTAACCCCAAATGATTTGTGCACCAGGTTCCAGGTATGTGGCTTAAGAGAGAGATCTTGCCTAGTCATTTTCAGGCCAAATTTGAGGCAGATAAAAGCAAAACTAGAAAAATGTCTGAGGTCAAAAATTGTTAGCTGAATTCACTAAAGAAATTGGATACTGTTTGATTAATTAGAGGCTTTTTATTCCAAGATGGCTTTTTTTTTTTCTTACCCTCACTGTCTTCAAATATTTTTCTCTTCAATAACCAAGCATTTCGTTTAATCTCCACACCTAACATGGGGCTCAAACTTATGACCCTGAGATCAAGAGTCACATGCTCAACTGACTGAGCCAGCCAGGGGTCCCTAAACTGAGCATTTTTGGTAAAGCATTTCTGGTAGAGCTTTTTTGAGGGGTAATACCCATACCAAGCTATGACTTGAAGTGAAATGAGACCTCACTTAAATTCCACTTGGTTTCAAGGTCTCCAAGCTCCCAATCAGTCAGATTATCAACCTATGACAAATACTTACTTCCTTGTGTGTGTGTGTGTGTGCGTGTGTGTGTGTGTGTAGCAAAGTTACAGGTACATAGTATGGTAGGTTTGAAAACTTGCTTCTGGGATATGGCTTCATGTTGTAGGTATTTTATAATGGAATCCTCAAGCATGCACATACCACCAAAATATATTTCTGTCTGTCTTCTCATTTCAGTATCTAAAATGAATCCTATAATATAATCCCAAAAGTATTATATCATGTTTTTTGTGATTATACATCCGTATAATCATAGATTTAAAATCGCAAAGATTTTAAGATTGATATGATTTGACTAGTAAAGCAAAGATTATTAAGTAAAATCATATATATGAAAAAGCATTATAAACTATAATTATATAAAATATAAGGTGTTAATAATTTTTTTTTTAAGTTTGCAATGGGACATATACTTGCGGTATTTGTTTCCCCTAACTTCTATTTATCAGATTGAACTCTTTCTTTTTGTTCTTCATAGACCATAATGGAGTCATTTTAAAAGACAGATTTGAGAGAAAGCAGCAACACGATTCTGTCATACTCTAAATAAGGAGAAAGTCATGTTTATCTAAAAAAAAAACAACAACAAAAAAAACCAAGTCACAATGGCTCAAAAAAAAAAAAAGGTGGGGGAGGGAGCTTTTACTAAGGCCATTTGGGAGCCATTCATGTGGGTGGTGGCCATTTACTTGTCAATAAAACATGACTACTTACCATAGCAACCAGATAGTGGATGGTACATGTTCTGCCTCTGAGATACAGTACTTTAATAAAGAAATACTTGCAGTGAAGAATGAACAAACACATAGGTACATTTTTATAATCTCATAATAGAAAACAATATCTTTTGCAAAAGCATTTATATTTTCCCAATTTTTAATACCCAGCTACTGTGTGATAATCAATACAATAGGCTATAAGCCATTTGTCTTTCTTTTTGACTAGGTTGTCTTTGAAAGTGATGATTTTTTATTTGTGTGCTTGTTTCAACAGGATGAATGTTGCATTTCAGAAGGCACCAAGTTGCAATGGGAAGGTAGCCTTTCTTTTTCTAGAGAAGAGTGTACAAAATGACTAAAGTTCCTATGAGGTGATACACTGGTTCTTGTGATTCTCTATGGGTCTGTCTAGGGATATGGCTCTCATATTACCTCCTAATTTCTTTCCAGTTTCACACAGGAAGGAGGAGCCTGAGGGGTTTTAATGAACAGAGGAGCTAGGCTGCAATGGTCTGCTGAGGAAGCTGCTTTTGGCTACAAATTAGATCCTTGTGCTTTTTTCAAAGCTCACTTGTGCATTTTGGCTGCATGTTTACAGTTACAACACCCTAAGCTTTGCATCTGAAAGAGTCTTGAATTATCTTGTTATGATACTACTTCCTGTGAGTTGTTTCAAATTATTACAATAATGTTTATTTTGCATGTGTGGGATTATTCATGTATAATTACTATAAGCAGGTATATTCCATATGTTATGAAAGTTAAATTTTTCCTTGGAAATCATAGCCAAGGAACACTTTTTTTTTCCAATGAAAGTAATTTAAATTGAAGTAAGACCCTCTAATACCACCATCTGTACAAGTAAACTACTTTCAGAGTAATTAAATATGCATATCTGATCTACGTACTATACAGATAAACGAAGTTTTATTGAAGCAATATGCTGTATAAATCCCCTAGGTATTGAAGATGAGGAACCAATGGCATTTTATATTCATGCAGATACAAATAAGCACAGAAAAGATATTTGAGTGGTTTCATCTTTTCTAGAAATACATTTTATCAACTTTTCCTAGTTAATATTTTTACCAAATAGTGTGATCAACATTTTTATGGTCTAATGTTCTGCATTGATTTCAAGCTTCGCCAACTTTTTTCATGTTGTATGTATGTCTGGATTTATGATAGGTGCCCTCTCACTTATCTTTTGCAGGTTCCCAGGGAGCTGAGCAATGCAGTGAAACTGAAATCATTATGTTGTCTGAATTCATTACAGTTGAACTTGCCCCTCCATGAAATAGCACTGCGCAGCCAATAGGAATTCATGGCCTCAGCCCTTTATCGCATCATCATGGTTTATAGTCCATAACAAATACAAATACAGGAAGAAACCACAACAGTATGATACATCAGACCTGCCAGCCTACCTTCCAGGGCTTTGCCTGATGAACTTTCATTTTTACTGCATGGAGCAGAAGCAAAGGGAAAACACTCTGTTGTTACCCCATTGTAAAGCTGGACCTTGGGCTCTTAGTCCACATCTTTGACCATGTCATCACCACCAACTGTCATCACACCCAATCTCAGTTGGGAAATGAAGTCATTTAGGTCAAATCTTCCAGTAACAAGTTTTGGTGAGGGTTTATGGATAGCAGTTTAAAAGTGGCTTCCCAATGCAGTGAAATACCCCAGTTGCTTTTATAAAGCATTACCACCTCCCTTACTGGAGCTGACAAGTGAACTGGGCCCTAAAAATGGTCTGGATAAATTGAAGGATACTAAAGGAAGACTGTCAGGGACATTTTCATCCCAGATCCTTAGGAATGGAATGTCTTTTTCTCAGATTGTTCTTAATCCTTGGGAATTTGGTAATCAATTTTAATTTCCTTCACATCAATAATTCCCATTAAAGTCAAATTATATGTTTACTGGAAAGTGTTGGAACTTTTTCTTCTCTTTAGCATCCTATTATCTTTGTAACCATATTCAAAGTGGGTAAAATTTGCAAGCAATATGGAATATTTATTTTATAATTTATACTCAACTGTCCTTCAGCAAACAGACCAAGTAACTAAATGAATAATTTCTTAAACAAAGGAAATTCCAAATTGCCTTTAGAACAGAAGCACCATGGGATGCTCTACATATCTTACCATGTAATTTTTTTGCTTTGGGGCGTTTAACTTTCCTGTTTGTTTATAATGAGTTAAAAGGACACAAAATATAATGCCTTAAGGATCAGATTAAGTTTCCATATAATAGCATTCAAAATGCATTTAAAACTACGGTATTCGGGGCGCCTGGGTGGCTCAGTGGGTTAAGGCCTCTGCCTCCGGCTCAGGTCATGATCTCAGGGTCCTGAGATCGAGCCTCGCATCGGGCTCTCTGCTCAGCAGGGAGCCTGCTTCCTCTTCTCTCTCTACCTGCCTCTGTGCCTACTTGAGATCTCTCTCTCTCTATCAGATAAAAAAAAAAAATCTTAAAAAAAAAAAAAACTATAGTATTAGAAACATGGATCTGTTGTCTAAATATTTTCTCTTTGCCAATGAATTGAAATTGTTATCTGAAATGGACTACAGATTCCAAAGTCAAATGATAATAACAAAACAGAGTCCAATATACCTTAGAAAATTTTAATCATGGAACCTTACGAAAATGTATATCCTATGGTTTTTCTAGTTTCATCTACTCTAGATAAACATGTTTTTCTCTCAAGTTGCATTTAAGGCTCAAGGAACTATCTGCAGAGGAAAGGTCTTGTTTTTATCGGGGACTGCTGATAAACTTCCAGAGTCTCCCAGTCTAAAGTCTGTCACATCTACTACACAACGGTCATTGCAGAGATTCCATAAAATCTAAAAGACCCCATAAGAAAGAACTGGATAATCTGTACACCATCATGCCTTACTTGGAAAAAGGTTAGATGGAAAAGAAAGAGTTAACTCTGAATTTCCATATTTTCTTCATTTTCCACAATGATTATATATTACTTTTCTTAGATAAAATAATGCATAGTTTTAAAAATAGTTGACCTTGGCTTTAGGCTGACTGTGGTATTTTAGAACTCTATTGTACACCATAATACAAACAACTAAGTCTTCCTGATCTTCCTACAAATAGAGTATAATGATAGTGACAACCATCATCTTATTACATAGTGAGAGGGGTCTCACACAGAGTTGGTTTTTTGGAGCTGTCTAATGGCCTGGGACTGGGAGGAGTCATAAGGACTGGTTAAGAGTATGGGAATGGAGTACCCTTCAGAAGAAATTAAAAGCCCAACTATCACAGGAGGGTCAGGCTGGTTGAAATAAGCAGCAGATAAGCAGCTCTCTCAGAAATATTTGCTTTCTCAAGGCATTTCAACCAAGTATGAGAGCAGCTCATACTACCTTTAGTCTAAATGTAGAAGACCAAGTGAATGAACATATCTCTACTTTGCACATTTTCTGCCATCAGATTTCCAAATACTTCTCAGTGAAAATCTGAGTAGTAGAAACTTTACCTGAAAACTTTGTCCCTTTAGAAAGTACATACTTTCTTATCATGGATTTCAAATACATGGTTTTTGAATGCTCTTTGAAGTAATCTTTAAATTCTTTATGCTACTCTAAATTAAGGATTCTCCATCACAATGGACTTTTATATATTCACATAAATAAACCTATACTGCTTCTGAGCACTCTTCTCACTGCAACCATTATCCAAAATTATGGACCAAGCCAAAAACTTATTAGTAATCAGACTTGCTTGCTTCTCCATGTATTTTCTGTTAGTTTTCTTGTTTGTTTTATCTGTTTTTGTTACTATTTTTGTGTGTGGAGTTTTTGTTTCATCTTACTAACATTATTATTATGCTTTAACTGAGATCTTGCTGGACCACGGCTTTTGTTACTAAAGGGATCTAAGAGATGAAGTCAAATGAGCTCTCTTACTAAGAACTGACTTATGCTGTCAAGTCCAAAAGGCATCCAACAGCATTCGCTCCCATCCTCCAACACAAATAAGGTTTCATCTCCTCATTTTTGAACACAATCTAACTTGGACATTTTCTATTTTGTTCTACTCCAGGAAATAGGCAGCTACTTGAAATTTTTAGGTACACTTTAGTTTTTCCACCTCAGAGGAAGATGGCCTGGTGTGAGAGATATTGTAACTATGCATGATTGAAAGCTCTCTTTTGTCCCTAATGAGTATATTTATACTTGTTCATGACCTTGGAAAGAAAAACTATGTACACTTTCTAAAAATATTTCAGGACCTAAATAAAGTAGATTTCAAGAAAAATACTTTTTATTTTTTATTTTTTTTAAGAACAATACTTTTTAAATGGTAAGAAAAATAACAGAATGATCCTATGTTTATGTTTCTCCCTCAGCTGTTTTACAGATAGAATTTTAAAATAGATTTTTGTCTATGAAAGATTGTATTCATTTAAATTGTACTAGCATGAGATGGTGCCACAAGGTATTGTCATCTATTTAAAATAGTTTTTAGTCTCTTGAGATATTTATTTGAAATAGTTAAACTATACTAGAGTTTCTACTGGGGAACAATTGAAAGGCAGAATTTTTTTTTTAATTCAACATTCTGCAAGGCAAAAGGAAACTTACACATTTGGGGGGATAGCATAGGGAGCATCTTCTTAGACACTGAGGCACCATTTGGTGCTTAAATTCTAGTATCAACTATGGTGTTTAAACTGCATTCGCTTTTAGATCTCTGGCAGAATGTAAAATAGTATCTCTCACTTAATTCTCAATTTTCTCATTCTGGAAGTAAAAATTAGAGCAAAAACTATTTATGTGACAATATGTAGACATTCAATTAAAAGAGAAGTTTGGGGATTAGCTAATATATACCCAAAATAGATATTATTTAGCCTCCCTAGACGAGAGCCTTGGTAGGCTTACTCACAATTCCGTAATAAAAAAAAAATCTAACAAAAACACTTTCAGATTTTTAGCTAAAACTAACTTCTTTTTTTTTGCACACAAATGTTTATAGCAGCTTTACTTGTAATAGCCAAAAATGCAAATGTCCATCAATTAGTGAACAGTGGATGCATGGTATAGCCATACAATGAAATATACTCATCAACAAGAAGAAATGAATGATTGATACACACGAAAACATAAATGAATCTCCAAATTCTGCAGAGCGAAAGAAGCCAGATAAAAGAGTACATGCTATATGACCCATCTGTGTAAACTGTAGAAAAGGTAAGCTGATCTACATTGATAGAAAACACATCATTGGTTTCCTGGGGACAGTCAAGGGGTAGGAGGGAGGAAATGAAAAGTGGCACAAGAAAACTTTTGGAATAATGGATATGTTTACTGTCCTGGTTATGATTTTGGTTTTACTGGTTAAACATATGTCAAAGCTTATCAAATCACACACCTTAAATGTGGCATATTGTTTTTCAATTAAACTTCAATAAAGCACTTAAAGAAACAGGATTCACTGAAAAGACAAAGTTGGCTGTGGGATTGAGCTCTGTGTGGGGCTCCATGCTGGGCATGTAGCCTGTTTGGGATTCTCTCTCTCCCTTTCCCTTTGCTTCCCCCCATTCATTCACTCACTCTCTCTCTAAAATAAATAAATAAATAGATAGATAGATAGATAGATAAAAAAAAAAATCTTTTTTTTAAATAAATATCTTTAAAGGGGGGGCTGTTGAGTTGGATTAGCCTTCTGCCTTCTTCCTTAAAACTAATCTCTTTTGTTAAGAGTTATCAAATCCAACCTATGGCTGAGATGAGGAAACTATCTAAATGGTAAATGAGAGCAATATCAATAAAAATGACAAAAATTAAGTTAAAACTATACAAGGTGGTCTTCCACTTCTGGCATGAAAGAGGAAGTGGATACAAACTTACCCTCTCATTATAAACAACTAGAAAACTGAACAAAATATATAAAACAACAGTTTTTAGAAAATGAACACTGAATATCATAGGACTATGTTTCTTCCAAAGAAAGAAAAAATAAATACAATGAGCTTTATAATCACCCCAGGTTTCTGCTTGGAGACAATTTCCAGACCATGGTGCAGAGAGGGAGAACCCAAAAGAAACAACAGAAGTATTACCAAAATGAGAAGACAGGGATCAGCTTTTGGTAAAGCCAAGGAAACTAGAATTTTCAAGGGAGAGTCTAATAAAGGAGGGAAATATACAGAAAGTGCTTCAGAAACCTGCATAGAGTCCTCTAGAGGATACTAATGTTAATAGATATTAATTTGCACACACCTAAGTAGAAACTCTATGAAGCCAAGGAAAAGAAACTTTTAGAAAAAGAACAATTATGGGATAGCTACAAAACAAATGGTTCCCAGAGTTGACACAAAGCAGGAAATCATTCAAATCTCAACAAGCCAGATTGAGGAAACCCCACTGACTATATGGGACATTCATTAGAGAACTCAGAAGGTTGACAACTTACTAGCAAGGCTAAACTTGGCCTAAAATAAATCCTACTCTATACCTACCCTAAAATTCTAAAAACAAGATTCAGAAGGATCAAAGTGATTCTCAAGTAACGTGACTATTCTTTAAAAAAATACAATGTCCAGTGCTTAAAAATGAGAATTCACAATATCTGATTTGTAATCAAACATTATTAGATATAAGGAGTAACAGGAAAACTGACACATAATCAGGAAAGACATCAATTGATAAAAGCATAATCAGAAATGACAGAGATAATGGAAGTAGCCAAAAAGATGTTGACCAGTATCCTCAAAGAATTAAAGACAAATAACACCATAATGTGGAGAATAGAAGATTTTACTAAGACCCAAATGGAGTATAAAATAACTGTAATTAAAATCTCACTAAATAGCGTTAACAGTACAGTAGATACTACAGAAAAAAAATCAGTAAGCTTCACACAATAGCGGTAGAAACTTTTCAAATGAAGCTCAAAATGAAAAAAAAATATCTAAACAAGAACAATAACAAACTCAGAACCTCAGTAACCTATGGGACAACATCAAGTGCTCTAACATATGTATAATCGAAGTTGCCAAAGGAAAGGAAGATGTGAGGACAGAAAGAACACTTGAAGGAGTAGTGCTTAAATTTTTTTTCAACTTTAGTGACAAGATAAATTTACAGACCCATGAAACATTTAAGGTCTAAGAAGGATGAACAAGAACAAAAACAAAAACACACTGAGGCACACATAATCAAATTCTCGAAAACCACTGATAAGGAGAAACTCTTTAAAAAGGCAATAAAAAAGATACATTATATACAGAAGAAAAAAAATAAGAATGGCAACAGATTTCTTATCAGAATCTCAGTGATCCAGGAGACAATATAATGCAATCTTTAAATTGCTAAAGAAAAATTAATAAATAACCTATGACTATAATATTGAACAATTTTTAAATATTTGAAAAATGAAGATGAAATAAAGAACTTTTCAGACCAACAAAAACTGAGAGAATTTATTGTCAGCAGGTCTTCACTTCAAGAAATGTTATAGGAGGTTCTTGACACAGAAAATATTACCAGTCGAAAACTTGAAATTATACAGTGGAATGAAGAGAGACAGAAATGATAAACATTTGGGTAAAGGTAAAAGTGTTTTATTTCCTCATTTAAAAAATTTCTTTAAAAAATTTCTTCAAAGTATAATTGACTAATTAAATCAGAAATTATAATCAATGTTTTTGTGGAATTTGTAACACATGTAGAAAAAAATAAGATATCAATAGGCATAAAAGATATGAGGGGAAATGAAAGTAAACTGCTGTCAGGTTTCTACATTCCACGAAATGACGTTATCATATTTGAAGGTAGACTGTAACAAATTAAACACTCAACTTTTATATCCTAGAGCAACCACTAAAAGGATAAAACAAAGAGGTATAGGTGACAACCCAACAGTGGAAATAAGAGATTCATAAAAATACTTAAACAAAAACAAAAGGCAGAAAAAGTCAAAAAAAGGAGAAAAATAAAATATAAATAGAACAAATAGAAAAAAATAAGTTCACAGATTTAAATCTAGCCACACCAATGTAAAAGGAAATAAATGTAAAAGGAAAAAACATTGCAATTAAAAGGAAGAGATTATTAAACAGACTAAGAAGAAAGCAAGACCCGCCTATATGCTGTCTGTAATAAAACCCGACTTTAAGTACAGTTATAAGTAGATATAAACATAGATATAAACATAGATATAAAAAGATATACTATGAAACACTCATGATAAGAAAGCTAGAGTGGTTATATTAATATCAATGTGGACTTCAGAATAAGAAATGTTATCAGGGATAGAGACATTTCATAATGATAGAGAAGACATAACAATCCTAAGTATGCATACATTCAGACACAAAGCTTCAAATGCTTGTAAGAAAGACTGACAAAACTTAAGGAAGAAATAAATAAATCCACAATTGTAATTGACCATTTCAACATTCTCACTTAGTAATTAATGAAACAGACAGAAAATCAATAGAAACATACACATGAATTTCAAACATTATCAACCAACTTACCTAACATTCATTGAACTATACCAATAGCTGTTAAGCAAAGTACAGATTCAAGTGCACATGGAATATTCCCAAAGATACCATATATGCTGGGCCATAAAACAAGTCTCAATTATTAAAGGACTAAAATAATACAGATTATATTCTCTTATCATGATAGAATTAATTTAGAGATTAATAACAGAAATTTATTTGTAAAATCCCCAAATGGAAGTTAAATACCACAGGTGAATATTATACTGGAAATCCTAGTTAATGCAACAAAATAAGAAAAATAAATACTACATATACATTAGAATGGAAGAGACCAAATTGCCATTATTTATAAATAATATGTTTGCATACACAGATAACTCTGGATAAATTAAATTAATCATTAGATTCCTGCATATAAGGTCAATATATAAAATTCAAAAGCATTCCTATACATAGTCATGATAAATGATAATATTTGATGGAAATAAAGGATTTCACTAAAAAAAAAAAAAAGAAACGAATACTTTTCAAATCAATTTCCTAAAAAACATCCTGTGGAATTTGACAAACTAATACTAAAATTTATACATCTAACTAAAGGACCAAGAATATCTAAGACAATTCCAAAGAAGAACAAAGTATGGGTAGTTGCTCATTTGAACAAACTTATTACACTTCCATAATAATTAAGACAATATAATATGAATGTAGTGATAGACAAATGGACAAACTAAAAGAGAAAGAAAGCTCAGAAATAGACTCATGTACCTAAAAAACAATATATATCTGTAGTGATATTAAAAATGAGTAAAAAAAGGACAGTCTGTTAAATAAATGGAATAGAGAACATTTGTCAAATATGCCAAAAGTAGAAATTGGTTCTTTGTTTCACATTATATACAAAAATTCATGCTGAAATTAATAATTTCCTAAATTGTATTTGAATTTGCAAAATATTACGTATGTAGAAGAAGAAAGGACTGAGTAGAATTTTTTAAACATGAAACAAAATAATACAAACCATAAAGAATAATATTAATATTTTTTCCAAATGTTTAGAATAAAAATCTTCCTAGCCATAGTCAAAGCTGGAACAACTTGACAAAACAAAATAAATAGAGTAGTAGTGGATTATAATCTAAAGTATAGAATAAATATCTGTAACTCCATACTGCTATAAATAAATTATTAAATTAATAAATGGGAGAGAATAGACAAATCTCCCATGGAAAAGAATTCCAAATAATTTATGTATACATATCATCTCCAAGGAGGTGGAATATAGCTTCCCCCTACTTAAGTGTGGACTGCCTATAGTAACTTCCTTCCAAACAGTACAATATGGAAAGGGGAAAAAAAATGAATTACTTTATAATGGATAAACCTGACAAACACTACCTCAGTCAGGTGACTGATGTTAATGTCAACAGTAGTAAGTCATGTCGATAGTATGTACCCTTCCTTTGATGTGATGAGAGTGGCACTTCTCATCTGTGATTTTCCTCCTCAGAACCCTTAACCTCTGTATAACTATGAGAAAAATATCACATGAATTCCAACTGAGGAATACTTCATCAGTATTCCTCAAATTATTAAGGTCATCGAAAACAAGGGAAAACTGAGAAACTATCACAGCCAAGAGAAGAATAAAGAGACATGATGACTAAATTAATGTGATATCCTGGTTGGGATCCTGGAACAGGGTGGGAAAGGAACATTAGGTAAGGAAATCTGAATAAAGTATGGACTTTACTTCTTAATACTATATGATATTGGTTCATTAATTGTGACAACTATACCACACTAATGTAAGATATTGATAATAGGGGAAACTGGGTGTGAGGTATACAGAAATTTTCTGCACTACCTTTGCAACTTTTTTGTAAATCTAAAACTGTTTTAATTTAAAAATTTTCTTAAGGGACGCCTGGGTGGCTCAGTTGGTTAAGCGGCTGCCTTCGGCTCAGGTCATGATCCCTGACCTGAGGGACCCCGATCCCGGGGTCCTGGGATCGAGTTCCACATCGGGCTCCCTGCTCGGCAGGGAGCCTGCTTCTCCCTCTGCCTCTGCCTGCCTCTCTGCCTACTTGTGATCTCTCTCTCACTCTCTCTCTGACAAATGAATAAATAAAATCTTAAAAATAAATAAACAAATAAAAAATAAAAAAATATAAGTTTTCTTAAAAAAAGAAGAGAGCCATAGTCTAGGAGAAAGTTTTTGCAATATGTGTAACAGATGAAGACTAAGTAAATTATAAATTATCAAATAAATAAAAACATGTAATCTAAAAGAAAAATCGACAAAGTATATGAATTGTCAATTCACAGATAGGTAATCTTAATGGCTATAAACATATGCAGAGAAACTCAACTCATAATTTATGAGGGAAATACATATTTAAATTAGCCTGTGATTTAAAATTTTTAAATCTGATATCATAGAAGAGGAAGTGGGACAATGACAATTCTTGTGCTCTAATTATAGAGTGAAATTAGATCAAACATGCTGGAAAGCTGCTTAAAAATATTTAATAGAGTTGAAGATACACCTTTCAACCCAAGTATTCACTTCAAAGTATATGCAGTAGAGCAGTTTTCTTCCTAATGGTGTATTCATACAGCTGGGGGTATACAGTGAGGTTCTAAGGAATATGCAGGCATAGATAGTTTTATGGGAGTCTCATTAAGACCCTCAACTTTGGGGTGCCTGGGTGGCTCAGTCAGTTAAGCATCTACCTTCTGCTTAGGTCATGGTCTCTAGGTCCTGGGATCAAGCTCCGTGTCAGGCTTCCTGCTCAATGGGGAGTCTGCTTCTCTCTCGCTCTCGCTCTCTGTCTCCCTCTGCTCCTCCCCACTGCTCGTTCTCTCTCTCTCTCTTTCTCTCTCAAATAAATAAATAAAATCTTAAAAAAAAAAGACCCTCAACATCCATGGTACCCTTTTTAGAACTGAGAGTCCTTAGAAAAGAGGTCTGCCTATTTTCTTTAACTACCACTACCCTCCTTCATAAACATCCTTTAAAATGAGAGAGAGATCTCCTCTTTGAGATCTTACAATGCTGGATTGCCCAAGGTCTAAAAAAATCTCTGGGTGCCAAAGGGATATTTCAAGAAAGCATACAGGTCATGAGGGAGAGTCCCAGGACTATAAGCAGTAAGCTTGGTTAAAAAACATTGAAGGGAGCAGGGCCTTATTTAATACAAGTGACAAAAAGAAGGCAAAGCCCATGTCTTTATCTTTTTATCTATCCTTCTTTCTTTCCATCTATCTTAGAATTCAAAAGTGAATTGGTTGTCATAGAAATGAATATAAAGCACTTGTATTTGAATTGAAAAATAAAGTCATATATTTCTGACAGAAACTAAGTCTGATAAGTGTTTGTTTTGACGGTGAAGACTGGTTTGCCCTTTTAGTTAAAATGATAAACATTTCCCATAAATCAGATTAGCCAAATCTGCTCCAAAGTGTTGACTTTAAATAATTTTAAATATATTTAAAGCAAAAATACAATATAGACTATGTTAAAACATGTATCCTTTGTAATTCTTACCTTGGATTTAAAAAAAAAAGAGTTAAGTTAAAAATGTAAAGAGGGGTACATAGTTTTCAAATAAAGTATATGTCTGTCAAAAGGAAAACAGAGTAATGAATTCTGGTATATTCACACAAAGTAATAATACACATCATCATTTAAAATGAATGAATAGATTTACATGAACCTTCAGGTACATCAAAAATGTGAGGTTGAAGAAATAAAGCAAGCTACAGAATACATTTTGTGAATATCCTGTCAATTAGTATTTATTGAAAAGTTATTATATTGCAGGCATCATTGGGATATAGTATCAACAAAACAAAAACCTCTGCTCTTGTAAGACTCACATATCCTTGGAGAAGGAAAGCAGCCAATCAACAAACAAACAAAATATCAACAAATACACGTGATTCTAAAACTATATGTCAAATAATGGCAAGGATGGGAAAGCAGGACAGGGAGTGCTAGCACAGGCAGAGTGGGTGAGGTATCAGGGGAGTTACAATCATAAATAGGCTGGCCAAAGACAGCTACACTGAGAAAGAAAGACCTGGAATACTTGAGCTAGTGAGCCATGTGTTCATCTGGAGAAAACAAGTCACAGGCAAAAGGAATAGGAAGTGGGAATGCCAAATGTGGAAGGGTTGAGAAACATTAAGTAGGACATGTGGCTCACACAGAGTGAGTAAGGAGGACAGTAATCAGGGGGAGCATACAGTAAGAGCTTCTAGATTGTGAATAAGATAGGAAGGAGTCTTTGGAGGATTGGGAAATTACCTAATTCTACTTATAAAAGCATCACAAAAGCTTCTAAGTTAAAAAACAACAACAAACTATTGAGGTAAGGAGCAAAAGCAAAGGTGACCAAATTAAGAGATTGCTGCAATAATCCAGATGAAATATGACTATTGTTTAGTCTAATGTGGTGGCAAAGGCAGTGGTCCAATGTAGTCAGATAGGGGTTATACTTAGTAATAAAATTGGAAGGAAAAACCGACTTGTCTAAATAGAATAATTTGCGTGGCATGATATTATTTATAATGTTTGAAAATATAAAAACCAAAACTCCATATTGACTTTTTATATACACAAATATAATTAACATATTAAAATCTGAATATGAAAGATGAAGACCAAACTCATAATTGTAATAATCATTGAGTAGTCAGGGGGCTTCAACTATATGTATATTATAATTTAAACAGAAGATGTAATATTGCTTCTGCTCTCAAGAAACTTTCAATCCAGCCATAAAAAAGATCAGCATACATTAGAAAGTAAAGATTAATATAAGACAGAAAATGAGCTGAATTATAGGTATTGATTAAAAATATCAACAAATCCAAAGAACATAGCACTATGACTTGAATAAGTCTAGTGTGTAATGTTGCACAAAATCCTTCTTACAACCAAGACTTATTTGCATTAGTTCTTTTATACTAGGCTAGAGAAACAAACCTGGGGTGAGAGTGAGGTTGTGGAGTGCCATCTCAACCACATCAGCAATGAAGTTCATAATCATATCAGATTGACAATGTATATGTATGTGAGCTCAGGGCTGGGGGGGCAACAGAAGTCACATTTTAAAATAGAGAAAATAACACAGTCATTTACAAACTCTTCCAGCGTTTGCTATATACTTAGTATAAATCTGCTAATACTTAGCAGATCATTTTATGAAACCAGATTTCGCTGATAATAAAATCTGACAATAATTTTAACAAGAAAGAACAATACAGACCAATCTCTCTCATAACATACTTACAAAAGATTATTAAGCAAATTATTAATTGAATCCAGCAATATATAAAAAGGATCCTTCATCCCAACCAGAAATGTGAATGTGGACTAAATATTAAAAAAATGAACATAACTCACTTTTTTAAGAGGATAAAAAGGTAGAATGATCGTGAACATCTCAATAAACATAGAAAAAGCATTTAATAGAAGTGAATATCTATTGTTTAAAAAATAACATTAGAAATAAAATGGTCTTCTTTTAATCTAATAAGAGTCTCTACAAAAAAACACAGAAAACATTATAATGATGAATTATTGAAAACTTTTCCCCTGGGAACAGTCATAAGATGAGATGATGAATATCACCATGTCTATCACACTGGGGGTCCTAACCAGTGAAATAAGGCAAGAAAATTAAATAAAAGGTATTAGATTTAGAAAAAAAATAAAATTTCATTGTTCCAGGAGGACATGACTGTATGTAAGAAAGATCAAAAAGAATCTACAAACTATAGAAGTGAATTTCGCAAGGTCACTCTACACAGGCTAATACACAAAATTTATATAACTACATACTAGCAACAAACTATCAGAAGATAAAAATTTCAAATAATAACTTCCCAAAACATAAAAGTCAGAAATTATGAACCAATATAATAACTGATGTACCAGACCTCTATAAACTATAAAATACTACTGAAAAAGAGTAAAAAAGACCTAAATAAATGAAAGCTAAATCATACTTCTGAATAGCTAAATGTCTTAAAGACAGTAATCCAATTAAAATTCCAAGATGTTGTTTTGTGGAAGCTGACAAGATAATTCTAATATTTATATGGATATACAAAGGTCTAAAAATTACCATGGCATCTTGAAGAAAAGGAATCAAGGTGAAGAACTTACATTATCAGATGTCAAAACTATTAAGTATTGGCATAAAAAAAAAAGAATAAAATAACAATTCCAGAAAAATATTTACATTTAAGTATAACAAAAGTGAAAATCAATGGTGCTGCAGTGCAGTGGGGTCAGGAATTTATCTTTTCAATAGTCTTGGGTCAGTTGGAGATCCATTTGACAAAAAGAAATCTTGACCCCCTTCCTCACACACACAAAAAATCCAGAATGATTACAGTCCAGAATGAAAGATAAAAATAAATTTTAAATGAATGAATGAAGAAATGTATAGTACATTTTAGAAGAAAACAGAATATCTTAATGAATTGGGATGAGAATAATTTTCTTATACAGGATTAAGAAGAAAAAATGGGTAAAATGGACATGAAGATTGAGAACTTCAAATTTATCAGAAGACACTATTAAGAACAATAAAAGCCAAAAGTAATAGTAATAATTTCAATATCATGAACTCTAATTCACAATATATAAAGATCTCCCAACAAATCAATAAAATAAAGGTAGACAACCAGTTTTTAAAATTGGGAAAAACTGAATAGATATGCCTCAAAATAACAAATGAAAATGTGCTCAACTTGAATTAGTTATCAGGGAAATGCAAATTAAAACCACAATTAACACAACTGTATAACACCAGAAAGGCTAAAATAAAAAAGACTGTCAAAACCAAGTACTGGTAGAATTTGGATGAACTAAAACTTTCATACAATGCTGGTATAAATGTGAATTGGTAAAACTCTTTGGAAAACTGTTTAGCAGCATCAATTAAAACAAAATAAGTGTACTTAATGACCTAGCAATTTGCATAATTTTCATAGGAGCACCATTCAAAATAGTCATAGACTGAGGGGGGCATGGGTGACTCAGTTGGCTGAGTGGCCAACTCTTGGTTTTGCCTCAGGTCATGATCTCGTGGGTCCTGGGATCCAGCCCAAAAGTGAGCTCCATGCTCAACAGGAAGTCTGCTTGAAGATTCTTTCCCTCTGCCCCTCTCACAACTCTCTCTCTCTCTCTCTCACACACACACACACACACTATCTCTCTCTCTTTCTCTCTCAAATAAATGAATATTTAAAAAAAAATACTCATAAACTGAAAATAATCCTGAAATCTGTCACCAGTAGAATGAATTATGACATATTCATAAAATGGAATACTATATTCCAATGAGAATAATGAACTGTAGCCAAATGTAGTATGTAAATCTCACCAACATAATGTTGATCCAAAAAACTACACATAGAAGTACATACGCTATAATTACATTTATATAAAGTTCAAAACTAGACAAATCTAACCTATGGTATTAGAAATGAGATAATGGTTACTCTTAGTAAAAAAGACAGTGACTAAAGAAGCCTCAAGGAAACTTCTGATGTCCTGATTATGGTCTGTTCCTGAATCTGGATGCTTGCTATTTTGGTGTGTAAACTTATAAACTATACATTTGTGATCTCTGCACTTTCCATAGGTATGTAACATTTCAGTATAATTGTAAGAAACAAAACAATACAAAATACACAAACACGTACTTGAGGAAACTGGGGAGAAAATGCCTGAAGATGAACTAGGTTCTATTTTTAAGTTAAAACTTTAATAAATAAAAATAAAAATTTTAAAGAAATTTTTAGAAAATTAGTAACAGAATCCCAAGGATAAAATTCACTAGGAAGAAATTAGTCTGGTAAGAAAAGCCAGAGGAGGGGTACTGGGGTGGCTCAGTTGGTTATGTGTCTAACTTTGGCTCAGATCATGATCTCAGGGTCCTGGGATTTAGCCCTGCCCCGCATCAGGCACCCCGCTCAGCAGGTCAGTGGGGAGTCTGCTTGTCCCTCTGCTCCTCTCCTACACACCCCCACCCCTGCTCATATTCTCTTTCTCTCTCTCCCTCTCTCGATCAAATAAATAAATAAAACTTTTTTTTTATTTGAGAAAGAGAGAGAGAGCATGAGTCGGGAGGAGGGTCAGAGGTAGAGGAAGAAGCAGACTTGCATTAGGACTCACTCTTGAGGTTGTACATTCTATGGGTTTGGAAAAATGTGTAAGGACATATATCCATCATTATGATATCATACACAATATTTCACTGCCTGAAAATCTGTGTTCCATCTATTTATACTTCCCTTATCCCTCATCTCTGGCAAACACTGATCTTTGTATTGTCACCGTAGTTTGGCCTTCTCTAGAATTAATTAGAATCATAGAGCATTTTCAAAATGACTTCTTTCACTTATTAGTCACATGAATTTTAAGGTTCTTCCATGTCTTTTCATGGCTTGAGAGATCATTTCTACTTACTGCTGAATAATCTCCCATTGTCGGGATACACCACAGTTTCTTTATCCATTCATCTATTAAAGGATATGTGGGTTGCTTCAAAGTTTTGGTAATTATGAAAAGCTACTATAAACATCCATGCGTAGGTTTTTTTGTGGACATAAGTTTTCAACTTCTTTAGGTAAATATGAAAAAGCATGATTGCTGGATCATATGCTAAGATATGTTTAGGGACTGACCAGCTCTTTAGCATTTAGAGTTAATAAGGAGCTATAACTACTTCCAGAAACTACGATGGAAGAACAAGAAAGATTTGACCAGTTTGTGTCAGACTAGAAATTGCCCCATGAGCCGCAATACATTTTTCACTTCCCACTCCCTTTTTCCATGTCCATACCTCTTCTTTTACTTCTATTTCTGCTTCTTTCCAATCTGTATGTGCCAAGTACTTTCTTCTTTTTACGTCTGTTGATGAGTACTCCTGTTACTGCAGGTATAGTTCTTCCCTTGCTGTTTGCCCTCTTTTCCTTTTTATCTCTCTTCTTCTCTTTTCTTTCTACTGCCTCTTTCTACTTTATCTTTTTTTCACAATCTAAACCTTTTCCCACTTACATCGGTCACTGTGTAGAAATCAAGAGGATTTTTAAAAATCATGCTATATTTAAGTAAAGTTTATGTTACTTCTTGATTTTAAAAGCAGACCAAATATTAATGTATACAATTTTAAGGGCAACTATAAATTAGTTGTATTCCAAGAACTAGAGGAATGGCCTCCTCAGTGTCAAGGCCAACTCCACTTCTTCAGAAAAATCCTTGATCTCTAGATTAAGTTAACACCCTCACCCTGCCTAGCATGTACTGAGAAACTTAATAAAATTCAGCTATTATTTTCTCATTTAATGACTTTTTTCTGCTAATGTATAAATTCTGTGAAGTTATTTCTGTACACCCTATAAGGCCTAGCACCTAGCTGAGTATCTGGAGCACAGAAGGGGGTTAAACAATGTTAAATGAATGAATAAAGTAATGAATGAAAAATTTCCACCCATCTCCATTTCAATCTTGTCAAAAATAGCCCACCTTTCTCAATCTTTGTAACTCATCTGAAAGTTGTCTACTCATTCTACAGTTCCCTGAAAATGTGAAGACCAGAAGTGAACTGTGGAGAATATGATAATGAAGCCATTTTCATAGGCAGTGGGTTCTGAAATTCTGTAAATTTTGAAAGTTTCTGTTGTGATCTCATCTTTGAACTACAATGTGCAACACATTTTTCCATCTTCCTCTTACCCTTTGATGCTCCAGAAATATCTTCTCTAACACTACACCTTGCTTTCTACCTATTAGACTTTCTACTTATTAACTACAACGGGCCTGTTTTCCTTACAGTTTAGTATCTAGTGTTTCTTATTCTCATCTTGCAGTGTGTATTTTTTTTTTTCCTAAAAGGGTAAAACACCAATAAATGAAGATAAATTGTTGGCTTTGTTCTAAAACAAGACTTGTTGTTTTAGGACCCCAAACTGTCTCAAACATCATTAAGAAGCAGTAGGCCACCCAAGGTTGTGCATCAATTAGCAATTAGGTCACACATTGGGTGGTTGGAGGCACTCAGCCTTTGGCCTTGTTCCTTGCAGCACACCCAAGCAGGGCACCAGTATCCAAACAATGCCCACACTGCTGTATGTTGCTCCTTAATTGGGATAACTTAGAGATGCTAATGTGCACAGGCAGACCCTGTAGCTCCAATTAGGCCTCATTAGTGGCTCTGCCAGTGGTGACCACTGCAAAGTGATATTTGCTCTTGGGAAGGCTTTGTGAGGTGCCCCGGGTTCCTGCGGAGAAGCAGTAAGGACATGTTTTACACTCTTTGCAGCAGCAAACTCCTTCCCTCGATCTTCTACAGCCCCTGTCAGTTTGGCAAGTGGTTCAGTTATACGCCCATGACTACTGCTGCCTGGGGTGATAGGTGGAAATTCTGACAGACACCCATTTGGAGAAGACTGGTTTATGCATCCTCTTTTGCCCCCACCTCCACTGATTTTCCATGAAATACAGAAAATTTGTTCAGAGACAGGCTTCTGAAACCCACACAACACCTCCCTGAACCCCAAAGTAGCCCATAAATAATTTTCAGCTGTCTAAAAGGCAAAAACCAGAAGACAACCATCTTGAAAAATGCATAGGAAATGACAAATACATTTTTTTTAAGTCAGAGATATTTCAAAAGGACAAATTTTGAGAATGATGCTCTTAACTCTCCACAACGGGAAACTGGTTGCTGGTCTAACCAAACTGTAGAGAAAGGCACATGTCCACACTAACATAGGACTGTAGACATTTTAGTCCTTGCAAATTTAGTTTAAAAGGAGACACAATGTGATCCTTTATGAGGGTCACTGGCATAAATCCATCTGGGTCATAACCATTGTTAGAGTTTACCCCACAATCCTTGCAGACAAGATCTCCTTAAAGGTAAGGATGGCAAGACAGTAATTCCCTGCATTGGGATGGGGCAAGACTGGGTGGGCACATGATTACAGCCTGTTGCTGCTATCCCCTCAGTTCACTAAAACGTCATTAGAGTTCTTGTTTTAATATTTTCAAATTTTTTTCTTAAGAATAGGAGGCAGTGAAATAAATACACTCAAATGTATAAGATAATTGGTTATTTTTTTAAAAACCCTTTTCTCTTTTTCTTTTTTTTTTTTTTTTTTGCCATTCACATTCTAGCAGGTTCCTAAACTCCTGGCACTGTAGTATGTATCAAGACATTCACCACCTAAAGAGCTGTTAGGAGAATCCTAAGAGTAGAGCTTTCCTAGTGGCCGTTTCCATCATGTGATTTTTTTTTCTCCCTAGTTACTTGCATCCTTCTTCCTGCCCCTTGACTTGTATGAGCAGTTGCTGCAGAGATGGCAGGATGTCAATGCCCCCAAAATTGAACCTGTGATTTGTTTTTCTTTGATTTATGTTCTTGTAGTCAATAAACTTTATAAAGGAAAGTATCAGACTGAACAATCAATCAAAGATAAACAGATTCCTGTCCTTTAAAAGCATTTCAGCCCAGTAGGTGAGTGCCTCATTCATCTTTTGCAGGCACGCTTTTGGCCTTTCCACTGTGACACAACCGACTGCTCACTACAGGCAGCTTTTCTACCAAAGGGCTGCTGCAGTTGAGCTGAGATTTATCAATTTCATGGCACCAGTGGTCCTGATATGGTATCATTTTCAGGATCTAAATGGTTAAGCATGCTGTTTGCATGCTGAGACCTGGCCTTTCCATCTACTGGTGAAAGGGGAGAGAAATGGGTAGTTTTAAACACTCTAGGTTTATACTGTATAGCTCTACAAAAATTCTTATGTACTTTTTTTTTCATTCTAAAAAGCCAAATTCCTTCCTTGCAAAAGAGAATTCCCTCTTCATTCTATTAGTGGTTTCTGAATCTTCCCTCCAATAAGGCAAATGTCATCCTGCATTTTTTGCTTCTCCACAGCACAGATGGTGAGCATATGCAGATTGGTGATTTTCTAATCAATACAGTGGCACTTGGGAATATCTGTAAGTATTGTAATAATGCATTAGTCAGGAGTGATGTTGTAACACACTGAGATCATACACATAAATCTAAGACACCATGTCTAGACACTCCAGGGAAGATGGCATGGCATGGGTTAGAGCAGGCATTAAGGGAGGGCAATATTTCAAATATGATGGGAAAATAATGCAATTTGCAGACTTTAATAAAACCACTGGGGAATTAATTTCAGTAGGGGTGCATTCTCTCCCCAAACATTCTCATTCTTATGTTTGCTTCATGGACACTTGTAATGAGATACTTTTCACCTGTTATCTCAGGCATAAACACAGAATGGGATCTGTGAATTGAGCTAGATTTTTAATGTGCTGAATATGAAAATAATCCCTTTTAGGTACTGCTTTAGCTGTAGAAAAGTGCATTATGCAAACAACACTAGACAGAATAAACCTTAGAGATTCAGAGTTAGAAGAGCTTATAAATTAATCTCCTACACATACCTTGAGCATGCTCAGAGTCCACTCAATCATAAAACTCGACCACCTGAACCTGCAAAGTTTTAATAGGGATGGGTTTGATGATGAAAAGTGGAAATATTAAATGTATACCCATTTTAACACTTCCCGAAAGTTACAGGCTGGTTATACTCTCTGCTGCCTTCAATCCCATTTGCTCTTGAGTCCTGTATTTTTTTTTTTTAATTTTTAAAAGCGCTTTATTTATTAATTTTTAAAAAATTTTTTAAATTAACATATAATGTATTATTTGCTTCAGGGGCACAGGTCTATGAATCATCAGTCTTACACAATTCATAGCACTCACCATAGCACATACTGTCCCTAATGTCCATAACCCAGCCACCCTATCCCTCCCTCCGACCCCCCCAGCAACCCTCAGTTTGTTTCATGAGTTGAGTCCTGTATTTTAATCAACTAGACTCAGTTTAAGTTCTGCAGGCTGATGACGGACCCGATGTCACACACTCGCCTTGACAGAAATGCTGTGATAAAAATGTTAAATCAAATAGAGCCAGAAATGAACACTGTATTTCCAAGCCAAACACAAGTACAGAATGCACAGACTGGCCCCAGCCCCCTTGGCCATAAGTTTCAAGTAGTAACACAACAGGCCCCTAGTCCCACACACTGCTTAGTCTGTCCTCTGATTGTCATTTTGGTCCACTGCTGCCTAAGCAAAGTCCCTTCAAGTCTCACGTCAGCTCAGGAGCTGCCTTTTCAATTAAAATGCGAGAGAAGTGAAGGCTAGATGGAATCAACCCAATTATCTCTGTAGCCATAGAAATGCACATGATAAATGAACTCCAACCTTTTCCTTTCTGATGACAACTTGGGCTCTGAATAGAGGTGTGATTTTTTTTCTCTTTTTTTTTTTTCTTTTTTTTTTTTGAGTGTGAGGAAGAATGTGGTTTTCTTTAGTAAATAGTGAAACGCCACATCCTTGGCAAAATACCTCAAGGCATAATGCTTTCAGCACCTGTACAATTTGGTTACATGAAGGCCTAGACTTAGAAAAAGAATTTTTTTGTCTCAGACTGTCCCTACTGAACGGAGGCAGAGTACATTATAGCATCTCATTTGCAGAAGTCTCTTCTTGCAGCTTTAGTGATTCATCCCCTTATTACATTAATTTTTAAATTTGTCTTTCTAGATGTTTTTCTCTTTCTTCCAAAAATTATTTTTAAAGGAAGAATAAGAATACACACAGAACATAATAAATCTGTTTTATTTCCTAAGCCCTTGACCTCTTCCCTCTTGGTGGAAAGCCCTTTTATCTACATTACTAATACTGGATACACATTTTGTAAGAAAGGTTAGAAAGCTCAGCAAGAGCAGAGATCAGTCCACAGTTTTCCATATTCCTTAGTTCTTCCCCCATTTACACACACCCAGCGGTCACTCAGTGTTCCACAGTGCAGAGAATTGCCAGGGAGAGCTTCAAGAGCACCTTAGAAAGTAACATTCACTCAAGACACAGGACACAGTTGCTCTACCTTTTATATTGAGGAAAACTAGAAAATTCCATCCTAGTATTTCTTTTATAGCTCTTATTTTATCCCACTATTTTCTTTTTAACTTTAGCAATCTTTCTGTCAAGTGAAGAGTACATGAGTCCTTGTCCTTTTTTCTTTGTCAGTCTGCCTACAGTTCAAAATACTACTAAATTTGAATTCTTAGTCATACAAAAATCAAAACTTAAACCATCATGTTCCTTTTGCTATCTTTTTCTGTCTTAGTCTCAGGGCCACTTTAATTCCCTAGTTTGACATTTAAACATTTTATGATAGTTATCACCAAAATATATGTTTAAGACTATGTCCCTGCAAATACTAACAATTTGACTCACTTTTTATAATCCACTCCACCATGATACGATTACCCAATGTCAATTTCTCCTGGCTCCAAAGAAATTTGAGATGGTGATATGATCACAGAGATAAAGTGTATTCACTTTTGTTTAATATTCTGTAGTTTACAAAGTGCATTTGGGAACATAAGAAGTAGAAGTCCCAGTTGGGGATGAAAAAGAGAAAAAGGAATGATTATTAGATAGCATTTATGCATGATTTTTCTCATGAGTCAATGCTTAGGATATCAGCCTGAAGATGAAGGATGAAAGGTCTTTGAGAGTGGTTCAGCATCATGTTAATCAGAAGGAAGAGATCTCAAAAAAGAGACAAGACACTGTCCCTCAGAGTGGCGTCAATGAAGGGGCAGTAACCATTTCAAGCAGAAAACAAAATCATAAGAGTTCTTTATATCAAGATCGATCATAACTATAAGTCATTTTTCAGGCGACAAAGTTCATTTCTACATTTTAACTCAATCTCTCATTGTGGCCATTTCTTCCCCGAGCCCATCATAGGTGTTTGACTTACATAATAACAACCTTGAAGCTTACACTTCACGATCTTGCCCAGCTAATAAGATTGGATCCTACATGTGACAGAAGTTCCAGAAGGAAGATCCCACTAAAATACCTGTCACCAACCAAACAGAAAAATCTTGATTTCTTTGGCTTAAGGCTTTGTTTTTCTGTTAAAATGCAAATATCCCTATGGAAGATAATATTTTATTAATCATTTATATTTCATTATTAATGATATTATCAGATCTTTACCTAAGAACAAATATTAATACACAAGTCTTAAGAAGCCCACACAGAGAATATCTCACAGAAATGAAGAATGTGTCATCAAACTGGGGAGGGAAGTTACAGGCAGCCGAGGACAGTGAGAAAGGTGTAACAACAGAAAGCTAGTGACACTGAAAACTCAATTCTTTGCTCATCATTATGCCCTGAGCTGTCCCTACCTGAAGCTGCAACTACGGAACAGGTATTTCTAAAACAATAAACAAGTATTACTAAAATAAACAGTTCTCTGTGTGTATTCTCCATTTGACTCAAAACTGAAAACAGGCACTAATTACTGTTTCCCCAGCATGGGACGTTATGCCTAGAGATTTGGAGCACAGGGAGAAAATGCAGATTTCCCATCTTGTGGTGTTTACGAGGAATGCTGAGTTCCCTTTCTCTCCTCATTCTTAGTCCCCTCCTATTTTCTACAGCAGATCAATTTATCATCAGATGGCAGATTACTGATTAAACCAGTCTTAGAATCAGTTTAAGTCTGAGTCCTCTAGAGACAGAGTCTGGCATTTGAAGGGCTATGGGTCTCATTCTCTCTCCCTCTTCCCCCAATCATTTTAAACAACTCAGAACATAAAGTTCTTAGAACAATGCTGCAAGTAATTTGAATTATTCACAAAACATTATTTCTCTATACTATTTTAATGTTTTTCTGCAACTCCATTTTTTTTTACTAATTGTGCATGAAAATAAGAGGACTATTTTTTCCTTTGTTTCTCTTCTGACATTGAGATAATGATTATGTAATATTTTATATTAATAATGCCACACAAAAAATAAAGTGCCATTTCAAAGTATCTGCATTAAATTAAATTGCCTGAACAGTCTGAGGATGAGCACTAGATCTGTAAATCAAAGTGGACCCAGTTCCAGTTCTGCCCTCTCTTGGCAAGTCTCACAGCCTACCTAGGGCCCAGTGTCCTCTTCTGTAAGATAAAGGGGCTGGACCCTTTAGCACCAACAAAATTGTTCTATCTCTTCTGCCAACTCAGACCAGTTTGCTAGTTGACCATCTGAACTGCTGTGTTAAGAAGGACTATGATTCCCCATCCTAGCTCTTCCATTGATTAGCAACATCTGCTAGAAGCAAAGTAGTAGAGGGTAGCCAGACTTGGCCCAGATTCTACCACCCTGGAACTAGACTATCTTAAAATGCTACTACTACTTGTGAAATCTCCGTTCTCAACTACAGAATATTTCCTTTTGTTGTTAAAAAAAAAAAAAAAAAAAAAAAAAACTTTACACAGGTATAAAACTGAAAATTATCAAGTTATATTTTAAAGAAAGCTAAAAATTATCAATAAATTACATATTTAAAAGTAAAACAAGTTTTAATAGGGTCAGGTAAGCTTTATCATAGCCTGGGTTATTTGTATAAAAATTTATCTTACTATCTGCAAACTCTGCCCCATTATTTTAAACTATTTTGTCAATCCCCAGTGCTTAAAATAAAAAAGTCATGGAGTTCATTTCTTTCTTACTGCTGATGGCACTGTGGTGAAGTAATTCCACCTGAAAAAAATATATTTGTGGGATTTTAGATAGCCTCATGTGTTTTCAGATGAACCATTCTTTTCACCTAAAAGTACATGATAATTTTCAGGAATTGTGACAGGCAATGTATAAGTCTCATTTTATACCAGCATATTCAATATGAAAAGATTATCATCTTGTGGTTGATATTAAATTAGAAAATCCCATGTGATCACACCATATCACAAGTTGGGAATGACTTTATGTTTAAGGGAACTTAATTATCATCTTGTCTTTTTTTTTTAAAGGAAAAAAAAAGTCTTCTCTTTCCTTAATTGGTAATATACCCTGTAAATAATGTTGTTCCCTTCACACTGAAAACCATTTAATTCCCTATTATCTCACTTCATTAGCCAAATGTCCTGTTTAGGCAAACTCTGAATATAAAGCACATTATATGTAGTAGGAAAATAATATTTAGAAACAGCCCTTAACTGAAAAGAAAAATCCAGCAAAACAGAAGTCAGTGCAGATGATATGTATTCATTACATTCCAGGCTATTTCAGATATCTAGCTCTATTATGATTGACCTTGGAAATCAACTGGGAGAAATTTCCATACGTTGTACTAAGTTAACAATGAATTCTGGGACAGGCAAAAGTAAGAAAAGTTAGAAATTAATTTTCTTTTTTTTTTTAAATTTTTTATTACTTTTTTATTTTTTAATTAACACATAATGTATTATTTGCCCCAGGGTACATGTCTGTGGATCCTCAGGCTTACACATTTCACAGCACTTACCATAGCACATACCCTCCTCAACGTCCATAACCCAGCCACCCTAGAAATTAATTTTCATTAAAGATTTTGAATATATTTAAGATCTTGGACCAAACTAGAAAGGCTTTGGGGACCAGGAAAATCCTGTGTATAACCAGCCCATATCTCCATCCATCACTGTCCTCTCCCCAGCAAAATATCCTTTGAAATATAAGGAAATATGAACAGGGAGTACCTTTAACAGGAAAAATAGTTACAAAGAAGAGTCTGCACTGTGTGTCTAAAGAAAGAAGGTGATCCCCGTGAAGGAGGTATGGGAAAGGCCATGGGCCACAGGCAAACATAAACTCTTCAGACATACGTTAGCCTCCGTGGACAAAACCACTTCCTTCGCCCTCTCGGATTTCCATTCTCAGTTCACTGCTCACTCACTAGCATCAGAAGCCTTGCCCTAAAATAATGGGGCCTAAGACAGTCAACCCAACAGAAATGACCCCTCATTGTCAAACTCAAGTATTCCCCTTAAATAGGAACAGAGGTGCAAAGAACTGCTTTCCTCTGGAAGCTCAGAGAATGAGATATAGCAAATGTCAGGTAGGCCTTCCTGCCTCAGTTACTTCTCCTTCACACTAACCGAAGAAGTTGTTTTAGCTCCTTTTCAGAGATGAAAAAAAAAAGATGACTGAAAAGTACAAACCCACACATACTATGAAATAAACTTTCCATTCTTTACTAAGTACTGTAGTAGATGATACTGTAATATCATCATCATAATGCTGCTCCTTCCTTGCTAGGCCTACCTCTAAAGGAGGATTATACTTCTTATGCCATTGATGTCAGACTTAGTCACATCTTCTTTGGCCAATGAGTGAGAAGTGGAAGTGTCAAGTGCCATTTCTGAGTAGAATATTTAAAAGGCTTCATGCAGTCACATCATTTCTCTTTTTCCCCATTTATGGGCCTGGCAAAGTGTTGCCAGAAAAACAACAACAACCCAAAACATAGGACATGCAGTTAAATTTCAGTTACATAAACACCAAATAGTTTTTTTGTATATGTATACCCCAAATACTGCATGGAATACACTTGCACTAAAAAAAAAAAAAAAATTATTGTTTATCTGAAATTTGAATTTAAAACTGGGTATTTTATATTATCATTTGCTGTATTTAGCAATCCTTATTCTGGAGGATCCCAGATGGCAAATACTCTATTGGTCTGTGTTCCAGAATGAAGAGGAGGTGCAATAAGACCTCAGTGGACTTGCAGCCGACCAGAAATGCAGTCAAGCTTTGTGGTCTCAAGCCACTTAGAGTTGGAGGTCACTATTTCTGAAGTACAACCTAGAGAAATAGGACTGACAAAATCATCATACATTCCTCACTAGGATAGTAATGAAGCCGCTAACTAGGAGAAGCTAGGGAATATCCTTCTGGCTCTAGTTAGAACCCCTTCTATGCCACTCTTCACATCAGCTTCTATGCCCACTGCTTATCTGCACTGGTCCAGCCCAATGCTCTTCCTTGTTGGTTTGCTCACTTCTAGCTATCAGAACCCCTCATTAATGGAAGCTCTCAGTTTTCCTAACTGCAACTACTGGTGAATTTAGTCTCCATGGCACAGAGGTTTTACTCCCCTGGACATATGCATTTCATCAATGGTATTTCTAATACTTCACTAATGTCAATCGGTCCCTAGCTGCCACTACAGAAACTAGGTACAAATTCTGGAAATGCTAGAAGTGCATGCAGTCTCTGCAGAAATACTACAAAACGTATCCTGGTTATGCATTGGTGGTCAACTAGTGGTTGAATTCACTAGACAGAGAGCCAGGGACTGGCTTTACTGTGATGAACAGAGCAGATATGATAATTGGCCTCATGGAGTTTACAGTCTAAAGGGTTAGAGAATGCACAGACTTTCCTTGATTTAGGAAAAATAAATACATGTTTTAAGTAAGATTTGGCTATTTTCTCCTCTTTAACCATCATGCCTCCCAATTTACTCACATGCTCTCATACTGTCAGATTTATATCTGAAATCTCAAATGTCCCTGTATCTATAGTAGCTCCTGGTTAAACATTTTTACCTTCTGCTAATATGAGCTTTTTAGTTTAATTTTAATTCCCCTTTTAGTAAAATTTATAATTGTTTCCCCTAGGGAATATACCACATTTTACTCTTGTATGTGTTAATTCAAAAAAAGCATTCTACCAAATGCTCACTTTCACTGGATGCAGGGCAGGAGGAGGGTGCAGTAAGAAAAAAAAAAAAAAAAGCAGAAAACACAGTCTCTACCTTCAAAGAGCTTACACTCCCAAAAAGAATTAAAACTAATACCTCTAAAATAGTTAATTAACTATATATGGCACAAATAGGAAACGTTAAGGAAATGATTAAAATAATAACAACTACAAGATTTCAGAGAATAAAGAGCCCTCTGTGGGCTCAAGAACTTGAGAGGTGGGAATTAAATATGGCCATGAAGGATAAGTAAGAGTTTCACTGGGCAGAGAGGAAGAGGGCAGGGCCTTTCAGGCAAGGAACATGGCAAAAGAACTTAGGAACAGATCTAGAACACCAGACTCAAGAGTTTACATTCTAATGACAATAGGACACAAATAAACATTTTGAACCAAATAATGATATAGCAAATTCTAACTTGCTTCTTCTTAACAATTATGATATTTGTGCCCTTTATTTTTTTATATATTTAAAATAGAGTCTAGACCACATATTTTAGCATCTGTGTGGGCATGTGGAGGGTATGCACAAAGGTATGTGACTGTTTAAACATTCATGGCCCTCAGACTGGTTTCTATTCAAAACTACATTTTCCTCCCATAGATCTGCAAAGGCAGAAAGTATTCATGATACATATTTTAATTGCAAGTGACAAAAAAAATAAAACTTGAAAGGGTTATAGAAAAAGGAGGACTTATTGGGAGAATAGTGAGATATCCCATGGAAATCAAGAAAAACTCAAGGGAAAGGTCAATAATGTAGCAGGGCTCAGGCACTACCAGAATTACCACGGAATAGAAGACTTATCTCCAGTCACTATACCTTTTTATTCATCTTTCCATTTCTCTTTCTCTGTGTAAACCAGCTGGTTCCATGGCATTGCCTAAAACTGGCCACTGTAGCAGCTCCCAGGTTAATTTACACTTAACATCTTTAATTATAAGAGAGATTGCCAAAACTCTCACCCTAAAACTCAAAATTTCACTAAGTAAAAAAAGTCAGAGAAAGACAAATACCATATGATTTCATTTATATGTAGAATCTAAAAAACAAAACAAATGAACAAACAAACAAAAAGCAAAAACAGACCTATAAATACAGACAACAAATTGATAGTTGCCAGAGGGGAAGTGGGTGGAGGGATGGGCAAAATGGGTGAAGAGAAGTGGTAGGTATGGATATGGATATGGAGCAGTTATGGAATGGATAAGTCACGGGGTAACAGTTACAGCACAGGGAATATAGTCAGTAGTACTGTAATAGCATTCTATGGTGAAAGATGGTAGCTACACTTACCGTGTAGCATGGCATAACAAAGAGACTTGATGAATATATTGTACTCCTGAAACTAACGTAACATTGTGTGTCACCTATATCTCAATAAAAAAATTAATTAATTAAAAATTCAAAAATTCTAATTTTCAGGGAACAGGTTCAGTGGCCCAGTTTGGACAGGATTCTAACTATTGAGTCAATCAACTGTGACACCCAAGGGCAAAGTCATATTGTATAAAATGGTCATTCTCTTAAAAATGTGGATGCCAAAAGGGGATGTCCCTAGAAAGGTTGGAGACAGGCCACACACACACAAAAAGTGTCTTATCACAGAAGTGACAATTACAACCATCTTTTCACATAGAGAAAATGTATAACTTTTAATTAAAAGAACACCTATTACACAGGAATGCTAAATCACTACCCAAAACTTAAACCAAACTGAGGTAGGTAATTCTATAGATGACCAGAGTCTCAGTCCTGCTACACTACTACATTTAAGGGTCTCGGCACCATCTCTAATATGAAGACAAAAAAGGAAACCCTGAAGATAGGACACTGACAGAGAGGTCACTTGTGAATAAATTTGTGAATTTATTATAAATTGACTTGTGACTTGTGAATTTATTATACATAATAAAATAAATAAGTAAATAAATAAATAAATAACTTGTGAATAAATATTGGTATGGCCAATAGTTTCTGAAAAACTAGAAGGGTCCCCTCAAAATGGCCCTAGCCACATGTTCACTGGTCAATCTGAGCATGTACTATAAACATCCTTCTAATCTGCAAAGAGCAGATGGTAACACCAGCTACTACTACACAAGGTTTGCTGCCATTGCAAAATTGGTTGCTGTAATAAACACACATGGGAAAGAACAGTGTTGAGATTACCACGAATGGAATTTTAAGATCTTTTCAAACTATCATTAAGATTTATCATTAAACTAGAATTTTGAGAGGATGTATCATCTCGGGAATTTGAAGTGCAAAATGTCAAGTTCTATATGTACCAATTTGCATGTATAACATGTACTCTTGCACTAAACTTTTTAGTTTAGTGCAATGTGCATTTCAACCGAAATATAAACTCTAAAAGTAAGGGCCTTATCTAAAACTTTTTTTAGCTACAAATCCCCTTCTCCCCATGCCCCACCTCACCACTTCTATGTAGCAATTATGCCTAGAATATTGCCTTCTCCCAGGAACTGTTCAATTAATATTTATTGGTAGATTCATGACATAAAACACTGTAGAATCCCCAGATGGTTGTGTGCAAGATAGGTTGGGCAGTAGATGGGAAAAAAGACTAGATAGGGCAAAATAAATTTGGCATGGCTTATTAGTCACTCTATAGTGTAATGGCAATGAATATGAAAAGAAATAATATTTTTCAAAAATATTATGAAGAAAAGGAATTGATAACATTTAGAAATTGGAAAACAACATAAGAAATAAAAAGAAGTAAGTAAAGGCCAATGTGAGTTTTTAAACCAGGAAAATCATCAAGTTAGTTGAATCTGGGGGGAATTTGGGAGAAGGATAAGTTTTAGGAAATAAAGAAATATTTAAATGAAAATATCTAATAATATTTTATTGCTTATGTTCATAACATCTTCCAAAAGAAAGCAACACGTTGAACATGCCTTGTCCTGAATATAGGATCAAATGCAGGCAAATTATCATCTGAGATGATAAGCAAAACCATAAGATCTTACGCTTAAAAAATCTGATGCAAATTTTATCTATACTGTCACTATCTTTTAAATTTACACATTCAAATGGTATTGGAAAAACTTCCACGTGTAACTCATAATCTACCATAGTAAATAGGCCTACAGTGGGTCTAGGGGAAAAAGTCTGGAATTGGAGTTCAAGGTTTGGATTCTTATCTCTGCCACTAAATAGCTACGTGATATTGGTCAAGTCATACATCCTTGCTAGATTCATTCTCTATCTATAAAAAAGAGGATGTTTGCATAGATACTCTTCAGATTTCCTTCTAGTCCTAAAATTCTAAGAGTCTACTCTCTATCTGGACTTGTGAACGTAGCTTTTAAGGTCTGCCATTCTGTTTTCACTTAATAGAAGGTTGTTGATTCAGTCTGACACCTAGAGGTATTACAGAACTAGGACTCAATTCATAAGCAGAATAAACAACTTTGGCAGGGATAGTTTAGTAATTATCTTTTTGCCTACAGTAATCCAAAATGGCTATCGATTAGACCCAGCCTGTCATGAGTAGAGCAATAGATGATTTTGCAATATATCTTGACATTTTAGCTACAATAGTCTATCCTGGTATGACAATTCTATCCCCCATGAGACATTTGGCAATGTCTAGAGATAGTTTTGGTCATCACAACTGGGAAGGGGTGCCACTAGCATCTTGCAGGGCAGAGGCGAGGGATTCTGCTAAATATCCTACAATACACAGAAGAACAACTCCTCCCCACCTCGACAAAGAATTATCCACCCAAAATGGCAGTAGTGCTGAGCTTAAGAAATAATTTCTCTTTTTCATCTTTTGTAAGTCCATTAAGTTATCAGAAACCTCATACAGTATAGCTATTTCATGGATGTCTTGCTCACAGTCTTCTTACATTTCCAGCCTTACAAAGTTGAAGGCACACAATCCTGTTTTTCCTAATCTCTGGGAGGTGAGGAGAGAAGGAATTAAGAAATGGACCTGCAAGACGATTAAATTATATTTGCAAAAGAAGTTTAGTGTCAGTAACACAACAGGCTTCATTTTTTTATTCTCTACTGCATTTTTCACTTTTGATCAGGTTATTTTGGCAAACAGAAACTAGACTTGTAGGGAAAGCTAATGAATTTATTCAGAAAGCACAATGTAAATTAAGTGGCAGAGTTTTAAAAAATTAACTCTCTTAGACGATGCTTATAAAAATTGATTAACAAGCTAGTAGTGACTATTGAAAGAACATACTTTCACATCTTTAAGAAAACTGCTTTAAATTACTATGAAAGCTTATACATATTCTGCATTAACATACATTTAAGTATTTCAGTGTTCTTTTTTCTCCTAATGTTCCACTTTCAGTTTCTTCACATTTAATTCACAATTATATTATCTGGAAAACAGAAAAAGTGTGCAACAGCAAACTTCGGCTGATGTTAAAGCAATCTGTGTTACATGGCTCCACTTTTTCCTTTTTGTCATTATTTATTGGCATTTTGCCTGTGGCAAGACATAGGTTTTAAATGTGGACTTCGTGATGTTGTGAGTCAATCTAAAGAAGGCAAAGTATTTCAAGGGCAACACAAAAGATAAGTATTTCTGAATTTTAATTTTAAGCATTTTAGCATACATGTGCAATGGAAGTTTATTTATTGAATTTGAAAAATTAATTCCTTACAGCCTTGAGTGTATTTTGCTTTGTCTGCCCCCAGGTTTGTACATATTGGTGTTTTCTTTTTTCCTTTTTAATATTTCAACAGGTGAGGTTAGCAAGACGGCTGATGATGCTGTTTTACACCTAGAGGTCTTATGGAACCAGAGCTGCATCCATAAGCGGAACAAACAACTTTGGGGGATGGTTTAATAATTGCCTTTGGTAGGACTTGTCTCACATTCATTAAAAAGTCTAGGTGAGCCTGCTTCCCTGATCTTCATTTCTTTTCAGTTGCCAAGCAAACAAACAAAAATTCTTTCCTGAAACCTGTTTAGTTATCTAACCTAGAATATCTTTGACGAGGGTAGAAGTTACACCTCTCAAATATCTCCACGTTTAGATGTTGGATCTTGGCAGACATTTGCTGGAACGCGTGACTAGTCTGCTTTTCTTGTTTTGGAAAGCATTTAAAGTAGTCTAGAATTTTAACCTTTATAGAATACCATCATACAACAGTTTTCACTCTTAAAAATATTTTTGTCTTTCTTTCTTTGGTGAATAAAAAATATCATGTTGCCTATTATCTTTGATGTAAGAAATGACTACAGAATAATTAATATAAAAGATCATGATTTTTATTATTTAGGAAATGATAAGGGAATACTAAAGCTCTCTGGCTTAAAATTACAGATATTTGAACTCATCTATCTTCTTTCCTCATTTAGTTTTATAACTAAATCAGAACTTAGGCTTGTAAAAGTGACAATATATATGAAGCCCACAGAAATGTATCTTGTATAAAAAGTAGACAGCAAGTATTCACTTTCGTCTGTCAAGGAAATGCCCATAAGAATTGTTCATAGGCATCTAAACATGGAGGTAAGTAATAAGCAGGTATTGACTTCTGTTGAGATCAATATCAAGATTTGTTGACCCAAAGAGGTTAAAATTGACTGAAGAGTGGGACAATAAATCTTGTTATTGACTAGAAAGCAGAAGTCAATATATGTATTATTATAAACATTTTTCTTTTACTGTAAATGATAGGGGTGGAGTCATTTTTAAGACTTCAAATGCATATAGCCACAGGTTGTTTATATGATAGTGGTGGCCAACATAGGCTCCTTGGCTTACTAAAAACGTATTTACTCAGATGACATCAATAACAGTCTTAGATTATTGTTTGTGGTGTCAAGCATTCTTCTCCCTGTACTTCAGGTACTTTCATCCTGATTAACTTTAAATTGAAATGTGGAATGCCCAAACTTGTCTGATGAAACTTTGTGTGAAGGGAAAAAAGTAGAAAAAACACTTAATTTTTTTTTTCTCTAGAGTGCAGTTCAGGTGCTCTCCAGATCTCTGATTACTGCTTCCAGTTTGTGTGTGTGTGTGTGTGCGCACATATGTGCGCACACACACACACACATGCACATGTTCTGTGTGCCCACTTAACATTCTTAAATTTTCAGGTAACAGAAAGACTTCCTTCCAGGTTGCCCATTGCTAAGATGACTCTGCTCCTCAAATGAGATATTATATTTTCTAGATAATCTTAAAAGCATGTGAAGATAAAGACACTTTTTAAAAAGTATATTTAAAATTAAGTTTTCTGAAACCACAAAATATATGCAAGCAGGGTGTTATCAGGTCATTTTTGAGTTTTTTATTCACACCAACCACCCACTCACACGTAAGCCAAATAGAGATTTATTTTACCATAGTTGAGAGAAGTGGAAATGGAAAACAATTTTCCATTGTTCCAAATAGCTCTCATGTTGATAAGAAATCAAACTCTGCACATCCAAGCTGAACAGAGCGTGCTGGGTTACACTAAGTCTCTGTTTGCCTAGTAGCTTTGCCTGAACTGAGGTCTGTACACATGGATCATGAATGCATGAAATCCTGGAGGAATATTCGGCCAGGACATTGATGTTTCAGACTACTAACCCAAAATTCTCTCATGCAAATGAATCCACCCTCATACCTTCATCCCCAGCCTCAAGGTAATAACAAAGTAAAAACCCATAAAGTTTCTTTCCTTTCTAACCAGCTCCTAGAAGATGGTACTTCATAAGGAATATTCAAATCCATAAATGCGCTGTAATCTGAAAGTTAGGAATGAAACATGAGAGATGCCTTCAATGTCTCACACTACGGGATGCCTCCAATTCCTCAATACACCCCATTGTGCCTCACGGCTGGAGAAAGCTCTGCACAACCCATTTCCTCCTTTAACTGAATTTCTTCGCTTCTATGGGTTTAGATTTTAATGGTTGAATTACATTTACATCTACTTGTGCATTTGCCATCAGCAGCCAAGTTCCTGCCTAAAGCCTTTACTAACTTTGAGAACAAGTTTCTCATAAACAGCCTCATTTAGTTTATCTATATAAATTCACATAAGAGTTCTTAAGTCGTAGGAAGCTCTATGACAACTCTCTGTACTAAATGGCAGATCTTCTTAGCTATCTATTGGTTTTAAGTACTTTACAATGAATCATAGCTCAAGACAAATCAGTAATTATACTGAAATGATTCCAGAGCCACTGGAAATGTGACAAAATGTTGGTTAGCCAGAGGTACTGATCAATTAAATTAAGTCTTAGAACTCGTGGTCTTTAGTGAGAAGGAAATAGTTCTACAATGAGAACACACCCAAATGGTACTAAAGAGTCATCTAATATATAATATATTGATAATACTATAGAAACACATCCACCGTCATACACAAAATGTCTGCATTTCACCATAAATATGAGAAAGCACAGCATGAGGCAAGCATGTAGTTAGGGCATGGCTCTGAGTTACCACCCCACAAAAAATTATGTTTTTAAGGGCACCTGGGTGATTTAGTCAGTTAAGCATCCAACTCTTGGTTTGGGCTCAGGTCATGATCTCATGGGTTGTGGGATAGAGCCCCATGTCAGTGGCTCCCGGCTCAGTGGGGAGTTTGCTTGAATATTCTCTCCCTCTGCCTCATGCCCCACTCTAACCCACGTGTGCTCTCTCTTTCTCTCTCTCAAAAAAATTTTTAATTATTTTTTTTATCTAACAAACCTTGTTACACAAATTCTATCTATGTATCTCCATATGTATGTGAATTTTCTACAAAAACTAAGAAATTCCATTTGACTCCTTACTAGTTATAATTATTGTGATAATATACAATCTTGTCCTATGCCTAACACATATTCTGTACATAAAGATGAGAAAATGACATAACCTGAGCCCTTTGTCTTCTTGTAGTGATAGGTTTACAGGAGCCACCTGAACTTTCTCATTTGTCCTACTCTTTAGTAACTTAGGTGGGGTAACAGACGTCCTTGAGAAGATGAAGGTCAAGGATATTTAGGTTATGAGACCAACTTTTTAAAAAAAGTTTTGATGCCCATGACATAATGACTAGGATTAGGACTCTACATATCCCATTTGTTCACTAGAAATGATTCATTCAATTGGCTAACCCATATCTGTTGATACTTAATTTTGACTAAGAAATTATCCCCCATGACTGCTTAAGATGATAAAATTGTTTCATTGGTAGGTAAGCATTTTTTCTTAACTTGGAAGTTTAGAATTAATTGCAGAAATACTTGAGCGAACCAAAGACACAGTGTTAATATTTATGTGTTAAGAAAACATGATTAATTTTTGAGTATTTATAATGTTTAAGATATTTTAGTTTATTAGAGAACAAGTGAAATTTGTGATTCAACTTAAAATGCGTAATTAAGCAATTGATTTAGGCCTGTGAATTTAAGTAGAAATTTAATTTAGTTTATATAGTAATTACAGTAAGTATATAAAGTATTAAAACATTTAAGGGAACTTGAGGTTCAACAGTATTTCTAGGTCTAATTTATTAGAGCCGTTAGAGGTATTTAAAGTATTCTGGAAAGTTTGTTTTAATCACACATTTGAAGTATCTAAACAAGAAGTCACATATATTTAATTTATAAATTTAGTTTAAAATGTTTGAAGGAGTTTAATTAACTCAATTTATACATGGGTCTTAACATTAATCAAAGGCTTCATAAAAGTGATTGCTAAATTTGCTAGACTTACAAATATAAGATTATGGAAGAGCTAAGTTTTCAAATTTTTACAACTAACAATTCAAATATATCTTGAACGAAACTCAACCTTTGAATAATCTTCCCTGTGCACAAAATCTGCCCTTGAAAATACTGACATTGACAAAGCAAAATAGGCATGTAAGAAGCAAAAAATTGACACTGACGAAGGGAGCATGTAAGAAGACAAGAAGCATTAAATTACTGCACTAGTAAAGACCACCTACAACTACTGCCTACCACAAATGTCTTCAAATACTCTCAACTTCTGGTAAGTTTGATGGTATTAGTACTGAGAAGCAGAACAGAGCAGTGGTCACAAATTCAGGCCCTGGACTCAGATCTGTGTGGTTTGTACTCAAGCCGCTCTGTGTATTAGCCATAAAATTCTGGGTGAGTGCTAAGCTAAGATTCACTTTCCTTATTTGAAAACTGAAAATATCAATAGTGAATAGTTATAAGTTATTGAGAGACTTGAATGAGGTAATGCTTATAAGTATTCAGCAGAGTACCTAGCATCAAAATAAAGGCTAAATAAATGTTAATTAGTAGGAGGAGGAGGACCTATAGGAACTACTCTCACTCTGGTTTTTAAACAGATGTCCTTAGAAACAATTCATGATAATTGCAAATTCAGTAAAATCCTTTCTAGAAAGTTATGCACCTGGTAGTGAATAGAGAGAGGAAAGAACAACTTTTATTTATTTATTTTTCTGTTGAAGAGAAACCACAATAATCAAGAATTAAAAAGGATATTTTTTATCAACAATAAGCAACTCTTGTCTTCTGATAAAAACTTACATATTCTTATAGCTTTATAAGTACACCCAAAAGTTTATGATCTATTTAGTTTAGCCCCTGCCCAAGTGTACAATTATAAAATGAACTGAGAGAAGAATCATATCAGTACTAAAAATTGTACATTTAAAAATTTTAAAGCTGTACCATTTATAATTATAGGAAAGAATGAGAACCAACTCACGTGTATAACAATAATTAACTTACTAAATAAATGATAATACCTCTATAAATGGGTATGCTACTCAGCTTTTAAGATTAATTATGGAAATGTATTTATGTTATCAGGGAAATGCATTTAGAATATACTGATGAATGAATGTTATAAGCAAGTTGCAAAGTAATATATATAAAATAGTTCATTTTTTGTTAAAAAAAAGAGGGAGAACTATCCCTGTTTTACCTATGTATACTATAAATATCTGTAAAATATATACATACATAGAAACAATCTAGTTCTATATGGTTACATGCATTGTTGGCAAAGATTTTAATATCCATGTCTGAGGTTGTGAAAAATGTCTCTCCTACATTATTTGCTAATAAAGGAATCACTACAACCATACAGAAAAGTAATAGAACAGTTTCCACTGAAATATTAAATGAGGAATTCTATTCCTGAGACTCTAAATACAAAAAAGTGCTAGCATATACAGAGAGAGATATTTTTAGCCTCTTTATCTGTTAACTAAAAGGGAGAACAATTTAGATGCTCATTAGTGATACCATAGAAATGATACTGTAAAACATCCATGGCTATGTCATAAAAGACATTGAATCCTCCGCTTGTTCTCTGTTGGATTACTTATCCATGGGAAAGCCAATTGCCAAGTCATAAAGATACTCAAAAAAACCATAAGCCGAAGTCAACATGTAAAGAAATAGAGGCCTCCTTCCAACAGCCAGCAAGGAGTTGAGGTCTCTAGCCAATAGTCAGCTGCTTTGGAAACAGATCCGCCCATGCTAGTCAAGCCTCCAGATGACTGCAGCCCCAAACAACACCTTGACTGTAGCCTCATGAGAAACCCTGAGCCAGAGTGACCCAGCTAAGCTACTCCTAGATTCCTGACACTCAGAAACCGTGAGATAATAATTGTTATTTTAAGCCTCTATAAAATCTGTGCATGGTCATACAAACATAGTTTGTAACTGAAAAAGAATGATTTAGGTATATGCATATGTATTTATACTAATATATTTAAATTTAACATAATTGTATAAAAACATGATTATATAATAATGCATATAGTATGATTCAATATTTGTTTAAAAAATCTCAAGTTAGGTACTTTTTTGTCTATATTTGAGTACAAAGGAAAGTACCAAATGACTCATACCAAACTAATATTGGTTATCTCAGGAAGGTGTGAAAGAGAAGATTATAAGCTTTTTCTTAATATATGTTAGTACTATTTGCATCATATGAAGATGATGTATTACTTTTACAATTTTTAAAAATATAATAAACTAAAGAAAAGTGGGGGAAAATATCAGTAGCTGTATCTGGGTACTAGGATTTTGAATTTTTTTTAATTAATTATTTTTCCTTTTGTGTCTAACTTTTGCAACGACCATAAATAAATTTGATAGATAAATTCAGTTTTTAGATGTTTTAAATAAATTTTAAAAATCGATAGTCCACTATAAAAGAACTTTGAAATGTGAACAAGAAACCATTGCTCTCAGTGTAGCTTCACTTGCCAACCTCATTGTAAAGTTTGCTCACAGTTCCGTTTAAAATGGGAAATTCATCAGATGCTTTTCATCAGAAGAGTGAAGAGTGTTTCTAGTCTATGAAATGATTAATATTTAAAGCATTTTTTATTTCTGAAGTGGGCTTGATGGGGAAGACAGTCAAGTAATATCCCTGGGAAATGCAGTGACAGAAAAGTGAAAAGGATCACCCACAGCTCTCCAATAAACTGGAAATAGGGTACATCTCTCCATGTCTGTGCCATCAGTTGACATCTTACTCCTACCAACACAAATTGGTACAATTAAAAAGAAATATGTATACACTTAAACACATCTGGGATAAAACAAACACAAAACCTCACTATTTGGTCACTTTACATCAGCACATTTTTTGTAGTTTGGCAGACAACATGCACAAGGTCCAGCAGCCATCACTTTGATAACAGGCTGATGAGTCAGAATTCTGCTTATTCCATGGCAAACTACAGCATTTACCTAGCAAACGACATGATGGGACTTAGTTGTCTCATGCTTCTATTTTCTGTCTTGGCAAAATTAGATTTCTTCTAGTCAACTTAATGCGCCAAACTGAACTTTAAAGATATAAGTATACTTGCATTTCTTTTTTTTTTAAATACCTTAAAAATATTTTATTTATTTGAGAGAAAAAGAGAGAGAGAGCATGAGTGGGGAAAGGGGTAGAAGGAGAAGCAGATGCCCTGCTGAGCAAGGAGTCCGACACAGGACTCGAACCCTGGACCCTGGGATCATGACCTGAGCTGAAGGCAGACGCTTAACCAACTGAGCCACCCAGGAGCCCCATATACTTGCATTTCTTAAATGAAAAATGTGTTTTGAAGAAGGTGAGAGGACAGAATCATCAACCTTGATTATTTCTTCTGAGCCAAGATGTTTCATTCACAGCAGCAGCCACTAAGGTTAGGGGAAAGATATGAATAAGAAGGAAATGCATACAACCCAATCTCACTATAAAAATGTTCTTGAAACATCATGTCCCTAACAAATAAATATACCTTTAATGAAATTTGTAATCTTTTTTCCTAAAGATAAAAAGAAATCTGCTTTATTTTTCCTTTTTAATGGCTTCATTGCTGAGACTGATCCAAACTCATGTTCTTCTTAGGCTTCAATTGAAAGCCTCTAATGGTTTAGATGACAAATCACTCCCATATTTGTGATCTGTCTAATTCTCACAATAACATTTTAAAATCAGTTATCAGTCCTCTTTAACAGAGGCAGCGGATCAAGTGCAAAGAAATTGAGTGATTAATTCATAGGCATTCCATACCATTGACAGGACTCAAAATTAGGTTCTCTCTCACTCTCTAAATGCTATATACTTTTCTTGTCTGCATCTGCCTTCCATGCTATGGCCTCCGTTGCAGGCTTTGAAAGCTTCACAAGAATATCTCAGCCCTATGTTGCTTCTAAATACCACCCCCAAAGCCTAAAATGGAAAAGCCAACACATCAGAATTAGTGATTCTAATAAACATTGAGCTATAACCCTGATTATTGGCAACCTGCCCACACCTTTGATATGTGAGCAATTATTCAGTCTACACCCATCACCTAAGAGAAGGACTCATAGGAAACTGGTGACTCATTCCATGACGAGTTTTGGCAAATAGAAAGGCCAAGGAAACACCTGCACATAATAATCAGGAAGTATTGACTTCTGCCGAGGTCAGGAACAAAATTTATTAACCTAAGAGATAAATATTGACTGAAAATTTGGACAGTTCCTCTTTTTCTTTCCAGAGACCTGGTAAATTACTCAGACTGCCACTCAGACACTAAAAACTTAGAGTTTTCCTCCAGTTTTATGTCCATCTTTAGTTATAGACCTCCTGGGGGAAGAAAATCTTTTACAATATTTTAGAGAGATATTTAAAATCCAGCTAATTATTGCTTCATATTTATCTATTCTAAGACTCACTGGCCAGAAGCCTTTTATTATACAGTAATAGGTTTTCACATCCTTAGGGCTTTTTTTTCTATGGTCTTCAGTGTCTGCCTGTGAGTCCAAATTTCTATTCATCTCATATGATAGCTTCAATTCTTTCCCCCTCTAGTTTTTTCTCATTCCTAAGAAGTCATGTGCCTCCTATGGAAACACCTCCCAGGCCTGCAAATTGTGCAAGAGATGCCTTGGGAAAGTTGTGTTCTGGAAGCCCCTTGTGGTGACATGCTTATCACTAAGTCAGAGCAAACTCTTTCCTCCTCAGATAAGTTATTTACAGATGCCTCAATCCAGAGGGCCTGGTTTGAACTGTCAAACATCCAGGTCTCTGTCCTTTTGCCCCATAGCTTGGAGTGGTTTGCATGTCTTCAGATGTTGGTCAGATTTATTCTCTTCTCACTTTTGAGAACGCCTAACAATCACCTCAGATAACCTGGTTTCCTTTTTGACCCTTTCCTCAATATTTCTTTTTTCTTTTCGTGGAGATCCTCTCCTTCCAGTAAATTTAGAGGTACATTCCCACATTATATTAAAAGCTTCACAATTATAAATCTGTGAGGCTTCAAAAATGTACTCTCTTCATTTAAATATACTCCTTCTTGATCAGAAAAATCAACACCTTCCACAGACTGTTCTTGCTAAGAATGAGTATGTTTAAAGCTCTTATCTCCTTGATTCCAATAAATTACTAAAAGTATTCATTCTACTTTGAAATATCTTAGAAACATTTGTGGCATTAACACAGTATACTGAAGATCTTGAAGTTTTATTGCTTTTCAGTTCTTTTTATTATTATATGTTTAAACTCCAATCCCCTTTCTTTTCTTAAGATTGACTGTGTTTGACAAAGACCTGTATAGAAGAAGTATGGCTATCTTCATATACATTTTCCTCCCCCATCTTATTCCTTCAGAGATTATTGTGGATTTATAACTGCAGATATTACTAACATATTTTCTAATTCTTCCTAAGAATTTCTACCATGCTTTGACATGACTGGAGCCCACAAGGCACTGAGTCCAGTGTGATGCCCAGGTAGGACGTGGGCAATCTTGAGCAAGACTCTCCTTCTAGTAGTAACACATTTTCTCAGCAAGTAACACTTGAGTAAGTGACAATCGTGCTGTGTCCTAAAATAGGTTTTAAGTTGTATTGAACTGAGGTTTATAAAGCATTCCTTCTTGCTTCAATACTTTACACTGTGCTTGTGGCTACCAAGGTTGGAAAAACAGAGCTGACTAATGGGGTAAACTGGCCACCAGCTATAATGTACTTAATGTGTTCTCTAAAACTTGTGAATGGAGAATATCCCTAGACACAAAAAGAGATGCTTCTCAGGGCTAAATTCACACAGGAGTCCTTGCTTCAGGAAAGAGTTGGGGATAATCAACAGCAAGAAAGCCCTTGAAATTCTCCACCAAGAGAGCCAAAGAGGCTGAAAATCAACCAGCAGCCACAAGGTGGCGTAATCACATTGATGTCCTTCTTACTGCTCTGATTTCCCCACAGAAACCTTTTAATGTCAACTATCCGAGGACAAAGGTATCATTTTTACATTTAAATAAAAACCACTTATCACTAAGATTTACAAAGCATTTCAGTGCATCCAGACAGCTATCTGTATATACTCGATAGTGTATAAATAGGTAAGGTTGAGGCTGCTGAATAAAAAGAGAACCTGCGCTTTCCCCACATTTGATGACCATTTTCTTTCTGGATGTAGTCGATTTCATATGATATAGTGTCCCTTGAAAAATGTAATTTAAAGATTAAGAATAGAAAGCCTTTAGAATATATTTAGAGCATATCAGAAAACTTCTGTAAACTGCAGTTTACCCTAGATAGAGGGTGAGCATGAACAAGGATGCAGATATTAGAGAAAATGTCTTAAGTGCCATCACAGGAGGAAAAAAGGGCAGCACCTGGATGCAGTAATAGCCGTGTATCCTGCTGCTACTGCTCACTGGGGCACGAGTTCTGTTCCGACTGGTGTTTTCAAATCCCGGCACATTCACTTGTATTTGGGGGGATTTCATTAAACTCTGTGCAACAATTGCCTCATATTTGAAAATATTTGAAAATGGTACTCCAAAGCACTGCTGTGGGGATGAAATGGATGAATTCATATAAACAGAGCTGCTAGCCAGCAGCACTTCGTGGAAATTAGATTAGAGGTGCCCTTCAGGGTGAACACATCCCCTCTCTAGGGTGCACAGCACAGCAGAAAAGCTCCTGCTAGATTTCAGCCTACTCACCCCCTTACCTGGCTACTCTTGCTCGGGAAACACCTTATACAACTGTCATGTCTAGGTTCTGCATGTAAAGCACTTAATACGTGGGTAGGCCAAAGTAACATAAACCCTCTAAAAATGTTTGCTTTTAGAGCACTTTGGTGGTTCAGTCGGTTAAGCATCTTACCCTTGGTTTTGGCTCACGTCATGATGTTGAGATCGTGGGATTGAGCCCCATGTCAGGCTCCGTGCTCATCACAGAGTCTGCTGGAGATTCTCTCCCCCCCCCCCCAGCTTGTGCTCTCTCTCTAGTAAAACAATTTAAAAAATAAAAATGTTTGCTGTCATCGTCGTCATCATCATTATGATCTCCCCTATGGCCTCCTCCTGTAGCCTTACTATGTCTAGTTTATTCTACAGATACATCAGACATATACCTATAGGTGGGATAAGGTGAGGAAGCAATATTTACTAACAACTTTATAAACTAACTTGTTGACCTGATGGTGAAAATTGTGATGAATCGAACTTAGTAGTGGGAGTACTGTAGGAGAAAGACCATGAAAGAATACACAAGTCCCAAGGGTTAGGACTTGGTTCCCCAATCACACCACAGTGCAACTTCTAACCCTAGTCCCCTGCCTAGCTTAATGCTCACTCCAATGGGTATTGAGACCTGGCTACTCTTATAAAATAGGCTTTTTGCTGTATTTAGTGCTTTTGGGAACACCAGACCTCTTGGACCCAATACCACCACATGACTTCCTAGATGATGACCATTCTACAGGGTCTGATGTGTCAGCTTGCCCAGATCAGTTTAGAATGACTACTACACACTAACTGGTGGAGCATTACATGGCATCCCTTACTGTCATTAATAAGTATGCAGAGGATACTGGGCAAGGAACCAGTTGTCAGAATCAAGCTCTGAGAAGCCACAGGGTTTCAAGGTGCCTTTTTATTAAAAGAGCATTGTTATTTGCTTTAACTGTGGCATTACGAGCAGTGCCAATAATTTGCATTCAAGAGAGTGCATAATATAGGCAAGGTGCCTGACCAGGGATCTTTCAGTTTAGATAAAGCAAGTATTAACACAGGGGAGGTAAAGAATGAGATAGTTTTGCTCTTAACGGTTTGCATCTAGTTCAGGGGACCCTGGCTCTATTTCAGAAGAGGAATAAAGAGTATTCATGCCATGTCATAGGCCACTTGACGTGAATCCTGTTTTACTGATTTATTCTCAGAATGCAGTTGGTGACAATAAGTATATTTATAATGCAAAATGAGGATTTCTCAAATACTGGTAAAACCTTATATGGGGGAGGGAGCTAGCTTAGAACTTAAACATGAATAATATGTTTTAATGATATAGCAATTAAGTCAGTTTTGTTATTTTAGAAGTGCTAATTTTCTACTCATCCAAGGGAGAAGGGGGCTTTTGTTTTCTAAAACAAAAATTTTCAAACTGTCAGATTTCATACTACAGGCTGCAAGCCCTTTTGACATTCTCTTTTTGTGAGGCACTTTTGAAGTAAATGTGTTATTAGTACAGGAAAATTATGACTATTGTAAACAAACAATAACTACTAGTTTTTGTTGTATTTGTCAGACACGTGGTTATGGAGTTGTGGCAGCACTAAGCCACTTGAAAAGTCATTGATCCAAAGCACAGTATTTTCAGGGCAGCTATTGTAAATTCTTCCATAACAGAGTCATATTGGTTAGTTTATGACAAGCTCTGAAGCAGTCACTGGTTACAACCTGGAAACATTCACAGGGCAAAAGGAGAAACATTATTATATATGAGCCCCATCCACAGAGACAGCATGGGACCAACGTGAAGCCATACTGGGGTATCTCCCAGAGAGGTACTGGGGCCCCCACATCAACCCAGGGAACTGCTGACATGGGACCATAATAACATGGTGTTCACTCTACGTGGAATGGCAGTTTGGAGAGGTAATGAATGGGGTGGTGAAACTGGGGGGCTGAAGTGAAGTTCTAGGATCTCTACCCAAACTTCAGAATAGCAGATTTGAACATCTGTTTTACATACTGGACTTCTGAGCAAGACTATGTTTAAAGGGATGCTAATTATTTTTTAAATTGTTGTTTTGTTTTTTTAACTGATTTATAGAAAGGGTTAATGCTGGGCAAACAGAAAGGGAGTTGAAGGGAGAATGAAATTAAGTCAAAGCAAGAGGCATATTTCACATTGCGTTCTTGAGTTCTCATCTTTTCTGAGAAGTGGATGAAGGTAGGGTGTAGATGCCAGGTCAGAACATCCTAACAGCTTTGCTGGCTCAAGGACGGAATTAATTTAGATGATGAAGAGCAGGAATAGAAAAAAAACAAAAAACAAAAAACATAACAAAACAAAATGTCTTCTGAATGGAACTTTTAATCCTTGATATACCAAGCTAAGAATTTAGATTGTCTATTTTGTCTATTTTTTTTCTTAGCAGAAGCATTTAATTATAAGATTATGTTAATCTTATAATCTTAATCTTAATTTATTTCAGTTGACATGGCTAATTTTATGTGTTAACTTGGCTAGGCTATAATGTCCAGATGTTTGGTCAAATGCTAATCTAGATATTACTGTGAAGGTATTTTGTAGTATATTAAAAACTGAAAAATTCTGCAGTCTTATTTAACTTTGTGTAATCTAATTAAAGTAGTCATTAGGCATGTTTACAAATATCCAAGTTTCCCTCTACTTTCCTAGAAGCATAGTAAGTTTTACTTCCACACTCTTTGAAATTAGATGTGGTCTTATGATTTGCTTTGGACAAAAAAGTGTCAATGGAGTGACATGTAACATTTCTGGTTGGACCGATCAAAGCCACTTCCCTTTTTCCATGGACACTGCAGAATCATGAGTTAGATGGAATTTCAATCAGTCTGTTGCTGAGTGATGACAATGAGCAGTGCACCCCTCTCTGCTGATCTGCTTTGGACATGGTACACATGACTGAGAAATCAATTTTTTGTTGCCCTAAGCCAAATTTTGAGGTTGTTTGTTACTGCAGTGTAAGTTGGCTGATCTCATATCAAACAGGATTGTGGGGGGGAAAAAAGTTATGGGTTGCTGTAAGAAAACCCTAAAATACATGGCATGTGTTAGTAGGTAGGTTGCAAATATTAAGAAAACTGTTAGCAGAATCTGAAAGGATACCACAATGTTTTGCAATATCAAAATGTAAATGACCACAGAAGGGTTCAGGGCAATCCTTTCCTTTCACTTTGCATGTGAATTATTGCCAAAATCAATCAATCAATCAATCAATTTGGACTGAAATATTATATGGATGGAAAATGATTATCCAATATTTTTTTCATAGGCTAACTTTTATGCCTTCTACTGTTTACTCAAACTGCAATGCTTTTCCTCCTTCATAGTTTCCTTCACCTCATCTTATTCTTCATAGTTTAATTCAGATGGTACTTCTCAATAAAACTTTACCAGATTCAACATTTTGATTAATTGCTCACTCCCATTCATTTTGGATTGTACCTCATCTGTAGCATTTACTATCCTCTTCCTAATAATATGGTTAGGTTGTATATGTATCTCATCCCCATCAGATTGGAATCTCCTCTAAACCTGGAAACTTAAGAGATCGTAATATCTCCTACAGGACTTAGCACAGGATTTTACATTCATACTAAATTCAATGAATGTTCGCTGAATGGAATTATACTAAGAGCTAAGTCATGATACAATTATCAATAATAACAATAACAACAACAATAACTGAACTTTTTTAGTACTTACAACAGAAACTATAATAACACATTTATGGAATTATTTTATTTTTCATATTATGCTTATGTGGTAGGTATTGTTATCTCCATTTTATAGACAAGAAAATTGAGGCTGAGAGAGGTTAAGCAACCTAACTAAGTTCACACAGCTAATAAGCAACTGCCAGTTTGGCAAATGTAGATCTAGATCTTGGCCTCAGATGCAGAAAGATGTTTACAATTATACCTGCTCTATCGGCATGAGCTTGTATTTCTTTTTTACAATTTAGGATAGTCAACCCTATAATTAGGTAGATTTAGCATGGATCAACACAAAAATAAAATTTGGGCTGCATAAAAAGAAAGCAATAAAGAGAGAAATTATAAAAGACAAAGGGGACATACCCTGAAAAACAGACTACAAAAGCAAATTCAAAACTGTAAACAAAGTATTGCCAACATGGACAGAGAAACTTCAATTTGTAAAATTAAAAAAAAAACAACATAAAAAAACTAAACCACGAGCCATACATATTAGAGTACTGACTCTCCCTCGATGTCCAGGGCTTTGAGTGTGAGAAGATGTGAGAGAAGTGCACAGGCTTGGGAATGAATACAGAAAGGAATTCTAGAGGGTGAGAAGATAAGCCTGGGTATGCCTTATACAAAGAAGTTCACAAAACCCATTTTATATAAAACTGAGTCCCTAGGATGTAAACTAATTTGTCACTTGTTATACAGTTAAATACACTGAAATTAAAATACAAACCATCAGAACCCTAAAACTGTCTTTCTTGGTTCTGCTTTTCTCCATATTACTCAGCTTTCCCTGCCACTCGGGAAATGGCTAAAATGGCAGTTGGGAAAGACAGGGTAGTAGATATCTACCAAGTTGTCTCACCTGAACCTTCATGTCTTCAAAAATAGCTCAAAGGATTCTCACATCTGCAGAGTAATAGCAGTTTGCCCCTGGTAACCATTCTTCCCCAGGTGACCTCTTCTCTGGCCAAGGTTCCTGGGCTAGAAATGGGTTACTGGACATATCACTGATCTTCCTATCTTATTCTTTGACCCTACTTGAATTTTTCAGATATGATCACCCCCTTAACCAAACTGAGTAAGAAAAAGAAAGTCAGGCAAACTGGCAATCCTTTACTATGTAGCTGGAAACTATCAGCTCTACATATTTTGTGATGTGTACCAATTATTCAATCAAAGCCTATCTGCAGAGAGAAAATACATACCAGAAAGGAGCAGATTCAGTGCACTTGGCAGGTCCAGCTGTGCCCCTACCCTGGACTCCGTAAGACACCCACTCCATTAGACATCTTATGATAATTATGAATTCCCCCATTCTGCTTAATCCAACCTGATGGATTTAAGTCACTTGCAATAAAAATAATTTGACTCAAGACCTCAGGTGGATCTTGGTGGTGATCTAAAGATGCAATGTCAAGAAAATTGCCTGAAAAGCAGAGGGGTTTAGAGATTAGGACAAAAGGGAGATACTGAAAAAGTAACTGGGTTTAGGAAGTTATGGTCCAAACATGGAGTAAGGGTCCTTTTATATTGCACCTCATGTGGTAACAGATTTCCTGAGCAGGTAGAGTTATCAGAAAATGTGGTTCTGAACTGATCAATAGCAGATTGTTATGTGTTCACTGGGGTCTCCCTTGGGTTGAGAAGGAGTTGGAATGGGTAAGATGTTTTCTGTGACAGCCAGTGACAAAATAAATGGTAAAGGGTAGCAGAATATGCCATTGCAAAATATTCAACTTTGGCGTAAGAATTATTATGAACTGAAGGTAACTGAGAAAAGTACATATAAGCAAAGCTCTCTGTCCTCTCCCTAATCGCCCCTATAAGCAGCACATAATTTTATATAGTTTTCCCCACTCTCCTCTCCACCAGGAAGGACAAAAGTTAATCACCAGAGACAATTCTAGATTCTTATCCTCCCAGAGAAAGCACCAAAGAAATCTATATATCAAACTTTACTAACTAGCCCTTATCTTCCATTAATACCCCCCCAACATGTGTCTGCCTTTCCATAATTTGCCATCCTAGAAATTCAAAGTCCTTTTCCATTGTGTTTTGTCATTTGTCTAAAAATGTATTGTTCTTTTGTTAAGATAACATAAAAGCCCAAGTTCCAACTACCTCTTTGAGTTACTCATCGCTAAGTGCTCCCATGTTTATGAGCAATGCATGTTAATAAACTTCTGTTTGTTTTTCTCTTATCAATCTTTTGTCAGTCCAATTTATAGCACCCCAAGCAGAGAACCTAAAATGGGTAGAGGAAAGGATTTTTTCCCTTTTCCTACAGTGTAGACAGAATTTGAATTATGGTTGAGAAAGTTATTCCATTAAGTGTAATGGAAATGAAGTGAGGCAATAAATAAAAAGATCACAGATTGTAATATATAAGTGGGAAGAGATGGGAACTCCTTATGCAGTTTGTTACTATAAATAGTTCAGGGCTAACAGCATGGATGGATAACGGCAGGTTGGCAGCTGTTCATCACTGTGTTGTGTAGTTCACCATTTTAAAACCATATGTCATAATGGTTAAGAGCATGGAGACCAGAATCCCACTACCTAGATTTAAATCCCAGATGTGTTACTTTTAGCTTTGGAACTACTGGCTAGTTATTAAACCACTCAGTACCTCAGTTCCTCATTTATAAAAATGAGTGTATAATTTAATCATGGCTATGTAATATAACAAACTCACTGGCCTAACATAAACAGCATTCATTTTTGCCCACAGTTATATGGTTCAGTTAGATTTTTTTATGGTCTCAACCTCAGTGCTTCTTCTGATCTTAGCTGGACTATTTATGAATCTGACTCCCATGTCCATGTTCTTAAACTATATGCTATGTGGCTTCACAACCATAAGCTATATAATCTGCTGATCTTGGCTTGGTTCTCTCATGTATTTTGGATGAAAGCTAATCTAGGATGGCATTGGCTGGCACAGATCTCCTGTTTGTAGTTTCTCACTCTTAAGTGGGCTAGCTCAGTGATCTTCCTATCTTATTCTTTGACCTTTAATATACTACAAAATACCTTTAGGTTATTTTGACCTTTATGCCAAAGTTGAATATTTTGCAATGGCATATTCTGCTACCCTTTACCATTTATTTTGTCACTGGCTAGCTCATCATGTACACATGATGCTGGCAGGGTTCTGAGAGAGAGAGCAGAAATGTGCAAGGCCACTGAGTCCTGCACTCAGAAATGCCGTAACATCACTCTCAATGCACTCTACTGACCGAAGCAAATCACAGGATCAACACAAAATTCAGAGGGTAAAAATAAAGACTACCACTTGACAGAAGAATCAGCAATGCCATATTATAAAGGGTGTTTACAAAGAAGGATTATTTAAGTTAGAGGGTATTTTGCATTCAGTCTAACACAATGGGGATAATAATATCTACTAGACAGTGTTACTGTAAGGATTAAATGAGTTTAGCACAGTACTTGGACAATGATCAGTGCTTTTATTATTATCTTAATACCTGAAAGACACCAGGCAGAACAACACATATGCCACTTTTTAGCATGGGACAACAATGCTATGATCATGGGGGTTTTTACATGAGATTTTTAAATTCAAGTCAAAATATGTATCCATTATTGAACAGAGTAATTTTCTCCCAGTGTTTAAAACTTTAGGAGGCAAGAGGTCTAATCTCCACTTCCATTTTTGCCATTGTTTTACTGTGACTTTGGGCAGGATACCACAAATGCCCAGGCTTCCATACCTTTCAGTTGTAAAGTGAGGGGTTTGGACTGATAACCTTAAGTATCACTGTTAACTGCTGCTGAATTCTTCTAAGGATATTCTCCCAATTTTATTCCAACAACTAACAGGAAAGGATGAGTCTTCCTATTGCATCAATGGCTTTTAACAAGAGAGAATGCCAGAGGTAAATGGGCTGCTAAAGAGTAACCAAGAGCTCAAAGTGAATTGTCAAAAACAAATTGACCTAAAACAATTTTCTCAAAGTCAAATTGTTGGAAAGGATAAATTGGTCAAAAAGTATTATCTGATATGGATTTTTCATCTTAGTAATTTTGATGCACTTGAAGAAGCTTGTGAGTTTTCATGAGTCATTAAGCCTTTTTGTCATTTTTTTTCCAGAATTTTTGGGGGGGAACAAAAGTTCCTTTTCTTCCTCACTTCTAATTCACATACAGTCAATTATATCTGCTCTGCTTATTTGTCTGAAATGTAATTGTTCAAAAATCAATGTTTCCAACTACCAGTTAACATTATTTTATAACTTTTTGAAACTTGGTAAAATTTTTATAACTTTCACCCATATTTTTGATTAAAAATCTTACTTTTTTCTAAGTAATTTTGCTTTTTAAAATGTTTAGGTTCATTTTTTAGCCAGTGATGTTAACTTCATTTACTTAATGTTATTTTGTGTTCCATTTTGGTTGTACATCTTCTATATTAAAGGAAATTTTACAGAAAAGTATTTTTACTATTCAATGTTGCTGTCAGAATTGAAGCTATAATGAAAAATATGCACAGTCTCAATGTGGCTTCTCAGACAGCTTTAAGGTTAGGTTTAAATTTATCAACCTAACAATGTATAAAATGATAAATGAATAAAATTCTTGATAGCAGATGACTCCGAGCCATTGATATCTTCACTACAGAAAGGGGAGAAGAGAAATACATGCTAACTTTTCTAACCCAGTTAATCTTTACATTATTCTGATAGCAGAAAGACTTTAAGATTGAAATAAAAAACTCAGAATGTTCTAGGTGAATACAGTGAATCGAAACTTCAATGACATCCAATATCTTTATTTTCTACAACCAAACTTTACTATATCATGTCCTTAATTCTGCAGATTTCCTGGGGTATTATATAATAAAAGAACAAATGGCTAATTAAAACATATTTTAGACTGGCTTGTTTTGAGCAATTTGGTACAAAATCATTAAAGGTTTGCTAGGAAAAGCAAACATGACTGGATAAAAATGCATCATGAATTAAAAATAAAAGTTTAAAGATTGGAGAAAAATCCCCGGAATTCTGAAAAATGTCTTATTACATTCAAATTCTAAACACCTTTTCCAATGTTTCAACATTAATAATATACAAATAACCAATTACAAAAAGAGTCATGTTTAATGATTTTTACCAGTGTGGTTTAAAGCAAATTGTTTTCACCAAGATGGCTGATAACAAATACATTAGTGGTCAAAGCCAAGACCCTTCAAACGTCGCTAGGGCTAGCTCATGGTGCTGCTTCCAACAAGGCACGATTTGGTCCAAATTTGTTGACATAGTTTCTAATTCCTCAACTTCCTGCCTTCTGGTTTGAGTTTTCAGTTTTTACTTCCCCGCACATGTCTAATCTTGGGATTCTAGTCCCTGGCTTGCTCCTTAATTTACATCTAATGAGAACTAGTTCATGTTCTCAGCTCTCTGCTTTTACCCCTAGTTTTGTTTATTGACTCCTTTTCTTTTGGGAGGAACTAAAATGGGCCAAAATGCTCACCATATTTCTCCTCTGGATTATTTCTAGTTGTCATTCTGTCTATAATAAGGTTACTGTCTCAAGAGTTCCCTCAATTCCCTCTGGCTCCTATAATCAAACCTGGGCCACAGCACACTGGTCTCCAAGATCTTTCTGCCAGCTTCCAGTGGGCCTGATATTCTTACCTCTTCCTCCAGAGACACAAGGGTGAGCCAACCAGCAGCCACGTTTGTATTAAATGAACCACCCTTCTTGATCATACCTTATTGGACCAGAAATGAGCACTTAAAAAACTGGGTCCAATTTCTAGAATTTGGAAGATTATTATAGTCTTTTTAGGTGATTAAAATATATAGTCAGATGCTGAGGATGGGAGAGCATTTGGCATTATGTCAACAAGCAAATCAGAGAAAGCAGGCTTTTTTGTGTTTGTTTTTGCTTTTTTTAACCTCAGGAAGGTATTTCATTCTTCATTAAGCAATATTCCTTCACCAAAAATCAATGTTGGACAATTTAACATTTATTTCTACCCACAAGAGGCTGGCTCTCATTCAATTGTTTGTGGTATGTGTCTACTACTTAGCATCATTTCCCTGCTTAGTAAATCCATGTGCACTGTTACCAGACAAATTAAATTACCTGTGATCATTTACTTTTTAAGAATTGTGGTAAAATATACATAATATAAAATTTATCATCTTAACCATTTTTAGGTGTACACTTCAGTATTATTAAGTACCTTCACATTGTTGTGTGACCAATCTTCAGAATTCTTTGTGTTGCAAAACTAAAACTCTATACCCATTAAATAACATTTCCCCATTTTCCTCATCCTCCCAGCCCTGGCAAAATCATTTTACTTTGTGTCCTTATGAATTTGACTACTCCAGGCACCTCATGTAAGTGAAATCATAAAGTATTTCTCTTTCGTGACTGACTTATCTCACTTAGCATAATGTTCTCAAAGTTCGTCCTTGTTGTATTATACGTCTGAATTTCTTTCCTTTTAAGGCTGAATAATATACCACTATATATTGTACATAACACATTTTCTTTATTTTCTCACCTGTTGATGGACACTTGATTTGTTTCTCTACCTTTTTTCTATTGTAAATCTGCTGCTATGAACGTGGTTTACGAATAGAAACCCAGCTTTAAAATGGAGAGAAGAAGTTAAAAAACATACAGAGAAAATAAGAGACAATAAACAGAAGTTTTGCATAGCTTTCCTATTCCTGGTTCTCTTATCTATTGAAATCCACCTAAATTTCTGTTCTTGGGTTGTATGAGTCACCTCTATCCTTTTATAATAAATTCTCCTTTTTCACTTGCAAAAACTCAGGCTACTTTCTGTTATTTACAACCAAAGATTCTTGAGTAATATGTGGGTAAGAGAACTAAATAAAGACAAATTCAAATCATAACATATGTTCCTTTTATTCTGTAAATAAGAAATATGAGAAAATTTCAGTATTGACAAAGGTATTAAAAACTCTAAATATCAGTGTAAGTCAAAACACCAGTGAACTTCTATACTTTTAGTAAACAACTGAAAAATGAAAGAAAAGTTTCTAGATGAAACCTAAAAAGGAAGGTCAATGAAATTTGAAATTTTATTATTAGTTTTTGTTGTGTTTTTGTTTTAATTTTTCACTGTTTGTCTGAAAAGCCAGAACAATCCAACAGAGATGGAATTTTCTGTGAACAGTTTGTCCTTCATGAACTTCACAAATAAATGAACCATCAAGAGAAAAACAGATAATGCTATCACTTTTGCAAGTTTGAAACAGTCCTCCCAAATAGTCATTGTATGCCTCAATTTTTGTTGATCCCTTAACTTCATCAATTTTGTAATTACTGCTATAAAAGTTAAGGTAAAACATACTATTAGTGTCCATGGTGTCCAAACAGAAGAGCTGCTCTCATCCCACAGCTCATAGAAACAGCTGAAACAAAAACAAAACAAATCCCAACATAGACTCTCACTCTTGTCTTGTGGTTTTTATAACTGTGTTAGCTTGGAAATTTCATCGAGTCTGAAAAATTCTGAGTGATCTTTTCCCAAAAATGGCAGTGAATTTTCCTCTTCAAGAGAAAATTAATTTCTGTATGGGTTTGACACAGTCTTCTATCCATTTTCTCCAAAGTAACTTCAGTATTCAGACCTTGACACCCCACTCCCACAAAATTCTTGGTGTTTCTGCCTCTTGCTTTCCCACCACTCTTAATTTTCTCAGATGACCAGCTTCTCTTTCTCATCATACTTTGGCCTTGTATTTTCTTTAGCTTTTTTTTTTTTTCCCCATTTTTTTCCACACTGTCTGGATAGCTTCCTTTTAAAGACTTGATTTCTAAGAGACAGGGCTAAAGAAAGTATATATAACAAAGAGAGAGGGGAAGAGACATATTTTTAATGTTTCTAAGTGCTCATGCTGGTATTCTCTCTCTGTGCTGAGATGCAGCAACCTAAATTTATGGCATGTTTAGAGTTCTGTATTGAGAAATTACAAAGACCTTTGAAAATCATCCCCAAAGTCTTCTGAAGAAATTCATACATGCTGAATAGCTGAGCAGCCAGACATCTAGGAGAACTGGACTCTTGTAAATTTTCCTCAAGTTGAAACCCTTGTCTGACTAAATTTCTTTTATTAAATCAATGTTAAAAATGCACACAGAATTGGATAACTTCTCTTAAATGACTTTTCCCTAAAACAACCACTGAAGAATTACTAAAGTTAAATCTACTTTTGGCGTTAGAGAGATTAATTCAACAATAAAATGCCCTAGTTAGTTAGCGTTTCATATATATTCATGCACTCTAAAGGCCAGGAGAAAAAAAATCATCTTGTGTAGATTTAAAACACAGCTGCCTAAACAAAAGCAAAAATAAACAAGTGGGGCTACATCAAACTAAACTTCAGCAAAAGAAACAATCAACAGAAGAAAAGGCAACCTATGGAATTTTTGCAAACCACATATCCAATAAGCTGTTAATATCCAAAATATATAAGGAACTTATAACTCAAGAGCACAAAAACAAACATCCTAATGGGCAAAGGACCTAAATAGACATTTTTCCATAGAAGACATACAAATGTGAAACCAGTACATGAAAAGATTCTCAACATCACTATAATCAGGGAAATGCAAATCAAAACCACAATGAGATATCATCTCACATCTATCAAAAAGACAAGAGATAAATACTGGTGAGGATATGGAGAAAAGGGAACTCTTGTGCACTGCTGATAGAATTTAAACTGATGCAACCACTATGGAAAACAATATGGAAGTTCCACAAGAAATTAAAAAAATGAACTGTCGTATTATCTAGCAATCCCACTTAGGTACGGGCACCCAAAGGAAACAAAGCCATTATCTTAAAGAAATTAGATATCTGTACTCCCATGTTAATTCATCATTATTCATAATAGCCAAAATATGGAAACAACCTAAGTGTATCAGCAGGGGAATGGATAAAGAAAATATGGTATACATAGATATAGATATATGGATACAACGAGATACTGTCCTAAAAAAGAAGAATATCCCGTCATTTGCTACAACATGGATGAACCTGGAGGGCATTATCCTAAATGAAATAAGCCAGACAAATATTGCATGATTTCACTTTTATATGTAGAATCAAAAGAAATTCAAACTCATAGAAACAGAGAGTAGAAAAGTGGTTGCCACAGTATGGGAGGTTGGGGAAAGAGGAAGAGGTTGGTAGAAGGGTATAAACTTTCAGTTATAAAATAACTCTATGGTCTTAGGATCTAATGCATAACATGGCAACTAGTTGATAACACTGTATTGTATAACTGAATTTGCTCAGAGACTATAACTTAAAGTTCTCACCAAAAAAGGGGGCAGGGGAGAAAGTAGAGATACGAAGAGATGGATATGTTAATTAGCCTGAGGGCGGGAGAAATCCTTTAACAATGTATATGTAGAGCAAATCATCACACTGCACACTTTAAATATATTATAATTTTATTTGTCAATTATAGCTCAATAAATATGAAAAAACGCTTCCTAAATCATATAAAAATTACTTTGATTTTAAAAAAATATTACATATTAGTAATATGTAATAATACTAATGCATAACAACTGATAGCATAATAATACAGTAATACATAATAATAGTAACACATAGCAATTGATAGCATGTTATCTAGATGATAGTTCCCATTTTAGTATGAACATGTAAAAGCAAGTGATGAATTGCAGGCATCACAGCCTCTGTCAAGCTGAAATGCATATTAAATATATGAAATTTGTTATTTAATCAAATTTTTATCAATACTTATTATGGGCATTGTAGGGAAGAGATCCATACAAGACATGGGCAACTTCTCTCAAAGGACTCACTAGCCTAGTTGGAGAGACAATGTACATACACAAAAAGATTATTTAAAATACAATGTATAAACTGATAAATGTAAAAATTTCAAAATTATGAACAAAATTCTTAGATCCAGATAAAGGAAATATTCATTGACATGGATGGCATGGGAGGTTCCACACAAGGTGGAGGCTAAGCTTACTTTGGAAGAGTTTGTAGGTATCAGAGAAGTAAAAACTTAGAGTACTGCATCATACGTACATAGCTACAGGATGGATAATATGAATGATGACAAAAGCAAAATCATTCCTAGCCTGTTCAAGGGAGGAAAAATAAAAGAATTGAGCAATGTGTTGAGACAAAAGAGTTTTCAACAGAAAGAAAGAAACCTATCTGACCTCAATAAAGGAGAAAAAATCTTTTTAACAAGTGAACTAGTTACAGAGGTACAAGTGCTCTAACTTGATTGTTTCATTCAGAGAGTGAAACAAGTATCTAACTAAAGCAATCTTAATGACTTCCAACAAATATTTCAGTCACTTCTATGTTCATAGTTTCTAAGCCAAGAGATCATTTAATAGGAAAGGCACTTAACAAAAAATCGAAATAAAGCAAATTTCTCTGTAGTATATCTGTGGATATAATTTCTTCAAGATAATATTCATATATTTCTTTGAAAAAAACACATACAGATGTACACACATGCATACATGCCAAAGTTAAATACAAATAAAGATCATATTGCTCATATCTTATTTGTTTCTTTATAAGCAAAAGACTGAGATCTGTGAATAGAACTTTAGAGTTTAAAAATCAAGAAGCAAAATTTAATCAGTAAGAAAGATGAAAAATATTTCTTGTGCATCTTCATTAATGATAGGCATGAGACTGATGTTATAGAGCATAAAGAAGACTATTACCTGGACTGATGTACTTTATTCTCATAGAGGTCTTCTCAGATTGGATTATGTGCACACCTCAGGGTATATGGTTGTGTTCTGGATGCACAATGCCATGAGATAAATGCAGTGCATCTTCCTAGAGTAACAATTTTATCTGATGATTTAGAGGTAGGGTGGGCAAAGTAATTTAATAGTAAGTAACTCAAAACATAGTTTTTACATTAAAGCACATATAGAAAGATTATAATGCAGAATGCAAAATGCTCCTGAAACTTCATGGAAAAAAAATATGAGGCATCAAATAAATTTCCTCCATGTTTGGTTGCATAAGCTATTTCCCCAAATGGCAGGAGGAGCAGAGAAGCTACTTAGAGGGGTTTAGGGCAAGTTTATTCTCTTTAGAAGTACTTTGGGAGAAATTTTTACACTATCATTGCTCTAATAGATTCCTTATTTCTCCCATACATATGTATCCTACTTTTTATTTAATATTATTAGAAGAGTAGAAAGATGATGGGCAAGTAAGGTTGCTTTCCAGGTTTTAAGGACAAGTATAGCAGCCCAGTCTACTATTAGCAAGGTCCTTTAGTTCTTTATACATGGCCTCTGGAGCTGGAGGCTGGTGACAATACCTCCAACTCTATCTCCATCCTGTTTAGATGGTCCTGGGTCCCAAACACTGTTTGCTAGGGCTGTGGATAATGCCAGACAATCAGTTCAGTCTGCACCATTAACCTACAGGGATTAGTAGCTCTCTGTGCAATTGAATGTTCCCAGATTAGTCCCTGTGGTGAGCCACCTGCCAGGACTCAGCACATCACAGGCAAGCTAAGAAGCTGGTAAAAGATTTAAAGCTCAAACTTGAGCTGAGCAATCAGGATATTTTTCTCCCACAATTTACAGCCACTGTGGCATGACCTAATTTTTCATTCCCAGTTTGGCTTTTTTCTTTAAATTTTGCAGCCTGATTTATCTGATAGAATTTGTTAAAGGAAATTAATGGACGTAATTTCCCCATCAGAAAATTAGAAAACATACTGCAATCCAACATAACTTTTAACCTTCATTAAGTTCCCATTGTGAACACTTGATATGTATTAAAATAAGAGTTCTTGGCCTCATGCAAGTTAAGGGCTAGCCTTTCTTTTATGAGATGGAGACACTCAACCAATAACAGAAAAACATGTAGGGAGCTCCAAATCTGCAGAGTGTATCCAAGGTGTACAAATCATAAAACTCAGCCTTGACTTGACACTGCTGATACATTGATACAAAGTGGTATAAGGTTATCAATTTGCATGCTTAAGAGGGGATAACTGCTTTGCTATCAAATGAAATAGAGTAGGGAACAGATGTACTCTACTCTTGATTTAAATAATGAAAATAAAACAAAATATATAATAAGGCAGTTTTTATGATATTAGGCAATGAAAGGCTATAAATTCTGAGAGATGTAAAACAAGCAAGGAGTACACTGTGATTTCCCCAGCTTATTACCCCCTGAATGGTCCTGAGACTACAGTTCACAAAAATCACTCTCAAGGAAAGCCTAAAATTTCTCTGAGTAGAGTAGACAGAGCTGAAAATTTGGGGAGAACAAAGTAGCCAGTTTTGCCAGACAGAATCCTGGAAAAGAGACAGCTTACACAGAGAGAAAATCCCAGAGACTTAGAGCATCCTCCTCAGCTATTGATCAGTGCTACTAATGTGTGGAGATATTCCGCAAGGCTGGATAGAATTATCTCAAAGAAATATAAGGAACTATGCTCAGTGAATAGGAATAGTGCCTCTTTCCATCACCCAGACCAGGAAACCTAACAATTCATGGCACATTGGGTAAAATGTTCAGAAGTGTCTTGCCTCAGCAGTGGGGAATAATTAGCCCTAGACTAAATGCTGCTCTGTTCTTACATTTAAGATACAAATCTTTTAAAAATCTTAAAAGAGGGGCGCCTAGATGGCTCAGTGGGTTGGGCCTCCGCCTTCGGCTGAGGTCATGATCTCAGGGTCCCAGGATCGAGCCCCGCACCGGGCTCTCTGCTCAGCAGGGAGTCTGCTTCCCCCCTCTCTCTCTGCCTGCCTCTCTGCCTACTTATATTCTCTCTCTCTGTCAAATAAATAAATAAAATCTTTAAAAAAAATCTTAAAAGAAAGACCAAATTGGATCAAACTACTTCTTAGTAACCAACCTGTTTCAGAATAAAGCTCATGAATAGCTGTAGGAATATAAAAATATCTAGCACTAAACAAAGGACTAGTCATATCAGGCATGCAGAGTCAGGAAAACATAATTCATAATGAGGAGGAAAATCAATCTATTGAAACCAATTCAGAACTAACAGAGATATCAGAATTAGACAACAATGACATTAAAACAGTAATTATAACCATATTGCATATGTTAAAAAGACACAAATTGAACATCTAAAGATGAAAACTATAAAACATGATATAAATAATACTCTGGATGGGATTAATAACAGATTAAATATTACAGAAGAAAATATTAGTGAACCTGAAGACATAGCAAGAGAGATTATTCAAAATGAAACTAAGAGAATAATATATGAAAGAGCATCAGTGATCTATGTAATAACTTCCAACAGCCTAATAATAATGTTATTGGAGTTTCCAGAATACAGTAAAAGTATTTAAAGAAATAATGGCTAAAAGTATTCCAAATTGACTTAAAAACATATATTATATATAAATTACAAATATTATATATAAATGTACTTATATATATAAACTCTTAAATCCAAGAAGCTCAATACATCCTAAGTATAAGACACATGAAGAAAAGAATATCAAAGTACTTCACAAATTGTTAAAAAAAAAAATGATAAAGAAAAATACCTTGAAAGCAACTAGAGAAAAAAAAAAACACATTAAATACAGAGGACCAAAGATAAGAATAATGGCAGATTTCTCATAAAAAACAAGGCAAGTGGGATGCCTGGGTGGCCCAGTTGGTTAAGCATCTGCCTTCAGCTCATGCCATGATCCTGGGATCCCGGGGTCCTGGGATCAAGTCCCGTATCAAGCTCCTACCTCAGCAGGGAGCCTGCTTCTCCCTCTGCCTGCTGCTCCCCTGCTTCTCCCTCTGCCTGCTGCTCCCCTGCTTGTGCTGTCTCTTAATCTCTCTCTGACAAATAAATTTTAAAAAATCTTAAAAAAAAAAAACCACAAGGTAAGAGAGGAGAGCAACATCATTAAAGTAGTCACAAAGGGAAAAAAAAACCTGTTTACTCAAGAACTCTATACCTAGAAAAAATATCTTCCAAAATAAATGTGAAAAAAAAACAAATATGAAATAATTTGTTTTAAGGCATACAAAAGCTGAAAGAATTCATTACTAGTGGATTCACACCAAAAGATATGTTAAAGAAAGTACTCTAGGCAGAAAGAAAATAACATCAATTTAAAATATCTATTTACATAAAAGAATGAAGAGAACCAGAAATAGTGATGACATAGGTAAATACAAAAGTTTTTTCTTTTGAATGAAATGAAAAATGAAAATTTTCGTTTTTATTTTTTATTTTACTTTAATTCCAGTATCATTAACATGCAGTGGTATATTAGTTTCAGGTGTACAATACAGTGATTCAATAATTCCATACATACTCAGTGCTCATCATGACAAATGGACTCCTTAATCCCCATTACCTATTTAATCCATCCCCCTGCCCTCCTCCCTTCTGGTAACCATAAATTTGTTCTCTATAGTTAAGAATCTGTTTTTTGGCTTTTATCTCCCTCTCTCCATGGTTGCTAGGTTTCTTAAATTTCACATATGAGTGAAATCATATGGTATTTGACTTTGACTTATTTCACTTAGAATTATACTCTTTAGCTCCATCCATGTTGTTGCAAATGGCAAGATTTCATTCTTTTTTATTATCGAATAATATTTCATTGTGTATAAAAATATATACCACATCTTCTTTCTCCATTCATCTATCCCTGGACATTCAGGCTGTTTTCATAATTTGGCTATTGTAAATAATGCTGCTATAAACATAGTGTTGCACATATCCCTTTGAATTTGTGTTTTTGTATTTTCTGAGTAAATACCCAGTAATGCAATTACTGGATCATAGGGTAGTTCTATTTTTAACTTTTTGAGGACCCTCCATACTGTTTTCCACAGTGGCTGCACCAGTTTGCATTCCTACCAACAGTGTACATCCTTGCCAACACCTGTAGCTTCTTGTGTTTTTTATTTTAGCCATTCTGACAGGTGTGACGTGATATCTCATTGACTTCTGATATGCATTTCCTTGATGATGAGTAATGTTGAACATCTTTTCATGCGTCTGCTGGCCATCTGGATGTCTTCTTTGAAGAAATGTCTGTTCATGTCTATTGCCTATTTTTTAATGGGGTTGTTTTTTTGGTGTTGAGTTGTATAAGTTCTTTGTATACTTTGGATATTAACCCTTTATTAGATATGTCATTTGCAAATATCTTTTCCTACTACTGCTTTTTAGTTCTGTTGATTATTTCCTTCACTGTGCAGAAACTTTTTATTTTGATGTAGTCCCATCAGTTTATTTTTGCTTTTATTCCCCTTGTCTCAGGAGACCTTTCTAGAAAAACGTTGCCATGGCTGATGTCAGAGAAATTACTACCTGTGCTCTCCTCTAGGGTTTTTATGGTTTCAGGTCTCACATTTAGGTCTTCAATCCACTTTGAATTTATTTGTGTATGGTGTTAGAAAGTGGTCCAGTTTCATTCTTTTGCATGTAGCTTACCAGTTTTCCTCCCAACACCATTTGTGGAAGAGACTGTCCTTTGCCCATTAGACATTCTTTTCTACTATGTCAAAGATTAACTGACCACATAATTGTCAAAAGATCTTTTCTTAATATTTAAATCTCTTTAAAAGATATAACTGACTCCATAAACAAAAATAATAACATTGTATTAAAAGTTTATAATAAGTTACACTTTATAAAATGTTAATAAAATGTACCACAACAGCAGCATAGGGGAAATGGAAGTACACTATTATAAAATTATTATATATAAAGTGGTATAATCTCATTTGAAGGTACACTGTGATAAATTAAAAGGGCCATAGTAAATAATCTAACAAAGGAGATAAAATGAAAACATTCAATTAATGCAAAAGGAGGCTGAAAATGAATGAATAAAGAACAGATGGAATAAATAGAAATCAAACAGCAAGATGATAGATTTAAACCAACCATATACATAATCCCATTAAATTTACATGATCTTAATTTAAAAAGTTAAATGGTCTTAAAAGGCAGAGATTGTCAGATTGGAAAAACTGAAGAGAAGGGAATACTGCCCACCTCATTCTATGAGGACAGCATTGTCCTGATCACAAACCCAGACACAGATATTAGGAAAAAAACAATTACAAACCAGTATTTCTTATAAGGAAAATTTTCACAAATCAAGTCCTAATATATATAAAAAGGAATTATAGGGTTTATGCCAAGAAAGCAAAGTTCATTTACCATCTATCAGTCAGTCAATATAATTTTCCACATTAATCAATTTAAAAAGGAAACTGTGTGATAATTCAATAGATGCAGAAAAAGCATTTGACAAAACCCAGCTAATAAATACTCTCAGCAAACTAAGGAGAAAAGAACATGTTCTTAACTTATAAAAGGCAAAAATGTACAGTTAACTAATTTTTTTAAAGATTTATTTATTTATCCTTAGAGAGAGAGAGAGAGAGAGAGCACAAGTGGGGGGAGGGGAGCAAAAAGGAGAGAGAATCTCAAACAGACTCTGCACCAAGTGTGAAGCCCAATATGTGGCTCAGTCTTACAAATCTGAGATCATGACCTGAGCTGAAACCAAGAGTCAGATGCGTAACTGACTGTGCCACCCAGGCAACCCAGTTAATTTCATTTTTAATGGTGAAAGATGGAATGTTTTCCCCCTAAAATTAGGAACAAGCTAAGGTTATCCACTCTTAGGACTTCATATATATATATATATATTTCAATGATTCTAGTTGCACATAACGCCCAGTGCTCATCACCGTACATGCCCTCCTTAATACCCATCACACAGTTACCCCATCCTGTGACCCCTTCCCTTCTGTAACCCTCAGTTTGTTTCCTGGGCTCCAAAGTCTCTCATGGTTTATCTCCCTCTCTGATTTCCTCCCATTCAGTTTTCCCTCCCTTCCCCTGTGGTCCTCACTCTATTCCTTATGTTCCACATATGAGTGAAACCATATGATAACTGTTTTTTTCTGACTGATTTGTTTCACTTAGCATAATCCCCTCTAGTTCCATCCATGTTGATGCAAATGGTGGGTATTCATCCTTTCTGATGATTGAATACTCTTAGGACTTCTATTCGGCACTGTGTTGGAAGTTTAAGTTAGTGGAATGAGGCAAGAAAAAGAAATAAAGGCATTGGAAAGGAGGGTGAAAACTCTTTGTTCACAAACAATATGATCATATTGTTGGAAAATATAATGGAATCTATATATAAGCTACTAGAACTAATAAGTGAATCTGGCAATTTGGGAGGATACAAAATCAAAATAAAATATCAACTGTACTTCCAAATATTAGCAATGAACTATCAGAAATTAAAGATAAATATATTACTTATAATATTATAAAAGTACTAAGGGATAAATACAATAAATAACTGCAAGATTTTTACAGTAGATACTATAAAACTGCCAAAAGAAATTAAAGACTTAAATAAATGTCCATGGGTCAGAAGACTCAGTATTGTCATGATATCAATTTTCTTCAACTTGATCTCTATATTCAAAACATCCCTTTGAATCATAAGAGGATTTTTGTGGAATTTGACAAACTGATTCTAGAACTCATATTGAAACATAAATGAGTTACAATAACTTAAACAACTTTGAAAAAGAAGAACAATATTAGAGGGTTAAAATTACCATTTTCAAGACTTATTATAAAGTATTAGTAATCAAGATAGTGTGCTTATTAGTATCCCAAGAAACAAACAGATAAAACTAACACAATTAAGAGCCCAGAAATAAACCCACACATAAATGAACAGCTAATTTTTTAAAAAAGTGCAAAGGAAATTCATTGGAGAAAGGACAGTCTTTTCAAGAAATGGTGCTGTAATAACTGATTACTCACATATAAAAAATGAAGACTAATCCAAACTTTATACAAAAATTAATTCAAAATGGATCCCCTAGACAAGACCTAAAACTGTAAAACTTTTTAAAAGAACATATAAGAGAAAATTCTTGTGACCTTGGGTTACTAAAAGATTTCTTAGCTATGACGCCATAAGAACATTCCATAAAAACAAAAATTAAAAATTGATAAATTGGACTTAATTCAAATTTAAAACTTCTGTTACTGAAAGACACTGCTAACTGGATGAAAAGATAAGCTCATCACTAATTTGAAAACAAAGAACCCTATTAAAAAATGAGCCAGGGACGCCTGGGTGGCTCAATGGGTTAAAGCTTCTGCCTTAGGCTCAGGTCATGATCTCAGGGTCCTGGGATCGAGTCCTGCATCAGGCTCTCTGCTCAGCAGGGAGCCTGCTTCCCCCTTTCTCTCTCTGCCTGCCTCTCTGCCTACTTGTGATCTCTCTCTGTGAAATGAATAAATAAAATCTTAAAAAAAATATGCACCATTCTGGTGAGTGGTGTTGATAATGGAGGAGGCCATGTATATGTGGAGGTAGGGGGTACATGGGAAATCTCTGTACTACCCTCTCAATTTTTTGTAAATCTGAAACTGCTTTTAAAAATAAAGTCCCTTAAAAAAAAGATAATCATACTGGGAGAAAATATTTGCAAAGTTAAAACACACAAAGAGTCCTCAAAACTCACAAGTAAGAAAACAACCCAGTAAACAAATGGGCAAAAGATTTGAATGGATACTTCTCCAAAGAAAATATAAAGACATATGTGTGGCAAATAAGTAGAAATATAAATAGCATTAGTCATTAGGGAAATGGAAATTAAACCACAATGCTATACCACTAGGCACCTCTTAGAATGACTAAAATTAAAAGGACAGACCATAGCAAGTATTAATAAGAACTTCAAGAAAATGAAAGTCTCAGACATTTTGCTGATGGGAATTTTAAATGACATCACCACTTTGGAAAACAATCTGACAGTTTCTTAAAAAGTTAAACATCCAGTTTCTATATGGTCCAGCTATTCTACTCCTGAGTAGTAACCCAAGAGAAAAGAAAGTACAAGTCCTTACAAAGTCTTATATACAAATAAACCACCCAAATGCCCATCAAAAGGTGAATGAACAAACAAATCATATTATACCCTTAAAATGGAACACTATTCAGTAATAATTAGGCTGAATGAAAGAAGCCTGACTAAAAAAGAATACATTTTGTATAATGCCATTTACATAAAGCATGTAATTTATGTATGAATCCAGTGATCCATAGAACATGAAAACTAATCTGCAGTAATAGTGGATTAGTACTTGTCTGAGGAAGGGTAGAGAGAGTGGCACTAAAAAGGAATTGCAAAGAGTATGAGAAAACTTTCACAGGTAAAGAATATGTTCATTATCTTATTTTGGTAATGGTTTCATAGGTTTATACATATGTCAATATGTTCCGTGTATTGTATGCCAATTACAAAGCTCTTTATTTTTAAAGGGGGATAAATCATCCCTATGCAAAGTATACTCCTACCTATTTAACATATCTTTTTCTATCCTTGAATGTATGAATCAAATATAATCATTTGTATCTAACACTGTTAGTTTCCTAAAACCATGGTGCCCATCTACATAGTTCACCCAATAAAGTGTATTCATATACATGCCAACTGCCCACAGGTTGAGGAGTTAGATTTTTAGGTTGTCCCTTATTCTAATCTACTTTGTCACTCTTTTTTTTTTTTTTTAAAGATTTTATTTTTATTTATTTGTCAGAGAGAGAGTGAGAGAGAGATCACAAGTAGGCAGAGAGGTAGGCAGAGGCAGAGGGAGAAGCAGGCTCCCCGCCGAGCAAGGAGCCCGATGTGGGACTCGATCCCAGGACCCTGGGATCATGACCCAAGCCGAAGGCAGCCGCTTAACCAACTGAGCCACCCAGGCATCCCTACTTTGTCACTCTTGAATACAAACCTCAATCCTTTCTTCTTTATTTTTAGTCAACCTCCTCAATTTTCAGTTTGAAGTGTGTCCTTCTAGTTGTTAACTGTAGCTCATCTCCAGACAATGATTTTGGATCTTTATCTCAGCTACATTTCCATAAACCCCCTTAGACCAAATCTTCCTAGTCACCCAAGACTTCTACAGTGGTGGTCTACTTCCATTTGATCACTGACTCCAGGAGCAGAATCATGAAACTAATGTGAAGTCCTGTAAGAACTTAAGAGAGGTAACTGATGCACGCAGGAATATGGCATAGTGGAAAGTACCACATGCTTGTTCCCCTAAAGGATTTCTAAAAAACTGAAAAAGTTGTTTAAAAAAACTATTCTTAAATCCTGATGAGGCATCAGAGCCAATATAAGAGGACTCAGGAGATATGTTGCTATCTTGAAAGAAATGTCCATTTTATGAGATTACAGAGTCTTAAAAGTTGAGAGACAAATGGAAGTATTTGATATCTAGAAGGCATAGTTCATGGGAATTGTCACCACTTTCGGCCATTAAACACAATGGCTGAGGACACTCTGGAGCCCAGCCTATGGAAGCAACAAACCAAGTGACTAACTGCGCAAATAGAATTGTTTGGGGGGAAGGTCCATTCTCCTTTTAAACTAGCATTAATCACTCAGTATGACTTACTCATGAGTCCTGAGTCTGACGGCTTAAACTTCACTCTACTACTCAAAGAAGTAAGAACGACAGTTTCCTTTCAGGAAATCTGATGAAACTGAAAACCCTGACGTACTGGTTTGGGGCTCAAGTCAGTAATGACGATTCTAAATTTATAACCTGGCCCTTAAAACCCCAGTGGAAGGTGTGGCCCAGAAAGAGAGGACTCTTTAAGGTCATTTAGGAATGTAATTTTCCTCCATAGGCCACTACAATGGTATCTTTTGGGTCTCAGCCCTTGTGGACCAAAATATACTCAATCATTCATCTCAGGTAACTAAGGCATGAAGTCAAAGAAACTTTCTAAGGACAAATATGAACCTGTGCTTGGTCTAAATAATAAGCTATGAAATGATTAACTCTTAGATATTTGAGTTTTGCTGAAGCCCCACCTCCACACTTAAAAAAAGTAGCAAACCAAAAGAAATGTGAAACAAATACAGTAACAATGCTAAATAACAGATTTCACTATATTTGGCTCATTTTTGTTCAAATGACTACACTGATTACTTGACCTGGCAGCTTGGGCAAGGAAAATAGACTGGGGGGTTATGGTTGCAGATTATGCACAAAATCTTGATACAGAGTTAATATTTTCAACAATATATTATAGACTTCAAAACAAAAATTCAAATAATTGTTTTTAATTTTTCCATTGTTATACAATAACTCTAAAATTAGATCAATTAAGAATCAACTTAGGGGGCACCCGGGTGGCTCAGTAGGTTAAGCGTCTGGCCTTGGTCATGATGTCAGGGTCCTGGGATCAAGCCCCATATCGCATTGGACTTCCTGCTCAACGGGAAGCCTTCTTCGCCCTCTCCCTCCACCCTTCACCCTGCTCATGCTCTTTTTCTTTCTCTCTCTCTCAAATAAACAAAATCTTTAAAAAAAGGATCAACTTAAATTTTCTTTTATATACACAGTACTTAGATCTATTTTTGCTCTGTGGGGCAGAGGGGGAAAAGAAGGAACAGAATGAGGGAAAGGTAGATAGTTAAAACCAGCAAATTGTGGGTTACTAATTCCATGTGAAGGGACAGAGACAGAACAACCCAGTGCCATATGCTTATTATCCAATTCTAAGTAGAATAAGTAAAAAACATATACTTACAGCAAATTTTTCTGTGCTATAAGTACAAATTCCACTGAATTCCACAAGTTTTTATTCTTCAAAAGAAAAATTTTTAGGAAATATGAATAGCTGTTGGCTTTATCTTAGTGGATTTTTTTTAAAGAATACATGACAGTACCTCAGGGCAACACCTGCCAGTATAGCAAAGGCCAATAGCTTAATTTGAGTCACCAAAGTAGTGTGAGAAATTTCAACACTCTATCCACAACATAAGAGCCATTTACTGCCCTTTGCAGGGTAATAAATTGATTTTGCTCCTTTTAAAAGAAGACGTTTTACTTAAATTGTGCAAACACAATTTACAACAATTAGCAGCAGTGTGATTCTTAGACAATGGGGCCAGCTCAAAATGGGCAACTCACAAACCACAATTTCTAATCCAGCAGATGGAAAAGGATCCAAAATTTTATATATACTTTTATAACTTTGCTTTTTAATATATAACACAAAGATATTTTAATACAAAATACTAAAAACAAAAACACTGTCCTAATATATATGAAATATATATATTTGAAAAAAGTGTCAATATTTAATCTATTATTGTGGGTATTAATTGTAATACACTTGCTTTTCCTTCCTTTTATTACACCCCTGGAATGTTAATGGCAGAGATAAACTCTGATATGCTCAGGCATTGCAAAAGACATTACCCAGAGCATTTTGCTGAACTATGGCACCCCTTACATTGATGGAAGAAAATCAAAGACTCCATAATTTAGAACTTATTTTTTAAAGGGACTTCATGAATTACTTCCCGCATGGTTGAGTGGCAAATGCTGAGGACTGCAACATTCCCATAAATATATTCTGACATGGCCATCACCATACAAACATGAACTCTCCCACTGCTGCTTGAAACTGCACAATAAGGATCCATTCCTTGCATTCATTAAGCTCCCTATAGGGTAATACATTTTTTTAAATAAATCTTATTTTAGTTATTTAGTCTTTTTGGTTTATAATTAATTTAGTTTATTTTTATTCAGTTTATTATTTAATTTCATTTTGTTTTATCTATACAGGAAAACTGAAAACAGAGAGAGTTTTCCTATACCCCAGTACCCAGTTTCTCCTATTACTAACATATTAATATGGTACATTTGTTACACTTCATGAACCAGCACTGATATATTATTATTAACTAACATGCATACTTTATTCAGATATCTTTTGTTTTTACCTAATGTCTTTTTTTCTATTCCAGGATCCCATCTATGATACATTACATTTAGCCATCTGTCTAGTTAGGCTTCTTTTGGCTATCACACGTTCTCAGACCTCTTTTTATGGTTTTTTGGAGGCTGACCCAGAGATGAAGTGCCCTTCTTATTACATCATTTCATGGTTACAGTGTTATGACTTATCACTGTTGATGTTTACCTTGATCACCTTGGCAAAGGTAATAGCTATTGGATTTCTCAACTTTAGAGTTACTTTTTTCTTCCCATTTCTCATACTTGAAGTAAGGGAACTCAGTTATGATGAACCTAATGAGTGGGAAGTTATGCTTCATCTCCTTGAAAGCAGAATATTACATAATGTATTTTGAATTCTTCTGGTGAAAGAATTATCTCCTGACTCTATTTATTTTTTTGATCATTAATTCATATCAGTTATAGGCCCATATACATTTATTTTACAACCTAGATTATAGACCAATGCTACTTTTTTATTTTTTTTATTTTCTTGCTCAAATTTTTTCAGGTTTGTCCACAGGAGCTCTTTCAGTAGGCCCCTGCTGTATCACTTTGACATACTCCCATAATTATGGGTTGGTTTGTTTCTTCTTAACATTATCTGACTCTTGGGGTACCAGGGTGGCTCAGTCAGTTAGGCGTCTCAGTTGGCTCACGTCATGATCGCAGAGTCTTGGGATTGAGCCCCACATTAGGCTCCCTGCTCAGTGGGGAGTCTGCCTCTTCTCCCACTGCCCCTCCCCCTGCTCATGCTCTCTCTCTTTCTGTCTTTCTCACTATGATAAATAAAATCTTAAAAAAAAAATTATCTGACTTTCTACTAGTATAAGATGCTCCAGAATCATCTTGTATATTTTTCATTCCATTCTAGAACCAGCCATTTCTCAAAAAAATATATAGTTCCTTTTATTAGAGAATATTAGAAACCAAGGTCATGGAGTTAAGTGTGCTTGTTGATATTGGAGTGCCATTGATTCTAGGTTCTATCAACTGACAGAGTAAAGAAGTGCATGTGTGTATACTAATACATGCAGATACACCTGTACATACCTATAAATCATTCTGTATGTAATGATCTGTATTATATTAAGGTACACACGAGTTCATACTGATGTCTCCAACTCTGGAGATATTTATCTTTCTAGCCTTCTACCCTTGCTTCTCTGCAGACTTTCACTCCAAAATTGAAAAACCTGGCTCGCATTATCTATCATCCATTTACTTGATTGTTTACTGGCAGTATGCATGTATAGTGGCATCAGAATTGCTAACCTGTGAGAAATAACTTTAACAACTTTAGAGCACAATGCTTATGCTTAGTTTTACCGCCAGTCTTACAAGCTTCTCTCATTTCCAAAGTTACTCAGATCAATACTTGTTCCTTCTAACCCTTTCAATGGGGTTGTTTCATATCTTCCTAATAGTTAGACTGCATTACCACATTCTACATTCCATCCTGGGATCCCCAAACCTCCTAAATTATTTTTTAATCATTGCATACAGGGGTGCCTGGGTGGCTCAGTCAGTTAAACATCCTACTCTTGATTTTGGCTCAGGTCATGATCTCAGGGTCATGAGATCGAGCCCCACGATGGGCTCCGCTCAGCACAGAGTCTGTTTATCCCTCTCCCTCCCCCTCTGCCCGTCTCCTCACGCTGTCTCTCTAAAATAAATAAATAAAATCTTTAAAACAAATAGTTGCATAAAGATTCACTCTTTGTGTTACAAAGTCCTATGCCAAAGGCATAGTGTCATGTATGCACTGTTACAGGATAATACAGGATCATTTCACTGCCCTAAAAATCCCCTGTGCTTCAACTATTCACCCTTCCTTCCTTCCCAGTGAATCCCTTGCAATACTGATCTTTTGTTTTGCCTTTTCCAGAATATCATTTAATTGCAGTCATACACTAGTTGACATTGCAGGTTGGCTTCTTTCACTTTCAATATGCATTTAGGATTCACCCATGTGTTTTCACAACTTAACAGTTCATTTCTTTTTATTGATGAATAATATTCTATCATAAACACATACCACAGTTTGTTTATTCATTCACCTATTGAAGGACATCATGGTTGCTTCCAGTTTCTGGCAATTTATGAACATAACTAGGAGTATGATTGCTTTATCAAATTATTAGAATATGTTTAGCTTTGTAAAAAAAAAAAAAAAAACAACCTGACAAACTGTCTTCCAATGTGACTATATCATTTTCCATTTCTATCAGCAATTAATGAGGGTTCCTGTCACTCTTCATCCTCATCATTGATTAATATTGTCAGTTGCTGTTTAATTCCATTGTGGTCTGAGAACATACATGGTATGACTTCTATTCTTCTGAATTTGTGAAAATGTGTTTTATGGTCCAGATTGTGGTCCATCTTGATGAATGTGTCATGTGAGCTTGAGAAGAATGTGTATTCTTCTGTTGTCAGATGGAATACTCCATAAATGTCAATTAGATCAAATTGATCAATAGTGCTATTCAGGTCAAATTCACCCTTACTCATTTTCTGAATGCATAACCTATCAATTACTTAAAAAGTAGTGTTGAAACCACCAGCTTTAATAGTGGATTTGTCTTTTGCTCCTTTCAATTCTATCAATTTTTTCCTCACATATTTTGATATTTTGTTATTAGGTGCATTTCATTTAGGATTGTTTTATCTTCTCAGAGAATTGACTCCTTTATCATTATGTAATGTTCCTCTTTATCCCTGATAATCGTCTTTGTTTTGAAGTCTGCTTTACCTCAAATTAATATAGCTACTTCAGCTTTCTTTGATCAGTGTTAGCACAGTACATCTTTTTCTATTCATTTACTTATAAACTATCTGTGTCTCTGTATTTCAAGTGGTCTTCTTGCAAACAACATATAGTTGTGGACAACACATAGTTGGGTTCTTTCTTGTCCACTCAGGCAATCTGCATCTTGAATTAGTATATCTAGGCCATTCACATTAAAGTGATTACTGATATAGCTGGATCAATATCTACCATATTTACAGCTGTCTTCTATTGGCTGCATTTGTTCCTTGTTTCTTTTTGTTTCTATATCATTTATTTCTGCTCTAATCTTTATTAGTTCCATTCTTCTGCTGGCTTTAAGCCACATTTGTTGTTCTTTTTCTAGCTCCTTTAGATATAAGGTTAGGTTGTGTATTTGAGATTTTTCTTGCTTCTTGAGGTAGGCCTGTATTGCTGCTATACACTTCCCTCTTAATGACCGCTTTTGCTGCATCCCAAAGATTTTGGACCACTGTGGTTTCATTTTCATTTGTAATTTTTATTTCTTCTTTAATTTCCTAATTAACCTATTCATTCATTAGTAGGATCTTCTTTAACCTCCATGTATTTGCTGTCTTTCCACATTTTTTCTTGTGGTTGACTTCAAGTTTCATAGCATTGTGACTGGAAAATATGCATGGTATGATCTCAATCTTTTTGTATTTGTTGAGGCTTGATTTATGATCCAGTATGTAATTTATTCTGGAGACTGTTGCATGTGCACTCGAAAGTAACATATATTCTGCTTTAGGATGAAATGTTCTGAATATATCTGTGAAGTCCATCTGGTTCAGTGTGTCATTCAAAGCCATTGTTTCTTTGTAGATTTTCTGCTTAGCTGATCTTTCCATTGCTGTAAATGGGGTGTTAAAGTCCCTTACTATTATTGTACTATTATCAATGAGTTTCTTCATGTTTGTTATTGATTTACATATTTGGATGCTTCCAAGTCGGGGACATAAATACTTACAACTGTTAGATCTTCTTTATGGATAGACCCCCATGTTACAATATACTTCCCTTCTGCATGTCTTGTTACAGTCTTTATTTTAAAATCTACTTTGTCTGATATAAGCCGGTTACCCCAGCTTTCTTTTGACATCCATTAGCATGATAGATGGTTCTCCATCCCTGTACTTTCAATCTGCAGGTGTCTTTGGGTATAAAAGGAGTCTCTTGTAGGCAGCATATAGATGGGTCTTGTTTTTTACCCATTCTGATACCTTTGTCTTTTGATTGGAGCATTTAGTCCATTTACATTTAGAGTGATCATTGATCGATACAAATTTAATGCCACTGTATTACTGTTCAATCATTGTTTCTGGGATTTTCTCTGCTCCTTTCTAGTTTTTGTCACTTTTGGTCTTCCTTTCCCACTCAAAGAGTTCCCTTCAATATTTCTTGCAGGGCTGGTTTAGAGTTCACGAACTCCTTCAGTTCTTTTTTTGTCTAGGAAGCACTTTATCTCTGCTTCTATTCTGAATGACAGCCTTGCTGGATAAAGTTTTCTTGGTTGCATATTCTTCCCATTCGGTGTTTTGACAATATCCTGCACTTTCTCCTGGCCTGCCAAGTTTCTGCGGATAGGTCTGCTGCTAACCTTATCTGCCTTCCCTTTAAGTTAGAGATTTCTTTTCTCTTGATGCTTTTAGGATTTTTTCCTTGTCTCTGTATTTTACAGATTTTACTATGATATGTCTTGGTGTTGGCCTGTGTTTGTTGATTTTGATGGGAGTTCTTTGTGCCTCTTGGATCTGGATATCTGTTTCCTTCCCCAGATTAGGGAATTTTTCAGCCATAATTTGCTCAAATAAACCTTCTATCCCTTTTTCCCACTCTTCTTCTTCTAGGACTCTTAAGATACAAATGTTATTATGCTTTATGGAGTTGCTGAGTTCCCTAGGTCCACATTTGTGATCTAATATTATTCTTTTCCTCTTCTTTTCAACTTCATTATTTTCCATAATTTAAAGAAGATAGATTATAGAAGATATCAGTTATTTGTTCCTGTGTTTCTTCCATCCTTGTGATCATTACATCCAGTTGGTTTTGCATCTTGGTTATAGCAGTTTTTGTTTTAGCCTGACTAGTTTTTAGGTCATTTATCTCTGCAGTAAGGGTCTCCCTGGTGTCTTTATGCTTTGGTCAAGCTGAGCTAGTGTCCTTAAAATTGTTGCTTTAAATTCTGGATCAGGCATATTACTTGTAACTGTTTCGATTAGATCCCTGGCTATGACCTTTTCCTGTTTTTTCTTTTGGGATAAATTCCTCTGTCTTGACATTTTGTCTAAGTTTCTGTCTTCTCTGTGTTAGGAAAGCTTGTTATGTTTCCTGCTCCTGAGGGTAATGGCTTTATGAAAAAGAGGTTATATACTGTACAGGGCCTGATGCTTCAGGAAGTATTTCTGGTAAATGCTGTGTGCACTCTGCTGCTGTGTTTTGGCTGGTCTTTCCCTCAGGCCAGTCCTCTGCAGAGTTTCTCCTTACCTGCAGTGGGGATCTTGTTTCTTCTTGCCTGTAGTGTTTGGATCTTGCCCAGAGTGTGGCGAGTCTTAACTAGATGTGCTCTGGTCTGCCTGTTAAAAGGGGCCAGATCCTATTTCCACTAGAGCTGAGGCTTTGCCGCACTCTACGGTCAGTTGACTTGGTGCATGCGGGAGGTCTGTGCTGGTCTTCTGGTGAGAGGCCTGCTGCTCTGGTTCTCAGGCACACTTGTCTAGTAAAAAAGCATCTGCCGAGCACAGGGGGGCGGGGCTTTGTGTAACTGGCTAAGGCCTCCACTATAGGCACTGTGTTGCTCAATGAAGTTGGACTGTGCTGATGGGCAGGGGAAACAAATGGAGCTCTTTCCCTCTGCCCCAGATTGGGGAGTTCGCACCAGCCACTGTCTGGGAAGCCCTCACAGAAGAATGAACAATTTCCCTCGATGTGTCCCACAGATCTCTCAGATCCCTGCCTTCATCCTGTCTGTGTTTGGGCCATCTGCCCAACCGGTAGTGCAGTGCACCTGTTTTATCTCAGGCATGCTGGCTGAGTTTCAAAACTCTAAACTTCAGGGACCCAGAACAGCATGGACCCACATTGGTCCTCTGGGGCAGGGTCTCACTGAGCTGGAGCTGGTGCCAGTTTGTCGCAGGTTAGTCACACCAATGTGCAGGAGCTTGGAGTTTAGAGTAAAGCACAGCAAAAAGCTGGAGTCCGGGTTAGCTGCCCTCCACAGGTATCTCTGCCCCTCTGCTAGGGAATGGTGCAGTGCAATGGTGCCCACTGCTCTTTTTTCCCCTGAGAGGCAATGCCATCTCTCCAAGATGCACTCCATGAAGAGCAAAAGGTCTCTCCCAGTGCATCCCAGGTGATCCTCAGATAGTGCACTTGCCTCCCAGCCTTTGCCTTCCTTCTACAGAAGAGCACTGCGTTGCCTACCATGCTCCACACCAACCACAGCACAGACTTTCAAAAGTCCAGTTTCTGAGCTCCATTGGTTTTAAAACTCACATCATCAGCCCCTCTTGTTTTCCTAGTCAGTGGTTTTGGGGAAGTGTTTTTCTTGTGTGATCCCCTGTGCAGTGTTCTCTCTCTCCTCTCCATGATCAGGGCTACCTCCCCTCCACAGCACCCACAATCCTTTTCTCCTCTAAATTATGTCTCCATACCTCCTACCTTCTATGATGTGGCCTCTTCTTTCCCTCTAGCTGTGTAGTTTGTTCTCTCAGTCCTCAGATTGATTTCCTGGGCATTCAGAATGATTCGATATTTATTCAGCTGTGTTCCAGGGATGAGGCAAGCACAGGGTCCTTCTACTACTCCATCTTAACTCCCCTTGCCTTGTAATTTTTTTTTAAAGCCAGACAGGAGGTATAGGGTAATAGGAACTGAGGTAAATAGGCCTTAGATGGGAGATTTTATGTTCATCTGACTGTAACTATAGGTTCCAGAGGCTTTAAATTCATCCAGTGTTTTTGTTTTTGTCTCCTCCCTTGACTTAGGTCTTCTCTAAACACTGCTCAGAGAGTATCTGTGTTTTGCAGCTCTTCCATTGTAATCCAGTATATATTAAATCAGATCCCCATTGGTGGATGCTAAGGTGTGGGGAAGGGAAAGCATTCTATAATTTTATGATTAAATCTCAGTTGAGTCACATACCTGGACGATTACCATCACAAATGTTTCTTAGGTTATTTTTCCCACTACTTAGGTGAGACAGGAGGGCTAGAAGGGACTGGAATGAGAAAAATGCCCTTCCCTCAAGTGAAATGAGGTTCTGGTAGTATTTTCCCTTGGAGAATAGACCCTTGTTATGGAGAATATGCTGGGCACGTGTTGTTTTAATGGTTACTCCAATCTTGCCAGAGTTATAAGGAGGAGATCTTCAGATATTCACAGGGAGAACTTGGTGTGGTTTCTGAGGTAAAACCCATGAAACTATGCAGGTCCCCTAATACTTTGGTCTCAGGAGTTTCTCACAGTCACACTTATCCACACTTAGCTTTCAACAATTCATCAAAATGACTCCTGTGTCTTCTGCTTCCAAAAGCAAATCTCATCTCTGACTTTAATTTCACCTAGCTGAATCAGATTTCAGAGTACAGTTTGCCCTGTGACCTCAAATCTCTGGTGGATCAAGAAAAGTTGTTAATTTTCAGTTTGTTCAACTTGTTCTTGTTTTAAGAATGGAAATGATGACTTCCAAGCTCTTTTTATGTTGGGGCAGATTCCATATGTCTATATAAGGTAATATTTTAAAAAGCAATGTTCTTAAACAACATGATAAATCCCTACAATTAACATGCATTGGGAAATGTATTATATCCTTTATATATGGTCTATTATTTAAAAGATATGAAAAAATCTATAAGACAATTTTCAGGAGATCTGTTTCCAGTACTGTATGCTTTCCACAAATTTATGTTGCGTTGTGTTTCAGAAACCTTGGTTGCTTACATTCAAATGGTAAGAATTATGGGAAAATATTTTATTCAGTAAAAAATATTTTGTTCAGCAGTATTAAACTATATTAATTACTGAAACACTGCTTGACAAGCAGACTCCATGTTGAGAAAAGGCCTTGAGGCTTCTATCAAACCCTCTTTTTTCTTCTATTTGGTCTTTAAATGAATTACATTTTATTCATACACCTCTAGAATATGAATAGGATATATTTTTTACAAAATGAAATGGCTGGCTTTTTTCAGAAAGATCAATTCTGAGAATGGGGAAAACTTGTTTCTTTAACAATATTTTTCAAATAAAGGGAATTTTGATAGGACAATTGTCAGGACAGACAAATCCTTAATAACCTGTGAGAACTATGCAAAAAAAATGTTGTAACATATGGCACTGTATTTTCTTTAGGAAAGCAAGCCTCCTGGGACCCAATTCTTTGATAATAATCACAGCAGTAATTAGAGATGATGTTGGTTAGTGTTCACGACTGCTCTCCATGTTAAGTGCAAATATACAACCAAAGTATCTTCCTTCTCCCACCTAGCTGTGGCCTGACAAGTCCACCTCTAAGACTGGTTTCACTATTGCTGATTCTGGAAACTTGTCACACACATTTCCAAGGACGAAATCAGGAAACCACTTATTTGGAGGCAAGTGAAAGCTTTTCTTTAATTATAGTTGTTTAGCATCTAAATAATATTTCTGAGATTTGAGGGAAAGTAAAGCAAATAGTAGGCAGTCCTAAAGTAAATTTGAGCATGTTAAATTAGGTTTATCAAGTAAGCATTTAAATAAAAGAATGCACACTGAGTCCCACAGAATTTTTTACCATCATATTTATGTGAATTGCACCGTAAATTTAAGAGAGGAGGACATCTAAGCTAAAAATTATATTAAGAAACACTGCTATTACAATATTACATAGCATAAACCTACATTGTGACCAGCTTGTTTTCAAGTGCCATGGAAAGATTTTAATCAGGACAGCATGGACGGTATTATTGGCAGAATTTTGTGCTGGACATACAGAGGCCCATCTAAGTAGGCTGATGGCACAAAGTGTGGAAATAAATTAGAAATAAGGAAATAAGGAGGGGCAATTTCTCTAATATTTCCTTTTTTCTTTCTTTCTTTCTTTTTTTTTAGAGAGAGAGCATGAGCAGGGGGAGGGGGTGGGAGAGGAAGGACAAAGAGAAAGGGAGAGAGAGAATCTTAAGCAGGCTCCACACCCAGTGTGGAGCCCAATGTGAGGCCCAATTTCACGACTCTGAGATAATGACCTGAGCTGAAATCAAGAGTCAGATGCTTAACTGAAAAAGCCACCCAGGCACTCCTCTAACATTTCTAATGGAGGGTGGGGCTGGGGGGAAAGTAGCATTAGATGACACAGTATTTTTTTTTTTTTAATTAGAAGGTTTATTTGTAGTAATTTCTTTTGGGAGGTCTGTATTATTCTTCTTATCCCAATCATTACTCACCTGTGAGAAGGTTAATGTCATTTCTGAGCTTTACATGGAAGGCAGGAGCTGCAGAAGTTTCCCCCTGCTTAATGCAAGGAAGGCTAGCAAGACATGGGGAAACTCACTATTTAAGTTGCAGAATGAACTCACAGGGCTACTCTGACCACTGGGTTGAACAGTCTCTGAGGATCAAAAATACAGAAAAACAGACCTCTGTTGAATCACGAAGTTGAGCAAGCTGCAGGGTAGGCAAAATGAGTGCTACAAACAAGGACAAAAGGAGCCTTATTACAGGAAAGGTGTATGTCAAAACTTCTAAAGTTTGCTTGTAATTTTTTTCCACTGGAGAAATCATGTTTCTAACATTTACAGAAGGTGAAATTTTAGCCTGGTTAAACATGCTTCTTTCCTTTCCTAGCTGTCACCAGGCATTTATAACTAGCATCGAAACAAAATAAGTTCACAAGAAATTTTCTGAAATATCTCTTATTATGGATGTTCCTCAGAAGGTTGATCATTATGAAGCTAGAAACATACGCAGGTTTGATTCTTGATTATATACACTAACAGAGAGAAAGGGAACAATCTAAACCACAGAAATACTTTCTGTGATATTCTCCAGAACATATACTTCTAAAATTTTACATAGTTTCCCTCCTTAAAAGCCCTTCAATTATTCCTATAACCTATTAGATACAATCCAAAATCCCTAGCATGGCCTTTGTGATCTGTGACCTATGTTTTCATCAGTCTCTGTTCTTCAATCGCACCAAATTATTTGCCGTTCCTTTCATCTCTGTAGTTTTTGTATCTATGGGCTGAAGTGTAGCTAAAATCTCTTATTCTTTTTCCACTTGGCAAATTTTTACTCTCCCTACCATAATAAACTCAGACTCTCCTCTGAATATTTTTCCTCCTTCTGGCTCAATTCACTGGAAGATACTAATGAGCTCTAGTCTCCATTCTCTCAAAATTTGGTCACCACCTCAGAAATCATGGCACCATAGAATAATTATCTACTTATGTAGACAAAAGACTGAGGTACTTAAGACCAGGAACCAGTCAGAATTCCCAGGGATCCCAAATAGCATTACGATGAATGGTAAATGACTGAGGGACTGAGTTATAAAAGAAAATGTAGACCAGAAGACTGCTGGGATTTGTCTTTTACAGGAGATAATCCACACAAGTACGTTTCCCCAGAATGAATTTATAATTAACATTTCATATGTGCATGTTCCCTCATCCCCTAGACTCATGGAGACCAGAGAGAACTTTTATACAATTATCCTGCCCAGAGTTCATTTTTCCAACACACTTGACAAGTGACTTTCAGAAAGGAAGAATTCACTGTCTCATGAGGAAGGCCATTCCATTCTTGAATGCTTCTAATTGTTAGAAAGTTTTTGGTTGGTTGTTTGTTCTAAATATTAAACCAAAATCTTTTTTCTGTTAATCTAGCTCTTCTCTCTCTCTCGAGAGTTAGAATTTGCATTGATAGACACAAAGAATAAAGTTAACATAATTTCATATCTAAAATAATCACGAAATACTTGAAGTCTGAGATTTGAGGAAGTTATCTACATTCCCTGAGATTCAGTTTCTTCGTTTCTTTTTTACATCTTTCAATAGAACCATTATAGTACAACCTTACAGGGTTATAGTGAGGATCAAATGAAATGAGGCAATGAAACATGGAATGCAGCTATTCTGTTATTATGATTTTGTTGTTATCATTTGAACATTCCTATTACGTCCCCCTTCTCTTTTTCTAGATAAACAGCTCCTGGTTCTTTCAACCATTAACCATATAAAACTTCCTCCAGCATCCTGACTGCCCTTTTCTTGATGCACTCCTGTTTGTAAAAGTCCCTCTGGTAATAGTGTCCACGACAGTACACATTATAACAAATGCGGATGGACCAGCACAAACTCCAGTGGGATTATTTCAATCCTTGATGAGACACTATTCTTCCACAGGAGCAACATTTACATTAGCTTTTTGGCAGCTCTGTTAACACTATTGATTTATATTGAGTTTACAGTTGACTAAAACTCCTCAGCTACTTGTGAATGAAATACTCTAACCCAGGTCTCTACCACTCTGATCTTGTACAGTCAGTCATTTTGAACAAATGTGTCAAATTTTAATTTTAATCCACTTATATTTCTTCTTAGGTTTAACTCTTTGTTAATCTCCCCAAAGTACAAGTTCAACATAACATGAGCAATTGTTTTGTGCTTTTGCTGAGAGACTAAAATATAAAACAAAGAAAATAAAATTCTGACCTGAGTTGAATGGATTATATTACATAGCATATATAAAATTTCAATCATATTGCCTAGAACATAGTAAGCACTTAATATAATATACTTTCCCTTTATGTAATACTCAAATTTGATAATCAACACCTTATATACTCCAGGATTGGACCAAAATAGACTACTTCTCAGCAATAACAATGAAACAGGCATTAGTCAACCATTAATACTCTTCAGGGATGGCTTTACAATCACCTATGGGTCCATTTAATTATATTATTACATGTATTTTCTTATTATCTTACACTGACATTATAACTACCTTAGATTATGCTGTCCTTTACAAAATGGTTCACCAACCAACAGGGTATATTTTATGAGCTCCCCTGCTTTCACTGATGACAGTTTTCGTTTTGTTTTGTTTTTTGGTGTGTGTGTGTGTATGCACACATGCACATGTTTCCCAGATAACTGTCCAAGGCTACAAGCATAGGGAGAACACATTCCTCTAAAGAACTGATTTTCTTCAGGCTCTTCTCCTCTCTGCAGGGTCTTTATCTTCTCCGTAAGCTTCTCCTTGAGCTTAAACTATGCCACTTTTCTGTAAGGCATTGCCTTGGGTGACATATACTGATTCTGTTAAAATGTTAGTAACAGATTCAGGTTTTAATTCTTCCAGAAATATTTTCATTTTAATAAAAGACCACTGAATTTTTCATGATTCAAAACACTTATCATAATCTGATAGGACTCTAGGTGGCTTAATTTTGGCAAGGTCTTCCTCGCCACATCCAAAAGAGCACCATAGATCTATCCGTCCATTGAGAGAATGAATAAAGCAAACTATCCACCACATTAATTCATGAATTCAACAAAAGCTTACTGATTACACATTACATGTGCCAGGCACTAAAGAAAAATGATGAACAAGACAGATATGGCCCCTACCTCAATATGTTCCCAACCTATGGGAGCATGAAGATGGGCGATAAACAAATTAGCCCAACACTGGTTGTGATGATACTTTATAGGATAGTATTTTAAGATATTGGTCTTTTTTTGAACCTTTTCCTTCCTCATTAGTGTTGAGGGGAAGTTTGCGGCACAAAGAAAAGCTAAAACTAGGTTAATTTCTAGCTTTTGTTTCCAAATGCCAAAAGTAATTGAGAAAATTATACTAGGTGTTCTAGAAAGAAAGTTATTTTGCTTGAAAATAAAAGCAATACCTAGAGGTTCAAGGCAGAGAACACTGTAGGCTCCAGAAGGAGTAGAGACAGGAATCTGCCCCTGGCAGCACCTTGGGAAGGAAGCCAGTCCTCAGAGAGGAGAGGCCATTTAGTCTTCCCACCTCTGGAATGAGAAATGGAGCGAGTGGTTTGCCATGATGGCAGAGCCTCCAGAGTACCTTGGATCTTTTCACGAACCTGAGGGGACAAGGCCCCAAGACTGACTGAGTTTAAAATTCCCTCTATCCTAGGAAGATGACACCTTAAAGTTAAAATGTATAGCTCAGGCATGTTCGAGTTCTTATAACAAAATGAATAATTGTTTAAATACTCTAAATAAAATAAATAGGATATTATGATAGAAAGTAAGTGGTCAGAATATGCCTCTCTGAGAACGTTTTTAACCCTAGACCTGAAGGATATGAATGAGTCAGCTATATAGAGAGCTGGAGGTAGATAAAGAGTAAGCACAGAGCCATCAAATAAAAAAGAGCTAGGCACACTTAAGAATCTGAAAAAAGACCAGTGTGACCAAGACATAGTGAGTTAAGGAGAGAGTGTGAAAAGGCAAAGACCAATCTATGCCTGGATTTCTAGATTGTGTCAAGGAATTTGGATTTTACTCTGAATGCAAAGGCAAGCCAAGGTAGTATTTCACGTATTAGACTACTTTTATCTAGTTTTCTTTGAAAACTACCATTCTGACTGTTGTACGAAACTGAATTAATACATGGTTGACAAGTGTGAAGAGAGACAGATAAGAGCAACAGTCTAGATGAGAAATGAAGGTAGCCTAGACTAAGAAGGTAGCAGTGGAGGGGGTATATTTGAAATATATGGAGAAGAAAGAATCAACAGTATTTACTGGTGGGTTGGACAGGGAGTGGTGGATGTAAAATATCTAGGGGATTTATGGATATCTCTCCTGGTTTCTTGTGAGCAGGGTGAACACTGGTGCCAGTTACTGAAATGGGGAAGACTAGAGGAGGGATAGGATTGGAGGAGAAGAATAAAAATCTCTGCAATGAGAGGTTATGTCAGATTCAGAAACTCAGAGAAAGCACTAGAGTGTTTGTATATACGAATTGATTCTAAGTTGCACTTCTGGACCTGGCAGCTTATCAGTACAAATCCATAAGAGCTTTCTATGTCAGTGAAGGGCACAATATCATACAGGGTTCAACATATTAGGTTGCCCATTGTGCAAACACATAAAACTTATAGCTTGATGAGTGGAAGCAGCAGAGCCACATGCACCAGTCTCTTCTCTGATAAACATACTAGCATTGTTTAGCCTACATACATAAAAACCTTCAAATAGTTGGGTGGAAATAGCATAATTAACATGTTTACTAATAAAATATAAGACTGACATAAATGGGTTCACTATTCATTGAAACCTTGAGTTTTCACAGCTCAGTGACACCTGCTCGTACCACAGGAACACATGAAGTCCCTTCGCTGTACTAATGCTAGAAGATCAAGCCTCTAGCCTCTTCTTTGAGGCTCTGGACCTTAGTCTGCTGAGAACCTCATACCTATCCTAATCTGCAATGGATTAGGAACCCATCAGGGAGGGAGAGAGCACCCATACCCACACCAACAAAGGGCAGATGCCCACCCAGAGGCACTATACTTGTGTATATTAACAGAAAGGTTTGCTTTCTATTAATCTATAATCTAATAATAGATTATATTACATAAATTTGTATTTGAAATCTTTTATTGTGGGAACTAATTCTTCAATAAATAGAAGTAATGTGATCAGCTTCCAAATTATCACATCTATGCTGATGGAAATTATGTAAACTGTTCATGGTAGGTCTCAGACAACCTTGAGACCTACTTTGGCCAATTAGAGATGTCATAAAACACTTAAATACATGAGCTTGAAACTCACCTGATAAGTCTGGGTAGAATATAATGAATTTAGGAATCGTCACCATATAAATAGTTTTAAGAGCTAGGAGACTCAATGAGATCAATTAGGGAGATAGGGAAGAAAAATGCAACTTCTGGATTCAAAGTGATTCAATGAGAACCTTTTGGTATCACCCCTTTTCACACTAACCATACTGTAGCCAGACCAAATCCAGAAAAAAAATTTAAAAAATCAATTAATTAACATAAAATCATGACTGGAAAAAAGAAAAGGAAATTTCCTTGGATCAAAATTTATAACAAAATATGAGAAATATGTTTACAATCATGGAAGAAGAAAAGTGTGTCTCATACAACACAAACCATAAACTATACTGGGAAAGATTGATACTTGTAGCTACATAATTAAAATCTTAGAGAAAAATGAAGGATTCACCTAGAAATTATAGAGAATTCTTATAAATCTGTAAAACGAGAAGGCAAAAAAATCATACGTAAAAAATTAAGAGATTTCAACAGATACTTCACCAAAAAATTATATCAAGAAGGCCAATATGAGAAACAAACTGAGGGTTTTGGAGGGGAGCGGGGTAGGGGGATGGATGAGCCTGGTGGTGGGTATTAAGGAGGACACATATTGCATGGAGCACTGAGTGTGGTGCTTAAACAATGAATCTTGGAACACTGAAAAAATAAAATAAAATTTAAAAAAAGAAGGCCAATAAATGAAAGAAAAAAAAGTGTTCAACTTCATCAATCATCAGAAAAATGCAAATAAAAACCACAATATATCATTAAACATTTAGCTAAATGAAAATTTAGAAGCCAAATAACACTACATGTTTATGAAGTAATGAAACAACTGTAATTCTCACATACTACTGGTAAGAATGTACATCAATACAACTACCTTAGGAAAACATAAGCTTGGGGCACCTGGGTGGCTCAGTGGGTTAAAGCCTCTGCTTTCAGCTCAGGTCACGATCTCAGGGTCCTGGGATGGAGCCCCGCATCGGGCTCTCTGCTCAGCAGGGAGCCTGCTTCCCCCTCTCTCTCTGTCTGCCTCTCTGCCTACTTGTGATCTCTCTCTCTCTCTGTCAAATAAATAAAAATCTTTAGGAAAACATAAGCTTACCCTATTATCTAGAAATTTCACTCTTGTATTAATATACAGGTATTTAGAGAGTGAGTGAGAGAGTAAGAGAGAGAGAGAAAGGGAGAGAGAGAGAGACTGATTTATATGAGGAATTGGCTCATACAATTATGGAGGCTGAGAAGTCTCATGATCTGCCATCTGCAAACTGGAGTACCGGAAAAGCCAGTGGTATAGTTCAGCCAGAGTCCAAAGGCCTGAGAGCCAGGAGGGCCAGTAATGTAAATCCCGGTTCAAGGGCAGAAGATGGGATAAGATGTCCAGCTCAGTCAGTGAGACATGCAAAAAAGGTATGAAATCCTCCTTCTTCTGTTTTTCATTCTATTCAGGCCCTTCGAGGAATGGACGATGCTTGACCATGTTAGGAAGGGCAATCTACTGAGTCACTGATTCAAATACTAATCTGATTTGAAAACAACTTCACAGACACACCCAGAAACAATGTTTAATTTGGGTACCCATCATTCACACAACTTAACACAGAAAATTAACCATCACATGTACACTCCTGTGAGATTTTTCTCAAGTGAGTATTATACATGTACAACAAATATTCATAGTAAAACTATTCACACTTGGCTAAAAGTGGAAACAGCTGAAAAAACCATTAAGAAGAAAAGGGACAAAAAAGAATAAAACATGGGATTCAAGAGAGTGGTTAGTATAGATGAGAGAAGACAAGAGGACAGAATGAGGGAGAACTATGTAAGTTATAGTCAATTTTCTAGTTTTTAGCTTGGGAATTTGTTTTATAGGTGTTTATTAGAATATTAGGGAAGGAGAGAGAGAAGGAAGTAAGGAGAGAGAAAGGGAAAAAGAGGAGGAAAAAGAGGGCCTTTTATATCCAATGATGAGAGTCAGGAGTTAAATATATTACATCAAAGGAAATCGATATGTCATCTGGAAATTATTAAAAATTTTAGGGTTTGTGTATGAGAATCATGCTAATGCAATTATGCCATGTCTTTAATACCTCATTTGAAATTGAAATTATTTTAATTAGCATATCCAGAAACACAAATTCGATTAGCTTCTATAAGACAATGACTCACAAAATCTGTATCTTCTGTCCAAAATTTGCTCTAATAGCTTGTTGGCCTCCTTAATCTGTATGTGGAAAGAATGACACACAGTAGTCTGGGGTTTAATATGGGTTGTATTTCATATCCTGCCACCTACTGGTTTTATCATCTTCTTTAGCTTTTTTTTTTTATTAACATATAATATATTATTTGCCCCAGGGTACATGTCTGTGGATCATCAGGCTTGTTTAACTTTCTTAAAAATAACTTATTTCTCCTTTAAAATCTACTTTGATTTCTATATTCCCTTATATACTTAAAAGGATTATAGCCCTCTAATTGTCAGATCCAGAAACCTCTCTCTCTTATAAAAACATATAATGTCAATAACATCGACTGATTTCATTTTCTAAATACATCTCATATACCTACCATTTCCTCCCTTTCTCAATGACTTATTTCAAAATTAGTAAATAAAATTAAACTGATTTGGCAATTTTATTAAAAATCTCAACAGATTTTTGCAACAGAACTGGAGAACACAGATACAATCTATATCTATCTAACTATATAATTACAATAAATGACAAAAATTCCACAAAAATGGGTAAGATATTTTAAAATTTAAATCTAAACATTTGTCTTATTGCCAGCAAGACCATTTTATTGATTTAGGTATAATATAAACATTTTTCTCTACTTTTCATTATATTAAACTTCTAACAAAAAAAACTTCTGAGAGATGACAGAGAGAAGAAATAATCAAAATATGAATTATAACACATTATAAAACAAAAATTATTAGGCTATAATTATTAAACAGATTATGCTTCATCAGTCTTTCCATTAGGGCAAGAAAGATATTTAAGCATCAGGTTAGAGTATAATGTATATGAAACACCTTCATTGTTGTGGTAACAATGAAAATATAAACAAAATAAAAAGCATGCTTTTCTATGGGGATTGCAAAGAATGGTAAGTTCAAGAAAGTCTTGATGAACCAAATTCCAAATACCATACTTGGAAACAGGAACCTGTTCTCTGTACAACTGGATGAAGGAATAGGCCTGCTATTAACGGACACACAGTAATGGGACAAGGAGACAAGATTAGACAGAAAACTTGAACAACTTTTCCATAGGAAAAAGGTACAGGTTACATGTGAAATGACCTAGATCAAGAGCAGAGAAGGTTGGGGGAAAAATTATGCACCTCTCTTCAGCACCAGAAGAGGGCACAGATAGAGGATTTGGCAAAATATTATGAGATAAGCAGCAAGGGAGATGGGCATACAAGAAACACAAAAATGCTCCAGAGCATACTTCAAAGCCACTCCAAATAGGACCTTCTCACTGCTAGATGTAATGGCACCTGCCAAACTGGACTGGGGTACGGTCATCAGACAAAAGGATAGGAAAGCTAGTGAGGCTTTGAGGAGGCTACCAGGATAGACTTGCACTTGAAATACTAAGAAAATGGACTATAGGTATTTGCAGAATTACTCTGGAAGACATCATCATGTCATCATGTCAGCTATACTAAGTACCCCAACAACTCTACACTTGAGAGGTAAAGAACTGTTCATTCAGCAAATATTTGAGGGCCTCTTACATACACTCAAGTCAAGATTATCTAGTGACATTCATATGGATTTGAATCTCAACTCCACTATTTACAAGTAGGCGTATGACTTACTTTTGCTGTGATTCTGCTCCTTCATCTATAAAAAAAAAATCCCTCACAGAATCATTGCGAAGACTACATGATCTAATTATTAGTCTAATCATCATGAAACATTAGGCAATCCCAAACTCAACGACATTCTAACAAAAACTTGACTTGTCCTCTTCGAAAATATAGGTTATGGAAGACAAAGAAAGATCGGGTACTATTCCAGATTTAGGGAAATTAAAGAAACATGACGGGGTGCCTGGGTGGCTCAGTAAATTAAATGTCCGACTCTTGATTTTGGCTCAGGTCATGATATCAGGGTCGTGGAATGGAGCCTTATGTCAGGCTCTATGCTCACCAGGAATCTGCTTGAGATTCTCTCTCTCCCTCTTCCCTGCCCCCCCCCCCGACCCCTCTCTTCACTCTTTCTCTTTCAAATAAATAAATGAATCTTAAAACACACACACACACACAAAATGACAAAGACATGGAATGGATTCTGGATCAGAAACATGTTTTGTTTTGTTTTGTTTTTTGCTTTTGCTTTAAAAAGCACCAGTAGAACAATTCACAATAGTTGAAGAGCTATAGATTTGATAATAATATTGTACCATCATTGATGTCTTGATTTTGTACCTGTACTCTAATTATATAAATGTTTTTGGTTACCAAGTTCCTCTCAAACAGTAAAATTTAATATGTATATTATACTTAAAATCTAGTTACCAGTTCTTTTAAGAGTTAACATTTCTACACTTCTGAGTGATACACATATTTCAGAAATCTTAAACTCCAGTAATTCCAATTCCACCTTGTCTATCATTGTTAGACATTATCATTTTTAGCCCAAAAAGTAGAGATTACTATTACTGTTTACACGACGATTATTTGTTTAGAATGACCTACTCATTTTTACACATTTATTCACCATTCTTTCTTTCACCCTAAATCATTTTTCCGGGATCATTTTCCTTTTTGCCTTAACTACCACCTTGAGAATTTCCTCTAATCAGTATATGGCAAATTCTTGTCTGAAAACATCTTCATCTCAGTCACATTCTGTAACGATAATTTTGCACAATCAGAATTTTACATTGACAGTACTTGTCTCTTGGATATTATTTCCCTTTCTTATGACTTTTGATAACTATAAGAAAGTCGGCTTCTACTATAATTGTTCTTCCTTGTTAGATTATTTCTCTTCCTCCCTCTGTGTCTAATTCTAACATTTTCTAATGTTGTTGGTCCTCTACAGTTTCACTCTAGTGTATCTAAATGTGAATCTCCTTTTATTTATCTTTTTTGGGTTTCATTTTTGATTCTTGATTCTGATCATTCAATCTGTAATCAGCCCCTATGTCATCACTATTTGCCTCTATTCTCTCTACTCTTTTCTTTTGGAAATCCAAATAGATGTATCTTTGAATAACTACTCTTATCTCCATGCCTCTTACATCTTTCTCATATTTTCCACCTCCTTTATCTCTCTACTTTATTTGACAATTTTTTCTGGTTAATCTGCCATTTAACTAATTTGTTCTTCAACTATCTCTAATTGCTGTCTAAACCACTGATTTCATGTTCAGTTTCAATTATTATATACACTTTTTCATTTCTAGGAGTTCCGTTTGATACCTTTTACAAAGGTACTGCCTAATCATTTTTATGGTCTTTTAAAAGTTACTCATATTTTGGACCCACATTTTGCCTCTTGAATAATTTTTAATACAATCACTTTGTGTTCTTTATTTAATTATTCAAAAATCTGAACTTTGGAGATTTAGTTATCTTTTACATTTTTCTTGAACTCTTTCTCTTACCTAGTTTCCCCATGTAATTTTAATTTTGTTTTGTATAAGTGACTTTAATCTGCAAGTACCCAGAGGAGTGTGAATTGAGGTAAACCTCCAGCACATAACCTCCTAAAGAGGGTATGTGCTTCTTCCTGCCAGGCATTCTGGGCATGAAAAACCTAAGAACACTTTAAAATTATTTTTTTACTTGAAATTTCTTATATCACCCAGGCAGTGTAAGTTCAAATGCCATGCCTTCATAAATATAGGACGATGGCTACAGATTTTCTATTTGCAAGTGAATGGATTTTTGTAGCCCTCATTTTCACCAAAGTTTTTGACTTTCAAGGGTTTGGATTTCAAGAGTTCCTACACTGTACTTACATGGGTCGAAGGCCTTGCCTCCTTTACATTTATTTCATTTTATTTTTTTTTTTAAGATTTTACTTATTTATTTGAGATAGAGAGAGCAGGACTGGGGGAGCAGAGAGAGAGGGAGAAGTAGGCTCCTTGCTGAGCATGGAGCTCAATGTGGGGCTCAGGACCTCAGAATCATGAACTGAGCCAGAGGCAGACGCTTAACAAACTGAGCCACCCAGGCGCCCCTCCTTTACATTTTTTTAAACCTTAAGATGTTTCTCAAAGCAGGCCTAGCATTAGTTTACGCTCATCACCCTGGTGGCCATTTCTCTCCACAGAATTTGCCTGCTGTCCTTTTTTGCAAACTCAGCTAGAATATTTGACTTTTCATTCTCGTACTTTTAGCTGTTTGGTAATAAAACTTTTTCAAAATATCTAAACCACCTTATTATTAGAAGCACAACTCAGAATTGTTTTAATTGCAGTTATATTTATACTAGGTTTAGAGATCTTGTTCTCTTCAACTAGTTCATGATTGTCTTAGTCAGTTTGGGATACTACAACAAATTACCATAGACTGGGTGGCTCAAACAACAAATAATATTTATTTCTCATGATTCTGGAGGCTGGAAATCTGAGATCTGGGTGTCAATATGGTTGGGTTCTTGATGAGGGCCCTCATTCTGGCTATGGCCTCACACAATGAAGAGAAAGATTATCTCATGTCTCTTCTTTATTTGTAAGTGCACTAATCCCATTTACGAGGATTCCACCCTCAAAATCAAATTACTTTTCAAAGCCTCCCCTTCAAATACCATCACAGTGGATTAGGGCTTCAACATACACATTTGGGAGGAGGGGAAGTGCAGGCGACACAAACATCCAGTCTATTGCAATGATCCAATACCATCATTTTCCAACAAAGGACCCTCTTTTGAGTTCTTATTTATTTTTCTTTCATTTATTTAGTTATTTCTTTATCTTTTTTCATTCTCTATCTGCACTTCAATTTTCTTCTTTCCTAATGGCCATTCATTTGTGTTTAAAGTATAATCTTTCATCTTTAGGTGTACTTGTAAAACATGCAACATTATTTTACATGCATATGTTTTTAAACGACATTAATGCTATTACACTCAACTGACTTGATTTTTACTCTATCAACCCAAGCTGTTTTTATGGTCTATCCTGTCAGCATACTTCCATCTGTTCCTTTGCCTCCAATTGCTGAATAGGATTTTACAGTGAGCACTATTAGTAGCATTTACCTAGATTGCCTCCAACTCCCTGTTACCACAAACAATATTGTAGTGACTACTCTAGTGAATGTTTTTTAATGGACACATGTGAGAATTTCCCTGCAACATATATTTAGGAGGGACACTGCTGGGTCACATTTATTTATATTTCCAATTTAGCTAACTAACAGATTGCTCTTTAGAATGCCTGTGTAAGTCTACACTCCCAGAATGTGTATCTTTACACCTTCAAAGATTGGAGGGAAGCATCTTGCCTTATTCATTTTTTATCTCTTACAATTTGCTCAGCACCTGTCATATAGTCTTAGTACAATATATTTATAAACTTCAACCAGAAACCTAGTCCATAGAAATATGAAAAAAAATGTTTCTAAATGTTTAATACTAATGCCAATATTTAAGACTAATACTAAACACTTTTCATAAAATAAGAACATAGTATGAGCATTATTGCAGTTTTATTTCCTTTTGAGCTTAATAATTTTGTTTTAGCTCACATTCTCATGTAGAAAAATTAATATCACTATTGCTTTCTTTCCTCTATCATATTTCTATGGATGAATTACTGACACAACAAAAGTCTTTTTCATATTATATCTAGTTAAAAAATAGTCTTAAGTCAATAATTCAGCTCAGTTTTCAAACTACCCATGCCTCCTACTAATCTTTAGGTTTCATTATGATGACTTCTTCAAAGAACTTTGTTTTCTTCACTGGAACCAGGTGTATTGAAGTTGAATTTGTGTTATGTAAGAAGAGATATTTTAAATTCGACTTACTAACAATGTAACCTCTAATCTTGACAGCATTTCTTGAAATACCATACTTTGAAAAACACAGCTTCAACTGGGAAAGCTAATGTTTTCCCCTTTCTAGGTTGGTACAACATATCCCAAGTTTGGGGCAATAAACATACATATCCCTGTTTCAAAGATACTGTTGCTATTGTGAATTGATGTCTAGTAAGATGTTCTGTATTCAAATACCCCATTTTATAAAGTTTCAGACCATAATGCTCCTAACAATAATGTGTGATTGAGATAGGTAGAGATAATTTGTAGAAAGAGCAATTTACCATTCACTTCTATTTCCTTTAAGACATGTGCTTTTACTTTGTTTATACATGAATTTTTTTCTTCGTAATTGCTATAGTCATCTTCAGTTTTACAATCTTTGTCACAAAGTAAACGCATTATGATATCTTGTGCTTTTATGTATGTGGTACTTTTAGAGTTTTTCATAAACACGACTAATTTATACCCCTTGTAATTAATAGCTAGATCTTATTCAAACTACCTGATTAAGTCTCTGTTGGTAAAATAAAGTTTTTGTTGATCATAGTTTTATCCCCAGATTAAAAATGATAAATACTCATTTCAATAAAACCAAGAGATCAAAAATGCTGCCTGAAATTATTCAAGTTTTTCCTTTCCAATATAAAGAAGAGATCCATCTCTACCTTGTTGCCATTGCTTTAAGTATGTCAGAGTATATAATGATATTGAAAAAGGTTAGATGGACCACTGAATTAGAGTATAGATTCAGTTGCTAGACTAGAAACCCAAAATAAAAGCTATTTAAACATAACAGAACTTTACTTCTCTCTCATGTAACAAACTAGACTAAAGCATCCCAGTGCTGGTATGAAAGCTCAACAGTGTCAGAGACCATACTTCTATCTTGTTGCTCTGCCATCCCTAAGATCTTGCTTTCATCCACATAATCCAAGAGTAGGCACCATGATATCTACATTCCAATGGCAGAAGGGGGAAAAGAAGAAGGAGGGAGGGAAAAGGCATGCATCTTCCTTTGAAGGTCATGATTCAGAGGCTGAATGTATCCAATCAAATCCCTTTGACCAAATTTAGTCATGTGGCCACGCATAACTCCAAGATAGACTTGAAAATATAGTCTTTATTCTATGTGGTCATCTACCCAGCTAAAATTCAAGCACTCTATTATGAAAGAAAAAGAGAAAAAAAAAAAAAAAAGAAAGAAAGAAAAAGAGAAGAATTGATACTGGGAAGTAAGCATCCATATTCTCTATACACTGCAACTTAATTTCAACTTATATTCCCTATTCAGAATGGATAACACTTAAAGATGTATGAAAACAACCCTAACATTTTATTTACAGATGATTCAATAATGAGCTATCCATTTATGTGAAGATGCCATTTGTCAGTCACACACCTCCCAGATTTCCAACATAAGAGTAAACAGGGAAAACAAGTTTTCTATCAGTGGAAGAACAATCCAAGTGGATTCAAAACTCTCAATTTTTATCTTCCAATGTTATCTTTACATTACTTAAAAAGGGCAGTCTCTACCTTAAAATATAATTGCTGTGCTATTCTTTATTTATGGGTGAAACAGCTTCTATTTTGTGCCCAATGAGCACGATACAGAAAAGGAAGTCTAGGTATTTCTAGACAAGTCTTGAGCAGGAGCAAAGCTCAATATGCAATTGGCAGGATGAGGGAGGTAAGCTGAGTTCTAACCATATAGTATAACATAGGCAAGAAAACTGATGATTACAAACTCCTCATTTTTTTTCTACAGTTAATGCTGTTAGTGCTCACCAAGACTCCCTTTAGTGGCCTAATAAGTCTACACCCTAACTGCTGTAGGCATTGGCTGCTGACGCTCACATCTACACCTTCTCCAGAAGACTGCCCTTAGTTGATAGCAGCTGCCTTGCTTGGAGATGCCTAGGATTTACCCCAGACCATGGCCAACGACTGGCAGGGTATTTAAAAGCCTCGCCCTTTGCCTCCAGGTGGGCCAAACTCTAAAGTGATATACTCTCCAGAACTTCCATAAGATCAGACTTGAGTCTAGACCCCTCCTAGAAGCATATCCTTCTTTAGCTACTTTCCCTATTTTCTCTCCCTCCAATAAATCCCTGAGATCCATTCCTTCAATAATCCCTTGCATAAGAATTCCCATCTCAGGCTATGCTTCTAAAGAGTCCAAATGAAGAATTTTTCTTTAAGTAGGCTTAATTTTCTGTCAATGTGAGATGTAATCAGACAGGCACAGATACCATGCTCAATCCATGTCATCAACAACTACCATTCTGCAGAGAAACATCCACATATTTTCATTAATGATTTGCTCATTCAGAAAATAATGGATGTGAACATTATAGTACAGATAAACATAGCTTATTTAATCTTTTCAAGAAATATTTTTAGCCATAAAAGATGTAGTTACAGGATTAACACTAGTCAATAAATAACTTCAATAAACATATACAATAAAATTTTACCATAGTGCTATAAGGAGAAAAAAATTAATTACACAAAATGCACAGTCATGTTTTCATGACCCTAATTAAATGACAGGTAAGCCTACTACCAAGAACAGGGGCTAATCTCTGATTATGCTACTGTATATCCAAAGTCGCATTATTGGACGGTTTATTATTACAAGTTGCTACTCTATGTGACTACTTCAACATTCTTATGGTCTACAAGATAAATTTGGTCCTGGAACATCACAATTCTGACTCTTGCATTACATCTAATGTTCAGTGTCAAGTTTACCAGTTTATAGGAAAAAATGTATTTTTCAAAAGCCTGTAAAATGTAAAGATTGCCCATACTTTAACCACATAGTCCAAAATTTTAGAATAATTCTAAGAAGTATATACATATTTATAAAATACTATTACATACTTTTTTTTAGATTTTATTTATTTATTTGACAGAGAGAGAGATCACAAGGAGGCAGAGAGGCAGGCAGAGAGAGAGGGGGAAGCAGGCTCCCTGCTGAGCAGACAGCCCTATGAGGGGCTCGATCTCAGGACCCTGAGATCACGACCATAGCCGAAGGCAGAGGCTTTAACCCACTGAGCCACCCAGGCGCCCCTATTCCATACTTTTTACTGGGCATTTTTAATTTTAAACAAAATCCATTTCACTTAAAACTAAGTCATATTGATTCAACAGATACTTGTTGATTCTTGAGATTTGCAGTCTAAAGGCAAGCACAACAATTTAAAGTATGATTCTGGTTACTATTCACATCTCTCTTAAATGTTGTATTTTCCTGTCACTACATACTGGGAAACCTCATCTACTTCTTGGTTTTGTATTCCATCTCTATGTTTTGACTCTCATGCCATTTGTACAGCTACCCTTTTTGCCTGCAAAAGGGTTAACATATTTACTCATTTGTTCAATCCTATAATACATAAAAAATAATTGCAGAATTGCTATACCCAGGGCATTACCAAAAACAAACCGTATAAGAAAAGTTCATAATTTCTCTGCAATTCTCTTTATCCTTAGAATACATCCCTCTGATGCCATATACTCAGAATACAGCATTCTAAAGTATAGTGGATTATTTTTCTTCTTTGTGGTTAATGAGATACAAAGTTAATTTTATTTGGTCCTGCTTGTCTTCAATACCAGGTTTCTTCTCTTCATCAACTTTGTTAATTTTTTTTTAACTTGCAAAAACATATGGCTCAAAATCAAAATTACATAAAATATATACTCAGAGAAATCACAGATCCCTATTCCTTTCACCTAATTCATGTGATAATCAATTTCATTACTTTCTGGTTCATTATTCCTGTGTATTTGTTTTAGCAAAATTAAGCTTATATACACACATATATATGTATATACACATATATATTGTTTTATACGTGTATGTGTATGTATGTATATAAACATATGTGTATATATGTGTATGTGTATATATAAGCAAATATACTTATATATTTATATTTTATATATAAAATATTAATAAAATAGATTTACTTACATTTATGTAATGTAAGTAAAAAATATGTTTACTTACATTTAAGCATTATGTATACACATTTTATATATATATAATTCTAAATTCTCCTCAGTTCTTAAAGGAAAGGTAGCATATTATACATATTCATTTGCACCCTGTTTTTTCCTTAAAATAATATAACCTAGAAATCACTCCATGTCACTTTAAAGAGATCTTTATCACTATTTTTATTAATTTTTGGACAGTTACATAGTACTACAATGTGAATGTGACAGAGCATATTTAATTTTCGACATGGCATTTAAGTTTCCAATTTTTTGCTAATGTCACAATGAATAATCTTGTGTAAATGTTTACTTGTACTCCTAGGATTGTATCTTCAGACTGAATTCCCAAAAATTTGATTGCTGGATCAAATAGTAAATGAATATATAATTTTAAAAAACAATTCCAAATTCCTCTTCATTGTGGTTATACCATTTTGCACTCCCACTAGTAATGTATGGGAGTGCCCTTTTTTCTCTACTCCTCTTGAACAGTCTGTGGTCAATCTTTTGGTCAGGAATTTGATAAATAAAAATTGATACATCAGTGTATATTACATTTTTTCTCTTAGTATGAATGATATAGCACTTTTTCCATATATTAAAAAGTCATTTGTGTATCATTTTGTGTACACTGTTCATGATTTTGTCTATTTTTTCTTTCTTTTTGCTTTTACTCTTCATTTTAAGAGTTCTTTAAAGCATTAAGTCAATTTTCCCTTTATGGTTGGTATATTATTTTCATAGCCCTATGTCATAGTTTCATAAAATCTTCTACAAACACTGTCTAAGAAAACTTTGTTCAGAGATGAACATGTTCTATAACTTCGTCGTTCAGGGCACTCACTGCTAGTCAAATATAACTAACTGAGCACTTGATGTTTAGGCTTCATACTGTTTCTTAAGTCGGTGGTTTAATATCTTTCATCTTTTTTAGATCATTTTTGGCCTTTCTCCAGTCTTTCTTCCAGTCCTAAGAGTCTATTTGTCACAAATATAGACTCTCCGTATATTACATATCTCTTATTACTTTTCCATATCTTCAGTCCTTTTGGATATTGTTAACCGACTTATCTTTCAGAATCACTGATCTCTCTCTTGAACTTCTTGGTAGCCAGGTAGTGTAGAAGCTGATCACCTTAATGCAATTAGGGATTGAGCTATTTGTACATGTTTTTAGGCTTGGTCTTCTAATTTGCTATTATTCCTAGTACACACTCCGTCAGGGGACTTAATAAATGCCTAGAAGGTTTAATGTAATCTTCTCCCTTGCTTGACTTTTAACTCCATTTTTTAATCTCCACATACACTGTAATTCTCTTTCTTTTTGCATCTGTCTGCTTTTAGCTTCAGAGCCTTTCCACCCACATTGCATATGCATTAACTAATGACTCAAAGGAAAAGGCTGCCAAGAATGACACACTTAACTAGTTTTCCATCTCTCTGGAACCCAAGGTCTCCAAGTTTTGGGTGCCTTGATTGCTTTCTAGTGTGTTCCAACAATTTCAAAATTTTATCCCAGCTTTTAACTTTTGCTCTCAGTGGGAGCACAGTCTGCAATGAACTAGTTCTTCCTAGCTGGAGTAGGAAGTTCTAGATATTTTTATAAGTCTATGTTAAATGATAACTCTTCCATGAAACTTTTTTCTTATCATCTGATCAGAGATAATCTTCGCTCCACTAAATTCCTATGAATGTAGTGGTTAATAGGACAGAATTTGGGGCCATTTGAATCAACCTCCACCAAGACTTTGGACAAGTTATCTATTCCTTTTTGCCTTAGTTTTCTCATTTATAAGATGAAGATAAAATATGTATTTATGTCACAGTGTTATTATAAAGATTAAATAAGATAATATATGTAAAACACATCACAAGCATTACAAAAGTAATATTGTTGGTAATATTATTAGTAATATGATGGCATCTTTCTTAAATACTTGTCATTTGAGTGCATATATACTTGACTAGATTGCACATTCCCTGATAGAGGACAATGTCTTCCTAACATTCATTTATTTCCCAGGCTCGAGATATTCCCAAATAAAATATCTATTCATTCCATTAATGAATGAATGTAAAATTAATTGAATACACTCAGATTGGCTAATTCAATGAAATGAAATGGTAATTTCATTTTTCATTTTGAAAGACCCATGGCAGGGGGAAGAAGTTTAGTTACTGCAAATGAGAACTGGATCTACAGATTTTCCATATCCATTTTAATATTTTTTAGCTCCCTAAAAGAATAAAATAGTTTTTATTTCATGTCTCCATCTCAGTACTTAGTTCAATCTAGGTTAATGAGACAATCAGTGTTTACTGAATGACAAAAAAAAATCATCATTTTGTCATATTTATTACTACTGATTATCTAAAATTGTCTTTACAAATACTTGTTTAAGTTTCAATTTATCATATCTTCTCCAAAACTTAAAGTTCTAATTTTTCTTTTAACAGTCCATTTTATTTCTCTTTTTCAGTAAGTTGTATTTTCCACTGACTTTATTTTTAAAGCTGCTTATAAATGATCCGCATCCAACAGGTATGTTTCTACTATGCTGAACTCTTAAAATGTAAGTGTGGTGCAGAAGTCCATTAACCAGCACACCAAATAATTTAAACATCTCACATGCTACGGGAGGTAATGAAAGATTTTCTACATTTTTCTTTCAAGCTGAGATTGTCCTTTTAAACTTTTGATCCTAATCTTTATTTTTCATAACATTAGCCAAAGTCTCGTGGATTTTATTTTCTATATGTTGCTTTCCCAGATATCCTCTGATGAAGAGAAGAAAATGTTCAAAGAGTCAATCTGGACAACAGAGCACCACACAGCTGTACTGTTTCTTTCTTTTTTTTTTTTTTTCCCCTCTGCCTTGACCTTACCCTCAAGAAAGTACTCCTCTAGGTTCAAACTCCTGAAATTGACTGAAGTGTCTCTCAGGATATACTTCGGTCATAGAAAAAAACTTATTTAAATTCCATCCCAGGTACAACCTCTCTTTATTTTATAGATTAAAGTGGAAGGTACCACTGAGAAGGAAAAGGGGATCATGAGTATTTAAAGTTTATCACAAATGAGAAGTTTGTTAACAAAGCCTGCCCGTGAGACTGCGATTTGTGTTACATCATCTCTTGAAATCAATCTGCAAAAAGGAGTGTGCACCAGACAATTATACGAAAAAAGAAAAATTCAGTACATGCTTCATTATCACCCTGAGAAATGCCAAACCAATGGTCTTTTTTAACCTCTTAATCACCTTTTGATGTTTTTCCTTTAAGTCACATAGGCTTTGGTGGCTCACACAACAGAAAAATTATTTTTTTAGTCAATTATAATTGATTTTTGTTTTCTTTCTCACAGGCTTTTTAAATGAAGAAAATACAAGAGAAAGATATTTCTTATATGAAGATAAGGCAAAGGAAATACCTGGCATAAAATGATTCATTGCCAGTGTTATTATTCTACTAGAAAGGAGAACCAGTAGCTTTTGAATAAGTTTATAATAACAATGTTAACCATTTATCTATCAACAAACATTAATTAAACATGCTATGTACCATAAAATGGTAACTGAATTTATATTTGCCATGATGCCAAGTCTCTGTAGTCACATGCTAAGCTCTAATCAACATCCAAATGATAAAACAACGCTATTGGGTGAGATTATACAAACCTATATGACAACTCCACTCCCAAGTATTCCTCACTTGCATTGCTTTCACCATACTACACACTCGAATCATGGTGTCTACTGGTGAATAAATGATATGTAATCCATTGTTCTAATTGTCATTGAAAACACAGTATCCATTCAATAATTGATTCATTTAATCAACAAACATTGTAATTCTACTATATGCAAGGACAACCTACATGAGTCACACACTCCAATTCAGCATACTCCATGTTGTTGGAGTTAGTGGATCTAAGACAGAGATCAGTGCATTTTCTGTAAAAGACCAGGAAGTAAACATCTGGGTGCGGCAGGTCACACACATCTCTCCTGCAGGTGCTGCTATACCTTTTTGTTCTTCTTCAGCACCGCCTTCCCCAACCCCTACTCTTCCTCCACCTCAACCCTTCAAAAATGTAATAATCACTTTCAGTTCATGAATTTTACAAAAACAGGCCTTGGGCTGGATTTGGCCAGCAGACCATGGTTGGCCAGCTCCTGGTCTAGGGGAATGTCTTTACCAGGAAATCCAGGTTAGTTTAACACTCTTACTCTTGGCCTCTTTAGGATCTTTAGCCACCAAGAGGGGAATATTGGCCTGTATGTTTCTCTTCCCGTCATCAGGTTTCTGCCTCAGTCTTCAGAGGATAACTGATTAAACAAAGAAACATGTATATATTTATATTTCAAAGTCATTTTTCTAGTGAAACATAATCTCCATCGTTGCAATTCCACTCAAACTGAAGACCCTTCAAAATTATCATGCAGTGTGGTTTTTCTCCCATTCATTCAAATCTAATAAAATCCAAAATTTTTATTTCCTTTTCAGCAATAGAAAAGTTCATTAAGGTGACCAAAATACAATTTTAAAAAACAAAGCACTGTGTTTTAAATGTCATGCCTAACCTCTAGACCCTGTTCTAACATTCCAAAATAGTCTCAAGTCCAGGCTTGGAAAATATAGTCATACACAGACACGGAGGCAGACTAAGAAAACATACGTACAGAGAGAGAGAGACCCTCATATATTGTGACAATAAAGAAATTAGATTGAATTTTGTATTATGGTTCTTGGAATCAGTTTCATTTGTTTAGTGTTATATCTAATATGTATATATATATGGGTATGCCATATTACATTAGAATTAGGAATACTAAGTGACTGTATTAATGGGGATATATAGTTACATGTAATAGACATCCAAAATAACAATGTTTTAAACAAGACAGGCATTTAGTTTGTTCTCACATAAAAGTCCTGATATAATTAGTTCTAAGACATAATGGTAGCTCCATAAATACCTAGGACCTAGGTAATATCTGTCCTGCTCTTTATCCTCTGGATGGGTCCCTCAATCTCATGGTCCAAGATGTGGCTTCACCTCACAAAGGATAGAAGAAAGCCCATATACTTTTCATGAAGAAGAAATTCCAGAAACAGCATATATCATAGTCTCCCATATCCCTGAGGCCAAAACTTAAATATTAAGGCCAAAACCAGCTACAGAGTGGGCTGAGAAATACAGAGTTCGGATAGACATGAAAATGACGTGTTCAAGAAGAGATATTGAGAAGCAAACCAACTGTGATCAGAAAGTTTTAAGACCATTTAGGGACATTTAAAACTAATGTAATTATGGTGAAGTGGGTGAAGGGGATTAAGGTACATTTACCACGTGATGAGCAGTGAGTAATACAGAGAATTGTTGAATCACTATATTGTACATCTGAAACTACTGTAACACTGTTAGTTTACTTTAAAAATAATTAAAAACGGGGTGCCTGAGTGGCTCAGTGGTTAAAGCCTCTGCCTTCGGCTCAGGTCATGACCTCAGGGTCCTGGGATCAAGCCCCGCATCACGCTCTCTGCTCAGAAGGAAGTCGGCTTCCCCCTCTCTCTTTGCCTGCCTCTCTGCCTACTTGTGATCTCTCTCTCTGTCAAATAAATAAATAAAAATCTTAAAAAAAAATTTAAAAACTGGGGTGCCTGGGTGGCTCAGTCGTTAGGCGTTTGCCTTCAGCTCAGGTCACGATCCCAGGGTCTTGGGATCGAGTCCCGCATCGGGCTCCCTGCTCTGTGGGGAGCCTGCTTCTCCCTCTCCCACTCCTCCTGCTTGTGTTCTCTCTCTCGCTGTGTCTCTCTCTGTCAAATAAATAAATACGATCTTTTAAAAAAATTAAAAACTTTTAAAAAATTAATGTTTTATAATAAAAAAGATGGAATTATCTATAAAGAAGAAAACTTAGAGGAACTTCTGACACAGTAAGAATAAACATCCTATTAAAAGCTATTTGCAAATATTCAGTAAAGACTTAAGAACCTTAATTAGAAGACACTAAATGGCAAATAAAATCATATATTTTTACACGAGGACCATTTGTGATATTTTTAGCATTAAGAAAAGAACGGATAGTTGTAGCTTTGGAGTGTCCCCGCCATTCTCTTTTTGTCTGGTTAGCAGCATGCCCAGTTTCCTTTGGAAGACTCACTTCTATTCCACTGTGTATGGTCTTGGTGTAACCACCAAGAGGTGCTTTGCCCAATTGATGGACGTGGGAACTCAGTTAAGCCTATGAGGTTCTCTTTTGGGACACTGAAACTCAATTAAAGTGACACCTAATTACGAAAAGAGGTTGGATTGGTTCATTCCTGTGAACTTCTGATGACCTGTCGACCCCATAGCTTCCCAGTTCCTTTCTCTTTGGATCCTACATCTATATGCCAATTCCTTTATTTCATTAAGCCACCCAAATCATTCCAAGTAATTTTCTTTCTGCTTGTGCTAGAAAGCATTATATCCTGCTACTTACAAACAACAAAAATCTATTTGTATCTGAACAATAAAGTCTGTACTTAAGTGAGTTTCTCTCACATAAGACTCATGAAAAAAGGACAGAAATTCTCTAATTACTTTCTTTTATATGTGTTGTTGTTCTATTTTTTATTTCTGGACATACATGCTGAAGAATGAGATATTCTAATCATATGAGAAACAACTGGAGGAAATATTGATAGCTAGGAGAGAAAGCATACGCTTTGGTGGATGGGGAAAGGTAAAATGAAGCATTTTTAGGCCAGATGGAATATCTACCCAGCAGCTTAATGATCTCAAGAAAGTGATTTTTCTAGGTTATACACAAGCTTAATATTTTTAAGGCTCTTGTTCCTAAGGATAAAATCAAGCAATATAAATGAAAACACAATGCATGTATTAAATGCCTCTGGTTATATGAATACTGAGGGCTTTTTTAATATATATGTGTGTCTTTATTATTGCTCTTCTATTGTCATTTCAAAAAAGGATTTCTGATAGAGCCCTCCTAAAAGGTACTTTAGGCTTAATGGCTATAGCATCTGTGAAAGTGTTCACAGGGTCAAATTGATTCAATTATTTTAATTTGGATGAAAGGAACAAACATTTTTGAGAGTCTACTATTTTGGTTCTTAACCCAGGTTGAATATTAGATTACCAGGGAGCTTTTTAAAATGCAGATTTCCAGAACATTTAAAGCCCTCCTCCCCATCCCTTTGATTTTGATACATCTAGTATGTGCTAAAGATTGTGCTGTATACTTTATATATAACATCACACAGGGTAGTTCAGCAATTAAGCAACCAGACTGTAGACCAAGATTTCATTCAAATCCTGCTTAATCACAAATTGACCAGATAACTCTAGGCAATTTACTTAACCTCATTGTGCCTCCAGCTCTTCTGCTATAAAATGAGGACAATATTAGTACTTGCTTCATTCGGTTATGCCTTCTATGTAGTTAGCATTCATTATTGTGGATTACATAATAACTGATTTTAAATCCTTATAAAAACCTATGGAGGGGCGCCCTAATGGCACAGTCAGTTAAGTGTCCAACTCTTGTTTTCAGCTCAGGTCATGATCTCACGGTTGTGGGATTGAGTCCCATGTCAGACTCCAAGCTGAGCTTGAATTTCTCCTTCTCCCCCTGCCCCTCCCCAACCCACACACTCTCTCTGTGTCTCTAAGGAAATAAATAAATAAATAAATAAATAAATAAATAAATAAATCTTTTAAAAAAAGATTGAAATTACAATTATTTTCACTTTACATATAAGGAAACTAAGGTTTAGAGATAAAAAAAAAATTAATAACTTTTCCAAGGTCATCTAGTTGCCACCAAGCTAAAATATGGTGTGTTTAGCAATGATGAAGAATATATGATAAAAAGTACTGGGGGTAGTTTTGGTCATGGTGATTTTCAAATGGTTATAGAGCAGATAGGTGGAACACCTAGTAATAAGTTAATTGCATAACAGGGCTTTAGGTCTCAACAGAGTGGTCAAGGCACAGGAATATTCATTAGGGATCTTTGATATATAAATTGTGATTACATCCATGAGCAGGAATGAGCCCAGGCAGGAATAATATATAAAGAATAGCAGAAGGTTCAGGGCATAGCCCTTGAGAATGCCAACATTTTATAGGACAAGCAGCCATGTCAAGATTAAAGGAAGACTAAGAAGCCAGAGGCAATAGTAAACTCTGAGAAACTGTTAACACTTAGAGAGAAAAGAATTTCAGAAAGGAAGTGTTGGTTAAAAGTGTTAAATAACCTGACAGTTCAAGGAAAAAAGGTGTCATATGGCTTGGGAAAGGGACCTAAGGCACAACAGTTTCATTAGAATAAATAAGTGGATATAGCAAGTATGTATGCACCATAAAAAATTTGGTGATAAAGGGAAAGAAAGAGAATTATATATAGGGAAGAACATAAAGGAAGAGGGTTTTCAATGGAAAATAAAGGTAATGGATCTGGGCTTAAATGACCTTAATTTTCTCTGGCCACTTATTTTGAATTGAACCACTTCTGATTAAGTATGCCATATGTGCATGTGTGTGTGCATCCACATACATGTCAGAGATATACATATTTTGAGGACTTTGTTCAATGGGCTTATAAAACTTAACCTCCTTGAATCATAAAATTACTCAAGCCAAATGACTCATACAAGTCAAAACGGAGTTGGAAGAAACTTAAGATATGACAAGCATTACCAAGTAAAAACAAAGGAAATTTATATTTTCATTTTAAAGTTAACTGTACATAGGAGAAAACTGAAGTTTTTCTTTTATTTAATTCCCAATAGACTAAGAATCAAACACATTTTGGCAAGAAATTGCTGTCATCTTACAATATCTTTTTTTTTAAGATTTTATTTATTTGACACAGAGAGAGAGAGATCACAGGCAGGCAGAGAGGCAGGCAGAGAGAAAGGGGGAAGCAGGCTCTCTGCTGAGCAGAGAGCCTGATGCAATGTGGGGCTTAATCCCAGGACCCTGAAATCATGACCTGAGCCAAAGGCAGAGCCTTTAACCCACTGAGCCACCCAGGCACCCCATCTTATAATATCTTCAAGTACCTTTTCTTCGTTATGGTGTTTTTGAAGATAGTTTTAAAAATTTGATAATGTATATTAATATGCCAAACATTCAAATTTCTAAATAGGCAGTGAATGATTCTTTTTTCCAAAATGAATGTATGGAAGTGAAAGAAAAAAGAATTAATGTTTGAAGAATATTTATAAAGTGTTAAAGATCATATACTACATTTCAAAGACACATGAAGATCCCAGCTTCCTTACTCTTAAAGGTAGTATCAAAGTAACACATGCAAACAATTCCTTTTACATACAATCTTTTTAATTTTAAAAACATATCTTGGGGTGCCTGGGTGGCTTAGTCATTAGTGTCTATCTTCAGCTTGGGTCATGATCCCAGTATCCTGGGATTGAGCCATCTATTGGACTCCCTGCTCAGCAGGGAGCCTGCTTCTCCCTCTCCAGCTCCCCTGTGCTTGTGTTCCCTCTCTCGCTATCTCTGTCATAAATAAATAAAATCTTTTAAAAAATAAATATCTCTCTGAGACACGCCTCTGTGGAAACAACTCAACATAGAGTTTCATTCTCTTTTATGACATATTAGAATCATTGTATTTCCTTTCAGTTCTGTGAATCATTTTAATTCAAATGTGGTGATGTTGGATTTGATGTTTGAACTATTTCTCTAAGGGAAAGTTTTAACTGTGAGCCAAACATACTGCTTCACTCATCATCTCACAAAGCTTTATTATCACGATGTTAATAGAACCCAATTACTTAAGTATTTCTTGAATAAATTTAAAAAGCAGTCACAGTCTCTTTATAGATGAACAACTATGAATGACCTCCAGTGAAAAACGTTATCACCTAAAGGTAGAGTAATGAAAATGATATAGGTATCAATCCTATTACTATATGCCAAGAGATAGCAGGGTGGGAAGCCTCTGAAACAGTTTCACAGAGTAGAAGCTGATTGTCTCCCCAAATGAGATCACATTGAAGAAGTTGCAAATAAATTAAAGGAAACTACCAAAATGGGTGTAAGTGCATCTCATAGAACATGTGTGTAAAAGAAAACATTTTCTGTAGGAATATTTGAATGACTGGATCAAACAAATATTTGTCAGTAGCCTCCTACTCAAGGACAAAGTTGTAATCAAGTACTTGGTAAGAGACAAATACAAAGCTGAATGCAATTACAGAGATGAATACAAATACAAAACTGAACTTCTGGCATCTTTCTGTTGAGTTGTATATCCTCTGAGGGCAGAAACAGACTCATTCTTACATTCTCTGAAGTGCTCAGGAAGTTCCTTGCTAATATTCCGTGCTTCATAAATGTTTGTTATTTGGGAAAATGTGGGCATTTTAAGCATACGAACTTGAACAGTGTCTATTTTGACCTCACTAAACACTAGACATTGAGTATTAGTAAGTTCCTTCAGCATTCTGAGGTTGATTTCCTTCATTTCCAAATAACAATATATAGACTGAAAGTTTGCCATAAGAAGTAAATAATATAACAATTGTGATATAATGCCTTAGCATCTCTTGGCAGAATGTTTAAGATTCATAATGCTGAATAAACATTAGTTCTACCTTTTTTCCCCCTTTATGATTCATTTTTATACTCAATTCTTGATTTCCTCTGAAAACACAGAAACTTTCATTAATAGTACTCTTCTCTGATTCTGACCCAAGACAGTCCTCTGTTACTAATTCTTGGTTTCTGACTCCTGGCCCTGCCTAACCTGGTTGCCTCACATACTTCCTGTACACACATGATCCATTGACCCAAGCCCCCACCATCAGGTGGCTCATTTCCAGAACCACTCACTCCTGGAGTTCTTACACCACTCTATCATCACTTGCCCCACGCTCCTCTGCAGTCTTGACCTAACCCTCTGGATACTGACATTAATTCCAGGTCCTGGCTTTAACTTCCATTTCTCACTGTGCTTAGTGCCTTATCTCACATCACAGCCTTCTCTGGCAATGTCTTTCTTCACCATCAACTCTATTCACACCTGTAACTTTCCTCAAAGTGCAGTTCAAATAACACCTCTCCCAGAAAGGCTACTCTGATCTTAGAAACAAGGAGCAGTTTAATCCTAAATTGTCATCTGGACGGTGCTCCATTCTCAAGTCTTATATATGTCAGTTTTACTCTGATAGGCTGCATTGGGGAGACAGCATAACCCAATGAGGACCTATATGGTCTTTGAACGCCGGAAGATTTCAGATTGGATCCAGGATCAGCAAACCCTGGGCTAGTTACTTCACCTCTTAGTGCCTTAATTTCCCTATAACTAAAATGAGATTAACACTTACCTCATAGGGTGTCTCTGAAGATTAGATGCAGGTAAAGCATTTAGCAAAGTTCCTGGGATATAACACATCTATATTCAATGGCTATTGTTGTTAATGGGTTTGTGCATGTGTGTGTATGTTTTATTACTTCTTATATTCAGCTGTCTGTGATGTTTAATGAATGTCCAACTTGTCATAATTTCTCAAAAAATAAGACTTTGTGTCTTTTTTTGTAAATCCAACTCTTGACTTTCCTGATTAAATACCTAATATGTTGTCATGCCTATGTTAAAGCTAAGTAACTCAATGATGGATAAGTGAATGATCCAGTTCACATCTATGAATGAAATTACTATTTTTATAATAATGTCTGAGTATTACCACCTAGGCCTCATAAAATGTAAAACTACTAAAACTAAGTACTGAATCGTGAGACAATATGAAGATAGGCTTTGGGATTAAGATTTATTTACAGCTGAATTTTACTTCATTTTGATATTATCTGTATTTACTTCACTAATATTTTATTTGTTGACATTTTAAAGAACTTTATAACAATTTTAATAACTAATTTTTAAAATATGTATAAGTTTGGTAAAATATATCTAAAACTTTATATGTATACACAATATATTCACATATATATTTGCAATAATATTAAAAATAATATTTTGAATTTGTTCATTTTTTCATTGACTCCAGCTTCATGCAAACACCTGTTAAAAATGCAAAAGGACACTGACATATCCACACATTTTCACTGGGCAATAAGTAGAAAAAGGAAAGGAGCAGTAATTTCCCTCATATATTCCACCAATCCCATCTGTTGCACAGAGACATTCAGAAAAATGAAACTTAGCATTCAGGTGCTGATGTTTTAGTACGAAAAGTTGTAAATTTCTTGACACAGAGGATAGAGATGGGTTTTCTACATTGTGTGCACATCTATACATTATGCGTATCTTAGCTCCCTTGTTGTTCTTGAGTCAGTTGTTAGTAAATGACCATATGCCTTTTACTTATTTTTACTAGATCAGTATCTCTTATTTCACACTCTGAAGTTCTAAAGTCATAGCATGGAACCTATGTGACGGGTAATAATCAAACTGCATTTTTATTGTAGTAAAAAAGAAAAAAGGGAGAAGGAAATGCTAAAATGATTGATACATCTTATAACTGTTTATTATGTGAATCAAAATTGTAAAATAATGCATGTTAAATACTAAACAGCAAAGAACAAGCAACCATGAGCATAGTTTTCACTAAAAGATTTGTAAGAATTTTAAGTCATATAATTAGGCTCATTTGGTGGGGAACAGCCTGTCCTTGCAACTGAATATTTAAAATGGTCCTTCACCCCAAAGACATGACCTGTTCAAATGAGAAAGCTAGTAATTCCTAAGCATCCATACAGTTCAACCATAGACTCAAACCTCTCTACCCAAACACTGCCCTTCTTTATGCCCCTTCTATTGCAAATCTCTCCCATAATCCATCCCTGTCTTCGCTTTTCTTAAATGTTCCAGTAGCTTCTAAGTTAAAAGCCCTACCTACAGATATTTTCATCTTGTCACTTGTCTTATGAAAGGGAAGCTATCTGTAATCTTTGTCTCCTGAGAAGTCTTAGACAGCCAGTCTGGTCACTTGACTACATTTATGTATTTGATAGAATACCCAAGTGTCCCAATCGGCAATTGTATCTTAATACTAATTATTGAAATTTATCCAAATGTCTTAGAATCGATACCTAATCACTATGCAAGACGGTAACATTTATGCATATCTTTAAGCATGTCAGATTAATTTTATTAGACATTTAGTTTACTGTTAATATTGAATGCAGATCATGCTCATTTTATCTTTATGGTTTGTATCACCTAGCTCAGCACAAAATTTGAAACAATTAAAAATAAACAATGATCAGCAGGAGACCAGAGCTCTTTCTGAGCTCTACTAGTAGGTAACTGTTGACCTTGGCCAGAGCACTCAGTTTATTTGAGTATCAGCTTCCACAGTCGTGAAAAATAAATAAGATCTTGCCCACATAATTCGCAATACTGTTATAAGTTAAGGAAGAACATAGATATCATCGCTTTATGCAAATTGTTCTACAAGTAAAAGTACCCAGTAGCATAAAAAATGCAAGACTCAGAATTAATTAATTCATTCAATCAACAAATTTAGCTAGAACTCATCTTGTCAATGTTTTGAACTATTAAAATAATGCTTAATTGTTGCATTTTGCACAAAGCACTTTTATTTCTGGATCTAATTCCCCTACTGAATTATAATACACTGAATGTTGTCTGCAGATACTAATCATATATATGGAGCTGTGTCACCATTAAATTACCCTTGTGAAATGTTTCAACATTGCCAAAGGCTGACTAGATAGAGTTTCCCATGGTTCCATAGCAAGACAATAAATACTGTTAATCTTTCTGAAATATGTTAGAACCACCAAAGAAAGCCACTTCAAGTTAGTTCCTCATGAAATTTATAAGACAAAAAATACTGACATCATTTCATAATACAGCCTCACACAATGGATAACTGCCATCAGAGAAACAACATTCAGTACTGGTATGAATACTGACACGCTACAATAATAAAAATTAATAAAATCTTACCAGGAAAGTTTTGGATTTCATACCTGCTAAATTTTTGACTGGAAGTTTGATACTAATGAGCTAGTTCTTGTGAATCATCCTTTGTTTTTAAAAATATATTTTACTGATTGATAAAACAGAGCATCACCTGAGAGATGCAATTTTCTCCATGTGCTGTTAAATAAATTATAAAAACTTAAAAATGTTTATTAAGGAAAATATATCTACACTTGGCATATAAATGTATACTGATAATTAGCATATGCCTCTGTGAGTCCATGCTCCAAGACAAAAAAAAAAAAAAAAATGGGTTCCTAAAGAAAATTCTTTTTCAGTCCTCTGAAGTTTTTCCACAATTTAACAATTTCATCTAAAAATGAAAGTATCTTTTTACTGTGTTATGGTCCTAAATTTAATCAAGTAATATACATAAAGCATCTAGCATCCTGTCTGGCACATACTGTAGTGTTTGTTAGTTTCATTCTTACTCCTCATTTATCTCTGGGTTCCCCAAAAGAAGTCAATTAGCTGTGTAAAGTCTTTCAAAATTCCAAAAACATTTATTCATTCCTCCAGAAATGTTCATTAGTTCTCCAAGGATGAAACCACTATACTAATATTTGCCTAGATTCAACGGTAAGTGAAACACATTATAATTCTTAGAACTTAGAAACAGAAGACATAGAAATTGGTGTAAAATATTTTCAGCTACCACTTGAGATAGGGTAAAAACTCTGCACACGGATTGGTCAGGTCATGATTTACAAGCATTCTGTGTTTCATAAATTACATGGCAATATCAATGATTTATATTTGAGAACACATTTTCTAAAAGATATATTATGTATGGCGGTTAAGGCCACACACCAATTTGCATGGGCCTAATTATTTAATTCATTTTTTTCAACAAATATTTAATAAGTACCTACTACGTGAAAGGCAACAGGCAGCCTCTGCAATACAAATGTGAAAAAAATGAAATATGAAAAAGTGAGCTATTATGTAAATTAACCTATAGAGCCACTAATTCATATATAAATACATAGTATAATAAAGCCAATAGAGAAAATACAACAATGTGCTAAGAGTGAAGACAGTTGAGGCTTTTTATAATTGTGTATTTAGAGTTTTAGGAAAACTTCTTTGGGGAAATAACATTGGGAGTCATGAAACAAAAGATCAATTAGCCAATTGAAGGTGGTATGAGATATCTTTGCTGGCCCCATCCACCCTTTTCCTCTCCATTCTGGGCAGAAGGATGAGCCATTAGACTGCATTAGTGGGCTCCCTTACCCACTGGCTTCTGGTTTGGTTTTAGCAATGGGAGAAAGGACATTATAAAATGGGAAAGAATGAGTTTACGTATTTATTTTCCTAGTTTTTTCCTCTATTGTATTACAGTGGATGACTGTATCCCTCTGCCAAAGACTACAGCTCTTGCCAGTTACTCTTCTCTATACAATCCTTTCTAGTTCTAGTAACCATTCCCTCCCATTACCTTTTCAGGCTTAACAATAGTAATAGCCTTCCACTTTTAGTAGCCTCCAAGTACTTACTTAATATGGTGGCATGGCAGGAAGTACAACAGGAGAATAGACATTGGGAGAACAAATGGCTGTTTTGGTTGATTACTGTGACATCAATAATGATTATAATGATTATGAGATCAGCTGGATGCTTCAGATGACCCCACAGAGATTACCCCGGAAAAAAAAAATTGACAGTCATGAATTTCTAATTCAGAATCAGGGCTGAAAATCATAAAGCCCTAATGATAGCTCTGAAGGGTCTTTCATCTTCCGTAGTCTCATGGGAGAATGGATGTAAACTAAACCCAAAGCCTGGTTATAAAGGTTGTAGAATGACAGTACAGATTGAGTGCTTAAATGTCCTGTGCTAAAATCAGGGTACTAGTGGGAAGGAGGAGAAACTCTGAGTGAAATCTATTATGGTAGAAAATGACAAATGAAAACCCATGGAACTCCCCACCTTCCTCCACATCAGTCAAGAAAAGTAAACCAAAAGCAATTCTGCATTCTCAGAGTCATTATAGAGGTTAGTAAAACCATCAAAGACTTTAAATATTCCTATAATATCCCAATTTCTTAGAGCTGTATGTGTAGTTCACAAACCAAATGGGTCGTGGAAAATGAAAGTAGATTATCACAGACTTAATCAGGTGGAGATACCAATCACAGGTGCATTTCTAGATGTGCTATCTTTAATGGAGCAAATCAACCCAGCCCCTGGCAGCTAGCATGCAGCAACTGACCTGATTGACCTGGCTTTTTTTTTTTCTTTATATCCTTCAGCAAAGATAATCAGAAGCAGTTTGCCTTCACAGGTACAACAGTATACTTTTATGGTCTTGCCTCAGGGCTATGTCAACTCCTGTGTTGTCATAATATAGTTTTGAGCCCCCTGATCTGATATCCCATAGAACATGACAATGGTTCATTACATTTATGACATTATGCTAACTGGATCTAATGAACAGGAAGCAGCAAGCACTTCAGATGCCTTAGTAAGACATATGCATGCCAGAGAGTAGGAAATAAGGCCTACAACAATTCAGGAATATATCATATTCTAGGGGTCCAATCATCTAGGGACTGTCAGCATATTCTCTCCATAATAAAAAACAAGTTGTAAATTGTATTGACCACCATGAAGAAGTATAACTTGCTGATTTTCTTTGTGTTTGGGAAGGAACATAAATCATATTTGGTAACCTATTAGGCTTCCCAGTTTTTTCTGTGTGAAGTGGCCCTTTTCATTGGCATTATAATCTTCTGGGCCCAAAGGCTTTGGAAGTGTCTGAGGCAAACAGAGATATCATATGAAGCTCTGACCAATCCCAATAGATGAATTGCAGCTAAGACCACTAAGAGTTGGGAAGGAGGCAATGCCCTTAGCTATCTATAGGTCTTCTTTCGAAAAAGAGTTCTTGACTAGTTTGTGGGCCCTGATGTTGCCTGAACTTTTATCTATGAAACCCAAGTGATTTGTAATCTATAAATCGGAAGTTACCTGATTCACTAAACTATCAATTTAGATGTGCACTATAGCATTACATTGTAAAAAGAAATGATATACTCAGCTTAGTGCCCAAACAGATTTGTAAGACACAAGTTAACTTCATTAGCCGGTGGTTCAGATTTCCAAGATACTTGCTGATACAGTTTCACTGACTACGCTATAACCCACACATGGAATCACATAGGACTTTCTTATGATCAATCAGTGGGGGAAGAAAAAGCAAGACTATGGTTTATGGATAGAACTGCTTAGTATGGTCATTTAAGCTAGAGTTGATCATCAATATAGTTCAACTTAGGGGTACCCTTGAAAGAAAGTAAGTAGAGAGGGTAAATATTTCCTTTGGGCAGAAATAGAGATAGTACACCTGATTGTCCATTTTGCATGGAAGGAAAGCTAGCCTTAAGTGCAGATCTATACTGATTTATGAGCAGTGGCAAATAGATTATCTAAATGGTCAGGGACATGGAAAGAATAAAGCTAAATGAGTGATGTTTTTGTGAGGGAGGTTTATACAGAACTTCTTAGAAAGAGTACAAAATGCAAATTTTTTCCCACCAGAATAAATCGTCTGTGGAGAATGCTTTCAATAATCAGGTGTCCTTTCAAAGCTGTCCTTCCAGTGGCTATCAGTCAGCCTCTTTATCCAGCCATGCCAGTGCTTGCTCAAATGAGCCATGTCTAGAGTATTTGTGAAGGGCAGGATCCTGAGGGCTACTCATGTGTTCAACAACATGAATTTCTCCTCATAAAGGCTAGTCTTGCTACCACCACACCAAGTGGCCAATCTGCCACAAGCAGGTTGATATGACACCCATTCCCTAGGAGATTGGTCTACTTCCTGGTGGCAGTTGATTGCAATAAACATTTCCATCATAGAAGACATAGTGATTTGTCCTCACAGACATAAACATATTTCAAATACAGAAATTCCTTTACTGTCCACAGCACTTTTGCAAATACCATCCTTCCAAATACCTTATCACAGCTATGACATTCAACACAATATAACCTTACAATGGGTGACATATATTACAGCAAAAGATGTATGGCAATGGACTTATGCCCACATAACTCACTGGCCTTACCATGTCCCCACCTCAACCAGAGCAGGTTGCTAAACGAAATAGTGTGATGGCCTTTTAGCATGGTTATAGAGTTAGCTAGTAAACGCCATAAGAGCCTAGGGTTCTGGCATAGAAGATGAAGTATATTCTTAAACCAGGGGCCAATACTTAGCACTTCTCTCCTATGGCCAGAATTAACAGATCCAGGGATCAAATTACACAGGTGAGGATGGTCCTTCTCAGTATTATGCCAATAACCTACCAGAGAAGGTTTTTCTTCCCTTCAAATTTGCTTTTGGGAATGTTAGTGTCCAACAGAGGAATGCTGGTATACAATAATGAAACTGTGTATCCACTAGGATACAAAGTCATAGTCTTCTTAAATTAAAAGCTGAGATTGCCTTCTGAAATTTTTGGATCCTTGTGCCATGTAACAGACAAAAAGGGTATCACTGCATAGTCTGATGACAGATCATCATTACAAGGGGATATTGGGTTGCTGCTATCCAGTAGGTACAAACTTACTGGAGGCAGAAATTTCTCTAGGGCATCTTAGTATTCCGTGAGCTCAATAATTCTGAAATAGAAAACTATGACAATCCAATAAAAATGGGATCACTAAGGACCCAAGTCTTATAGGAATAAAGGTTTGGGTCACCCCACCAGATAAAGAACACTATCCAGCCAACATGGATAATAATGAGAACATAAAATGCATTGTGGAAGGCAGCAACCTAATTTAACTCCATGATTAGCTACAGAATAGAGTCTATAGCAGCTGTGTTTTATGTTGTTTCTCTTACACTGTTTCCACCTCTCCTCCCATTACCTTATATGAAGAACATTGGTGGCAGCTAAACTTTCTAGGTAAAATTTTGACGTAATTAACATATTCCATGATCAGATTATCATATTACTGCAGGGAACTTTGGGTATCCTCTGCAATAGAAAACAAATATTTTGCCTGGACAAAGGACAAGAGGATGCCAAGAGGAAAATGTGTGTGGCTGTGCTGGAATCTTCCATATAACCCTCATATCCTTGTTTCACCTTTATACCTGGGCTATGTCCCAGGTAATAATTGCATCAACAAACTCCTTTGCTTTCTATTTCTATTTGAATCCCAAGTGGACAGGAATTTAAGGGGAAAAAAAGAGGCAAAATTTGGGATTTTTCTTTTCTCTGTTTATTCCTTATTATACCACAGCTTGTCATAGTTCTTGTCCTGTGGTCTTTCCTATGGCTACAGCTCTCTCTCCAATTCCAGATTGTGTTAATCTTTCACTCCCTTGTTCCTTCACATCTATGGGTCACATGAAATCTTATGCATATGTGGACAATTGATTTAAACATGTGAAGTATTGCTAAATAATGGGAGAAAGATGCTTTCTCAATCAGGCTTCATTAATTAAATATCTATATTGAGAAAACATTTTCAAAACATATAACCAATATAGGACTCTCATCTGGAATATATTAAAACTCCCGCAACTCTAAGAAAAAAACAGATAACCCAATGAAAAAATAGGAAGGAGGGCCAAAAAGGTACTTTTCAAAAGAGGTAATCTAAATGACAAATAATATAAAAAGGAGCTCAACTTGTTGTGATAAATGCAAACTAAAACCATACTGTGATACCACTGTACTCAAATTAGTATGACTAAAGATTTTTTTAAACGACAATACAAAGTTTTGGCAAGGAGACAGGGCAATGGAAAATACTGCTAATGGGAGTCTCAGCTGACTTAACCACACTGAATAATCTTCAGCTTTACCAACAAAAGCTGAGCAGACACAAACCCTATATCCTGGCAGGTCATTCCTATGTATAAATCAATACAACTACATGCTTGTGTGCAACAACACATGTTTAAGAACATGAAAAGCAATGATTTTTATAATATTCCCAAATAAATAAATAAATAACCAAATGTCACTAAATAAACTGTGGTATAGTCTTTCAGTGGAATAGTATACATCAATGAAATGAACAAACTACAGGTACAGGGACAAATTTTACAAACATGAAACTGAGCAAGAGAAGCCAGACAATAATATATCCTATATGATTCCATTTGAAATTCTGAGAACATTTAACATTAAACTGTAGTGCTTAGAAATACAACTTTAAGGACATTTTACCCTATGAGGCATGATAATGATTACCTTTAAAGGATAACGATTACCTTTAAAAAGTGGTATCACTACCAAACTTACAGAAATAAAAAGTTCCACGAGGAAACAATATAATCAACTGTATGCAAACAAATTAGGTAATTTACAGGAAATGGATAAATCCCTAGAAACAAATTACTGAACTGACTCAAAAGGAAACAGAAAATTTGAGATCTATAACAAATAAAAATTTAATTGTAATTTTAAAACTTCCCACAAAGCCAAGCCCAGAACCAGATGACTTCACTGATAAATTCTGACACTTAAGTATGAATTAATACCAACCCTTCGCAGACTTTTCAAAAAAAAGAGGAAAAGGCAACATTTTCGAATTCATTCTATAAGCCCCGTTACTCTGAAAACCAAAACCAAAGATGTCACAAGAAAAAAAAACTAGCACACATACTTTTATCTGCCGGAAACCCACCAGAGGCGACGGGATGGATACTCCATCGGAGTCCTGAGCGGGAGCGCCTGCTTACGTCAGTGCGTCAGTGCGTCAGTGCGTCAGTGCGTGCTCGCGTTCCCAGGCGCAAGGCCTCCCAGGCTTCTCGCTCCGCCCACCTTCTCGCCCCACCTGTTCCCGGTCAGCCTCCTCACCTCGCTTCTGGTGCTGAGAACTCCAGCACCGGTGCACTCTCTGTGGCATGTAGGTCGCAGGAACCTGTGTGAGAAAGTCATACTGAGCAGTTACGGAGCTGCAGAGAGCAACAAAGGCCGATCAAGCTCACCATGTCCGCAGGAACAAGAGAGGTCAGGTAGTAAGGACCAGAGGGGGCTTTCGTGGTTGTATAGTTTGACTGACAGGCTTATGTGGAGCAGGGAAAAGCACGGTGAATATGGCTTAGGATGAGTATTTGGTTTGCCATAGTATTCCATGCTATACTTTGGATATAAACAGTGATAACAGTCACCAAGGTCTCCGTAAAAATCTTGGCTTTAATCCTAAAGACAGAGAAGAGAATACTCCGTGCGTTCCACAGGTTGGTAAACATTGCAGATGCTGGTTTAGCGTGAGTCACAAGTTTTTTATAACTTATACTCGGGAGAGCAACAATGCAAGGTAAATTCATAAATGTTTGCCCTTTTTTTCAATTTTTTATTTAAATTCCAGTTAGTTAACATGTGTAATATTGGTTTCAGGAGTAGAATTTCGTGGTTTACCTTTTTTTTTTTTTTTTGAAGTATTCATTCATGCTCCTCTGCATGTTTGTTATGCAGAGATGTTAAAGGACGCAACAAAATAGCACGGGGCTCGAGAAATTACAGGTTTCACTGGAATTGATTCTGAATATAAAAAGAAAAAAAAACAGAGGCCCCTTAATTGGTGCTGAAAACAGACTCCTGTGATGTAAATGACTGTGTCCAACAAGTTGTGGAACTTCTACAGGAGTGGGATATTGTACCTGTGGATGCCACTTACTAAGTAAAAGAACTGTACGTGCCAGAAAATAAACCTTAATTTGGCAAAAACAGATGCAGAAATATTACCAGTATTGAAAATTAATAAAATGTAAATGCAGTGTGTGCAAGTTTTAGCAGAAGGCTGGGAAACCGGGGCGCCTGGGTGGCTCAGTGGGTTAAGCCTCTGCCTTTCACTCGGGTCATGATCCCAGAGTCCTGGAATCGAGTCCCGCATCGGGCTCTCTGCTTCCTCCTCTCTCTGCCTCCCTCTCTGCCTGCTTGTGATCTCCTTCTGTCAAATAAATACAATCTTTAAAAAAAAAAAAAAAGAAGAAGAAGAAGGCTGGGAAACCCCACTGAATAGCTTTATGAGAGAGAGGGGGTCCTTGCAGTGGGGGGGGGGGGTCCTTGCAGTGCCTTCATTTTCATTGTCCTATGGATGGAGGTATCATTAACTTGGCATTGCCTACGGTTCAACTAGTCAGGAAGGTAAGAGGCTGGATGACTGGTCTGCATTTGTTCTGATGTAGGAGGGCCGCTGTATAGCTATTCTTCACAAGCCAAAGTTTGTTGAGCACAGAAAGGAGGGTTGTGGTGCCAGACTGGGAAACAACATGCAAGAACCACCCTTACATTAAGATGGTTATGGAACAAGGAGATTGGCTGACTGGAGATCTTTAGGCCTTGAACTGAATTTATTGGAATGATAGTCTTGATGAGCATCGTTTTACTCCTATTGAACTATAGCCGATGCCTAAAAATATGAATGCAAGGCTGTCATTGCATTTCAATTATGCAACCCAGTGCGTGCTAAGTTGGGTGTAACCTCGTGCTCTAGACAGGGTCTATTAATGCAGGATAACTATAAGCAACTTCTGGAGGGTGGCTACAGGCATCCTATCCTTCTTCTTCACCCTCTTGGTGCCTAGACAAAGAACAGTGGTGTTCCTTTGATGTGTATGAGCAGCATCCTTAAGCACTAGAGGAAGGAGTTCCATATCCTAACACAATACTAGCGACCATTTTCCCATCTCCCACTATGTATGCAGGACCAACTGGAGTCCAGTGGCATTAGAGAGCATGGATGATTATAGAAGACAATGTTAACATTATTGGACAAGAGCCTACTGGCATGCCTCATTCAGAAATAGGAAAGGATCTTTATGAGCCAACTTATGGCACCAAAGTGCTGACAGTGGCCTCTGGCCTAATCACCTTGAAAATAGTTCCTTTCTGAGTTGCAGCTTACAAGAAAAAGAAACATACGGACTACTATGACCCTGAACACCAAGAAGACTTTGAATTTATTTTAGGAACTTGAATGTGCAAACTTGCCGAAGAAGGCCAGAAGCCTCCTGAAGGTTTCATGGCTCCCAAGACCTGCACTGTGATGAAGTAATACTACAAATCCTTAGAGAAAACTTAAGCTGTTAACCCAGTCATATCACCTTTGACACTTCACTGAATAACAAGAGGGGACCACATAGTTATTGTTGGCATTTCTTTGAGATAATGTCTGTCTGGACATGCTTCCTAAAAAAAGACCATTTTCCTTAACTAAGCTTTTGTCTGCCTTATGAGTTCCTTTTGAACCAGTATAACACACTGCTGTATCTTTAATACACTTAATGTATCTTTAACACTGCTTATAGGTAACATTCCTATAATAAAATTTTAAAATCCTGTCTTTTTATATTATGCTTCTACCTCATGATTTTTCCAAGCTGTTATATTAGTTGTAACCAATAATATATATATTGAATCTCACTTTTCATCCCCTGAAAACAGAAAAAAAAGTCCACTAAACAGTAAATTTGGCTACAACTTGTTTGTTGAATTTTATAAGACATCTCTAACAATTAGATTATTTTTCTACATTAAAAATAAAATCTGCTTTTTTTCCTTCCTTCTTTCTGATCAACTACTGATCTTCAGCTGTTAAAATCTAAAGCATTCATATGATCTGAGGTAAGCCCCGAATGAAATTTTTTATTCGATAAAATTAAACTTTTTGGCTTCTTAAAAAAGAAAAGACAGAAGGGAGGGAAGGAAGAAGGAAGAAAACAAAGATCAATATCCCCTATGAATATAGATGCAAAATCCTCAACAAAATACTAGCAAACTAAGTACAACAATAAATGAAAATTATATACCATAACCAAGTAGGATGTATCCTAAGAATGAAAGGTTGTTTTAACATCAAAATCAATTAATGTAATACACCACATTAATATAATAAAGACTGAGACTTGAGGTCCCATTAAGTAAGTTGAAAAGGTTTTCCTTTTCCTATTTGGTTCCATCTCCACAAAGCTTTCCAATAATTCCCATTCTCTAATTTGTATCTTTCTGTTCCTTGAAACCAAAGAATCTTTGAATAAGAATCAAGATATTTGTCCCTCTTTAGTCACTCAAACTCAAAATACCCCTGTAGGACTTGTGATAGAAATGTTTAAAGGGGATATTGACTTATATAACATCAAAGTCCAAATGAGCCTTTATCTTGTACCTCAGATGAGATCTCCAAGGACTTTTTTTCTCATATTCTCTCTATTCTGCTTCTCTATTTTCTATTTTCCCCATGCTGCCCCAGTAGCCCTCTGGGAGTTCCAGGTTCTTCCAGTAATTTCAGCAGAATCTTTGCAGCAATTCCAGACGTCATATCCTCATAGAAAAACACTCAGGAAAGTTATTTAGAGTCTCTTACGGTGGCTGCTGTACATGTCCTAGCAATCAGTTCCTTTCACTGATAATTGGAACTCATGTCCTTCCCCGATCCAATCACTGCAACAAGGTTACGATACTCTCTCTGATTGGATTTTAAACAGGAAAGATCTACCCCAAAGCAGGGCATGCATTCAGTCTCACCCAAACTGCAAGGCTGAGAAAATGAAGGGAACACATTTCTTCCCCAAATATAAAAATATTCTTGGTTACAACAAACAAACAAAAACCCACGTGGGAGTGAGGTAAAATAGATGCCAGGAAGACAATAAAAAATAATCCTAAAAATGGTTTCCAGGAAATATCCTCTAACATGGTATGAAAATCATTCTATGCAGACCAGAAATTTCAAACATTATTTCTGATTACTTTTCACCTTTGAATTCAACAAAATAGTTAATATCAGAATAAAGTCTTCCAGGCTAAAACAAAAAAGAAAGAAAAATAGTATTTTGTATTTTCCTCTATTGCATGATGGAGCAAAGGCTTGAAATTGTGGTGATGAATGTTACCATGCAAAGTCAGTACACTGAATATATCGTCTATTCCCATCTTTCATTCAAATTCCTTGCATATATTAGTAAGGGTCACTCAGAAGCACCTACGTTAATCAAAAAAGAAAAACTGGTGTTGCATGCTGCAAACAGCCTCTATTCCTGGATGAATAAATAACACTTAAAGTTACTTGCCTTCCTTTATGTAGCCAATATCCTGCAGGTATTTTAAGGGAATAGTGTTACTAAGACAGCCACAGAAAAATATTAATGAAAATATGGTGATGCATCTTATTAGTCTATGAAAAGGTAGTTTTTGCATTTTCAAATTAGTAAAATATTTAAAACTACCTCCAAATAAGTACATTAATGAAATTGCTTTGTTACTCAAAAGGGAAAAGGAATACAATTATGAATTACACACTTATCTTCATATTCTCTCTTCAAATAAACAAAGTATTTATACTTGCCTCCAGTATGCAACCAAATGAACAGAAAATCCCATGTTTGTAAAACCACAGACTATATAAAAATAGGATTGACTTTTCAATCATATACAGTCAAGTTTGTCATTAACAATTACATTAAAATATACAATCGCCGTGTTTTTGTTGGCAAAAGTATGATATAAAAAACATTACATACCAGTCTTCAATTTTGTATTTATAAATGGGGTCCTAAATCAAGAGGATTAAGAGTAATGTACGTTGCTATAAATATTCTATAATATTTTCTTTCAAATCTAGAATTGATGTAAGTATATTTTAATTCATCATTTATATGAGTTTTTCAATGAGTTTTATTTTTAAAAATAGGCTCATTTAAAACACAAATTTTATTATTCTTTTAAAAGGTAAAACTAAATGCTACAACCCTTTTCTCCCTATTAGTTGAATGCACATTCCAAACTCATTTTCCCCATGCTTTAGAGGAAAAAAATACAATACCTGAGGTTTGAAGAATTCCACCTATTTAAATTCAGTTTTAAAATTACTTGGCTTGAGCTATGAAATGTTATTTATTCTTTGAACAATAGTATTTTACTCAAGGGAAGAATAAATGTGATCCACCAAGGCTCTGTATACAGAATATAGAAAAAACAGTTCAGGAAAAAACTGATAATGAAATTATTAGATTAGTAAAAATTATTAGGCAATCCTAATTTTTGAGTTCATATTACCAAGTAAACAAATGATTGACTAAAATTTACACTTTTCCTTATTCTGAAGTTGTATATAGTCTCTCACAATTTCGTCCAAAACATTTTAAACTATTGCTATCACAATTAGATATTTAATCCACACAGAATTACTTATGGTGTTTGGTTAGAGACAGAGCTTCTCAATTTTTTTTGGTCCATATTGATAACCAAAAGTCTGAACACTAATCAGTAGCCCATTCTTCACTGATAGGCAGTGCCGCCTCTACCATATATCAGGTTTCCATCTGTGCATTGATCTATTTCAGTTCTCTGTTCAGTTCCATTGGTCTATTTATCTTTCCCAGAACAATGCACAGTGCTTTTGTTGTTCATCGCTTTATATTATTTATAGTTTATAATAAGTATTTGTATATGGTAAGGAGGTCTCCTTATATTGTATTTGTTTAAAATTATCTTGGCTATTTAAGCCCTTTGCACTTCCATACATTATATAATCATCTTATCAAGTTCTGCAGAGGTAAAACAAAAAAGAAAGAAAGACCTTTTGAGATTTTGATTGGAATGTTGTCTTATTTCAAGGGCTCACATAGCCAGGTTAGATGGGGCTAGAAGTGTGAGGCTTTGATGTTAACCATAAAGTCATTTTCTTTAATAATTAAAGATTACTGAAGTTTTTACTTTCTTCTTGAATTACTATTGGCTAGTTAGTTTCTCTAGAAAATTGAACATTTGTCTTAAGTTTTCGAATTTAATGACTTAAAATTGTCTATAATATCTTGTTTAAAAAAACGTCTATTTCTGGGGTTATGACACTACTCTTTTCATTGCCAATATTTTTCTTTAATGGATTCTTTCTCTCTCTCTCTCTTTATCTTGCTCGATCTTGCCAGGGGGTTTCTATTTTATTAGACTTTTCAAAAAGTGTTTGGCTTTGTGGATTGTTTCTTTTATCTTTTTTCCTATTTAATTAATTTCTCCTCTTACTATTTTCACTATTTAAATTTACTTTGAGTTTATTCTGTTGTTCTTTTTATACCTCCTTTAACTTGGAAACTTAGATTTTCAGTCAAACTTTGTAAATCACAGGATGTTAAAAAATTATTTTAAATAATGCTCTACCTACATCCCTTAAATTTTAAAATATAACGTTTTCAATAAATAAATAAATAAATAAATAAATAAATAAATAAAATATAACGTTTTCATCAATTTTCAGTCCTAAACATTTTCTGGTGTCCAAAGCTATTTGTATGTAGACCCAAAGATTATTTGGAAGTGTCTTTTATTATAATTTCCAAATCAACTTTTAAATTAGCCTTTTTAATGATTTCTAAACTAGGTACATTTTAACAGAAAAAAAAATTACCTGCCTAACAGCAGTTCTTTGACTCTTTTTAATAGCTGCTTAATGTAGCAGCTATTGTGTAGAATGTGGTGAGTTCTAATGAAAGTCCCATGTATACATTCTCTAATTGTTGAATATAGAGCTGTATATGTGCCCATTACACCAGACTTGCTAATTTTATTGTTTAAATCTTCCATATCTTTACTAGTGTTTTGTCTGCCTTCTCTATCAAGTACTATGAATGAGTTAAAAATTGCCTATTATGCATGTTAACTTATAATTTTACTTTACGATTCTGTCAGTTTTGCTATATATGTATTAAAAATACATGTATATATAAAGACTATGCTTTTGGGTGCTTATAAATTTAGATTTTCTTTAGGCTTTCTGTGAGAATTGGACCTTCTATCATTCAATATTATAATATTTAATTAAATTGAATATTCTTCACCCCCCAAAAAATATTTTTACTTTAAAGTCAATTTTGTCTAATAGAGATAAACTTACATAGTTATATTTACAGAGATATATTACCAAATTATTTTTTAGTGCTTGCCTGAGATATTTATCCTTTAATTTTCCATTTTTATGTGATAACTATTTAAGGTGTGTTTTGTTATTTATCCAAATTTGAGAATATTCGTATTTTGACTTACATGTTTACTCTATTGATGTTTATTGTGATTACTAGTACATTTTGAGTTAGTTCTACAACTTTATTTTATATTTATCCTGCTTTTTTTTTTTTTTTGCTTCTTTTTCTTTTCTCATTTCCTGCTTGCTTTTGAATTGATCAGGTTTTTTACATTAATTTTCCCTCTACCAATGGCTAGAAAGTTATATATGTACTATGTAAGGTAAAACTAGCTTTCGTAATAAATCCCGTATCTTAGTGGCTTCATACAATACAGAACAGCTTACCTGGAGCTGGAGCAAATAACTGGTGAGAACAGAAATGGTAATTGATAAGTTGCTGAAGACTGAGTGTGGACTAGTTAAAACTCCCAGAAGGCCAGTCCTAGGTGGGCACCCTACACTTCCATGAGTTCTACTTCCAGCAGCCCAGATAAGAGAAAACCTCCCTCATATTTTGGAAAGGCAAAAGGGAAAAGTAACCATTTTGAAATATACCCAGAGCATTCTGTTCTTCATAACAAAGCCCTGCCCTCAAGAAAAACTGCTATAGCAAGCATAAACAGGGACATAATATAATGATAAAGGAGTCAATTTTCTAAGACCTTCCAATAAAATGTGTGTGTGCATTTATACACGTATGGATATATACACACACACATATATGTGTGCATGTACTAATGTGTATGTGTACATACATACACTCATGTGGTTATATGCATGTTCATTTATATGTGTGTGCGTACATAGTGTATCAAATTTGGTTTATCAGTCTTAACAAATGTAACTTACTAATGAAAGATGTTAATAATAGGGGAAACTAGAGTGAAGGCGGGGAAGAGTATGTATGGGAACTCTTTGTACTATTGCTCAATTTTTCTGCAAACCTAAAATTGTTATAAAATATAAAGTCTATTAAAAAATCAACACTCTTAGGTCTCAGGCCTTACAAATTCTGGCTACAGGCCAGATTCAGCCTGTAAGCACTAGTTCCTTGAACTTTGATCTAAGAAATCTTCTTTCTGGTATCTATCCCCATCTTCTTGAAGTCTTTTGGAAAAGTCTCTGGTGAGATATGACAAACTCCATTGGTGGTAAAATCTCATTTTCCTTTGTCTGAAAACATCTTGACCTTATTCTTTTTTTGGATAATAATTTAGTGGGAAATTTAATTTTAGGTAAACAGCAAGTTCTCCAAACATTTTAAAGGTAGTATACATCTGTCCTTTTTCATTCTTGAAAAATCTGCTCTAGTTTTTCTTTCTCTCCAATTTTAATAATTCCTGCTTGTCTCCAGTGTTATGCGTTTTCTGGAATATGCCTAATTGTGTGTTCAGTGGATTTCTTGTTATTTCTGTGTGAGATTTGGGGAAGATTCTCAACTCTGCAGTTCTAAATCTTTTAATAATTCTGGAAAATTCTCAGCCATTATCTCTTGGAATGTTTCCTCTATTCCATTTTCTCTGTTCATTTATTTTGGATTCCATTTAAATATGTTTTAAACCTTTTCACTCTGAACTTGATAATTCTTAACCTCTTTCATATTTTCTACCTTCACATTGCATTTTGTATAATTTTTTGATATTTATTTGATCTCACTAAATCTCTTTTTAGCCGTCTCTAATTTATTTAACTCATCCACTCAGACTTTGATATCTGGATTTTTTTTTCCTCAAAGTTCTATTTAGCTTATATTTAAATTCTGTATATTTTCCTAATATACCATGCTTTTTAAAAATATTTTTTATTTCAGCCTTTATTTCTTTAAATATTCTGAGCAGTCAAATTCTGATATTCCTGCTCATAACCCTTTGACATTCACCTCTATAAGCCAAAGTCTATTACTAGATGCCTGTAGCTCTCTGCCTGATTAACTTTTCCTGACCCCACGAGCATATTCAGCCCCATGGCACAAGGCAAATCCAAAGGCTGGGAGAGTTAATGTTCCCAGAAGCATCCTTCATGCAATGATGGATGAGAAGTCAATGTCTAAATCAGCTTCCTTGTCTCCCATTTGGGATAACACTAAGGTATATTCTATCCTTTCGAGCAAAATTCCTAGTGACACTGGGATCCAGTTGCCCAAGATAGAAACTGGTTTAGTAACATTTTATCTACTGACTTTTTTCCCTTTTCTATCTAATTTTCCCAATCTCCTACTGGTATATCCTGGGACCATCTACTACATAAACTTTTGCATTTGAATTCTTCCTGTAGAATCTGCTTTGGGTGGGGGTGGAGGGGTCTCAAAATTTTATATTTACCACTTGATATTCTCATTATGTGGAGCTCTTAGAGGATACATCTGCTGGGTTTTCTTTTCCATTCTTTTTCTCATGACTCATGAGAAAAAAATGAATTATGCAAAAAAATTATATAAAAAATTTCCTATTATGGCTATGTGTGTGTTGCTTGTTTTTTTTTGAACTGTGGACTTATGTCTTGCATGGTTTATTTGTGGGAATCTTAAAAGATTTGGGTTATGGTCTCTTAAGAGATTAACAAATCTCTTAAATCTAGGGTTGCCATAGTGTTATAAATCAATACTCAAATTATGATCATTTTTAACTGGAATTTCCCAAACAATGCAGCATGGTACTTTATTTGAATCTATAAGTAATTGGAGGAGCCAGAGTGTCTTCTTGAGTGCAGTTGAGTTGGGCCTGGTCTCCAGAACTTCTACAGCTTTCATGGAAAGCACAGAAACCATTACAGATGCTAACAGATAAGATGGTGGCAGCTGTAGCTGATCCAACAGAGGCCCCAGGTGGGGGTCTCCATGATGAAGCAGCTGAGGGTTTCAGAGATGTGAGAGGCCAACCAAATTTGAGAACGCACATAAACTGTGTTCAATGCACTGGGTCTGTGGTACAAATTGTCAGAAAAGAACTTTCTTCTATCATCTTGGACAGATCTAGCACCTTTTCTCCATTAGAAGTTGGGCCATTACCACCCAACCCTGGCCCAACTACAGCCTTTATTAACACTAGCCTATAAACATGTCTTTCGGCTCCCTTTAATTTTTTATTTCTGGCAATTTCTGTCACTTTCTCGGGCACTCTTCTATGCATTCCAAAGAGCTTTTAGCTTACACTTTTAGCTATTTTACTGAGCCTTTCAGATTTCCATCAGATTGCCAGGAAATGGTAAGTATTTTTCTTTTGAAGAAACATTTATTTGCAGTTCAGCAAATCTTTGGGCTTCACTTGTTTTCCTTCTGTTAAATTGAATTAAAATTCAGTTCATTACTTGTTATTAAAATGAACATTATCATGGATTATTCTAATTTTCTCATATTTTTACACTTTAAAATTTCCTATTATGAATATATCTTTACCAGGGCACCTGGGTGGCTCAGTCAGGTAAGCGTCTGCCTTCGGTTCAGGTCGTGATCCCAGGGTCCTGAGCCCTGCATTGGGCTCCCTGCTTTTCCCTCTCCCTCTACATCTCTGCCTGCTGTGCACTCACTCTCTCTCACTCTCTCTCGCTCTCAAATGAATAAAATCTTTTTAAAAAAGAATATATATCTATAATTCAAAAGTATTTAAAAGTATAAATCAATGTACAAATAACATACATATGTGTCACCTAAGAACTACAAGCCAATTTACATTATTAATAATGGTTAACTTAATCCAAAACATTAATCTACATCAGTGGTTCTCAGCCTTGGCCACACATTAGAATCAACTGGGGGAACTTTTAAGAAATGGTAATGTCAGGGTTTCATCTCCAGGGAGTGATTTTATTGGTGTGAGGTAAACTCCACACATGGATAGTGTCGTGTGCTCCTCGGGTGCTTCTAATGAGCAGTTACAGCAGAGAACCACTGATCTAAATCTGTTTAGAGAAAGACTTCTCTGTAAGGAGAGAGAGGAGACTAGACTTGGAAAGAACAGATTCAAGTATGGTGGAGAATGTTCACAGTGTGAATGAGCATGCCCGTGCTGACTGTGAGATCCAGCGCTCCTCTATCTCTATAGCTGGTGGCTCTGTTTTCTACCTAGCACCACCAGTCTGAGCTTTGGAATCAAGCACGACCTAGGTTCTGTGTCCCAGTTCAAGAAACCAGCTCCTTTCTTGCTCCTGCAACTCAGTCTCCACTTTAACCTCCTATTCAAGGAAATAGATTTCTGTTATCGGCCCTTCGGGTCAGTTTCCTGCCTTAATAACCAGGATTCCAACCGAGCTCTCTCAACAGAGGCTCTTTTCCTCTTGCTGAATTCTTTGAAGGTTCCTACTTTGTAGGTGTTAAGAGCTCTCAGTTCTGAAGTCATACCAACCTGAGCTTAAGTCTCAGTTCCATTGCATGCCATGACCTTAGGCAACTAACTTGACTTCTTTAAGTTTTTGTCCATAAAATGGCTATGGTGCCTACATTACAGAGCTAATATGATAATGAAATGTAATAACGAATGTAGTGAAATGTTCTACTGTAACACCTGGCAAACAATAAATTTATAATATCATCATTGGTGATATTATTATTATTATTATTATTATTATTATTTAGGGACTCCTTCAAAAACTCAATTTTTCCTGCTGCTTCATCTCAATCAGGGTGATTTCCAAGCCGGTCACTGCATACTACCTGCTTTAAGACACTCTGACACCATTCTCCCTCTGCCTGTTCTGGCACCATTGGGCACTCCCTGACTTAGACCACTCATTCATTTATTCATTCAGTATTTATTGAGTGCCTAATATGTGCTAGTACCTTTGCTGGAACTGAGGATACACTGAAGAGCAAAAATTGTCACAGCCTGAAATGTCACTTACGCATCTTACCTTATGTCCTATAATAAAAGACAGAATTATGTGAATTTTTTAAATGTCCCCTAGTTACTGCTGAGTGATGCCTGCTCACTTTATCCCTCACCACACACACACACACACAAACACACACACACACACACCATCAGAGATTATTGATCCAACTGAACATTTTCTCCCATTCTCTGCTAAGTCAGCTCCCAAATGCTGGTTTCATTGTAGTGAATAAGTCTTCCCTTACCATCTCCATCAGGCCTTTTTAAGATCTTGTAAGATTCTAGGCACATAATAGACATAATATCAAACATATTAAAATATGCCCACATCACACCATAAATGCATAATATAGTAACTCTATATAAATTGGGCTGAGCTGCAGTTGGAGCCAAAATTATTTTTTCAAATCTCGAACTCTATCATAGTTCTTAAATTTTTGCACGCCCAAGACACTGAGCCTACATGTCATTATCCTTGCCCCACTCAATTTACCATCCTCTCAATCCTCCTATTCTGACTTGGCTCTCTGGATAACATGGGAAAGAAGAACTGAGGAGACAAGGTATTCACATGGAAATTAGGGAGATTCAAATTTTGCCTCCTTTGCAATTTTGTCCAAGTCCCTGATAGTAACTGATGTCAAATGCCTACATACAAATAGCCAATTATATTTAGAAGGGGGAAAATCCTACATTCTCAAATGAGTCCAATCTGGTGGAGCAATTTTTAACATTTATATAGTGCTTGATACGTAGTGCAACCTCACTTTCTTTTATTTACACCCTAATGTTATAAACCAAATATAATTAAAATCCCATATTATAGATGGCACAAATGAAAATCACAGAAGGACTGTAAGTTGCCCAGGATAACACAGATAGTAAGGGAGAGAGCCAGAACCGGGATGTACATGTGGTGTTTTGATACCCTGATTCATTATTCTACAACCAACTTCCTGTGTAATGCCATGTTCCCTGGTGGACTAGGATACCTTTCTCAGTGAGACCAAGAATGTATGCATATATGCTCTCAGAGTACCACTTCTGGCTTCTTAGAGCTTTTCAAACATATCCCTAAAATGCAAGTGTCTGCTGGTTCTAAACCCTGAGTGGATGGAATTGCATACACATATGTCTGCTTAGTGCCAGGACATTCTTTCTTTTAATGTGGCTCCCCTGTCTTTAGCAGCAATCCAAGAACAAGGACCTCCAATCTCATTTCAAATTTTCACTGCATCAAGGTCAGCCTTCCTCTTTTACCAAAGTCGTAAATGCATCCTGCAAAGTTTTAAACCAAATAATAACCATCCCATACAGACTGGGTCTGACTTCAAGATTATTGCTTTCTTTTTGCCTTTTTTTTTTTTTTAGGTCCATAACTGTCTTAAATTACTGTCCCCTCCAGCATCGGCAATGTTGTAAAAATTTCAGGGACAAGACTTTACTGCCTACCACTGCTTCCCACTTTATTGTCAGTGGCAATTTCAATTCATTTCTGTGTCACTGTCACTCCAACTTCTATCTTCAGCTCTATGTGGTGTCCTAAAGTTCAGAGTTAATGTAGAAACCTTTGCTTTAATAGAAAAATAATGTTCTTTGACTTTTTCTCTAACATTAATAGAGAGCCAGCCAAGGCCAGTCTCCAAATTCAGCAAAAATAAAATTCTTTCCAAATGCCAAGGGGCTCTTCACTGTCTTTGTGTGAGTTACAGTGAGGAAAGGATTGTCATTTACCTGCAACAAATAAGAAAACAGAAGATTTTAGGAAATCAGTGGATTCGTTTTTCCAAGTCCTGGCTTCAGTCTCTTGTGTTATCACTAAATGGATGGACCTAAGACTTCGGGTTAAAGGTCTTAATCTTTCTAAGCTTCTCCCTCTCTTTTCCTCTCTGCCTACCCCCTTGTAAAAATTGAGATACAGCTATTGCCATTTATTTTCCACTCAGAGACGCTTTAGGTCTAAGCCCAATGGAGAAAAGCATGGTACAAATTGTTACTGCTGACAATGGCTCTGATCTTATATTGAGCTAAGATGAACAAACTGCTCTCTGGGGAAGAGAAAGGCTCACCTATGTGAGGTAAATGAATTCCTCCATAGCTCTAGGGAATGGCGTGATTGTTGTACAGTATACGGATGCCCCAAAGAGTTTATTATCTTCACCCTATTTGTGGATCACTTGCCTGACTTGATATAGAACCAAGTCAATAATAATGTCTTTTTGGATTTACACAGAAAAATTGGATAATATATGTAGTACTTTGTTTTTATTTTGGTATCAATAAGTATCTTATATCAGAGGTATGAAAGAAGGGGTGGCTATTCTTAGACCTAACATCTGTACCTACCCAGCTCCCCACCCCAGCCTAGATTTGTGGGAGGACAGTACCTGAATTGACACCTAAAATTGAAAAAAGAAGTGAGGAGGAAGGAAACAGAAAGCAGATAGGACTTAAATGTCTATAGCACAATTCCCCTGTCCCCAGTTCTCTGTCTCTTGCTTTCTCTTTCCATAGGGAAAATGCACTGGATAGAAGGAAGGTGAGGGATTTACAAAACTGTAGTTATTTCTGGGTAGCTGATAGAGTTTCTGGCAATAAACCATGGATGGGATGAGTCATGTGACATATGGTCTTTACACTCTGTGATACTTGAATCACTGAGGTTAACTGAATGAATCGATCCATATTAGAAATAGGGTCTTTGCAGGAAAATACCACTGTACGACTCCCTTACCTCTTACCTATATCTCAAAATGAAAACTTATTAATCCTGGCTTCTACCTCTCTTTTCATGCAGCAAATATGTTAAAAAATAACTATGTCATGCTAACAATATCTCTTTCCCAAGCACTTGGAAAATTATAAATTAGTCATTGGTGAAACGACCTATACTAAGGGTTCCCCGAGCCTTCAAAGTTGTCCATTCTTCATTCAACCTATAAGCAAATAGCTTTTCTTTTCAGACTCCATAATTTCGACATAAAATTTAAGAGCATGATGACATTTTTTCTTTAGTTTTATAGATATTATTTTGTTGTTCTTGATACATGTTGAAATTGTAGATTTTCCCACTTTCCATAATGCTCATTTCAAAAGTGTGCCATTGCCAGATGAGACAGAAATGTATACTGCTTTACCTTAAACAGATTTAAGTGTTCTTTTATTATTTTGTGTTCTTAACTTTAAAATATATAGCAAAATAGGGAAAAAAGAGAAGCTACTTATCATTTGGAAAATTATTTTTCTATCAGCAATACTCTCCACTAAAAGTAAGCAAGTGTCAGTAGTGATTGGGACTAACCAGTCAAGATTTTCTGGCTACAAATAACATAATACTCCAACTGAAGTCATTAAACCACTGAAAATTAATTATATCACAAAGCAAAAGTTTGACAGTAGACTGTTCTAGACTTAATTCTGCAATTCCACAATCTCAGGTTTCTCTATGATTCTCTCAGATTTTGCTCATGATCACTAAATGGCTTCAATGGCTCCAAGTATCACATCCTTATACAAAAAGATTTAAAAATAAAAACACAAGCTTTTATTAGACATTCCTGTTTAAGGGCAAGAAAAACTTTTCATGGTGCCTCCAAGGGACTTCCTCTTCTATTTTATTGACCAGGGCATCCTTATATGTCTGTGTCTTTTGCTAACATAAGAATGAAATTATGACCAACCTCAGCACTCACCCCTCTAGGTTTGGGAACTGACTCATGAAGAACTTGAGATCCCAGTGCTTGAATAAAATCAGGATGCTATTAGGAAGATTGAGGGTGGGAGCTATTTACCAAAGGAGAAGGTATGGTTGAGGAAAAGCATCAAGGAATGGGGCTGTACTCTGAAGCTCTTACCATACCTAAGGCATGAAGAAGCAAGGGCAGTAGAGAAAGGGCTATGAAGCATGGGCCACCTGGCAGGAGCTGTGGCCTTCCAGAGAGCAAGGCATCCAGGTCGCTGCAGTCCTGCTGGGAGGAGCCATGGAATAAATACCTCAATCGAACTCTCTTCTCCCTCTTTAGTCTCTTCTATTGGCAGAACCTACCCAGGAGACAGAGAGTATGGGAAGCAATGACTTGTGCTATATGTCAGCCTCCTGGGACACAGAACAGCACTGTAGAGTTCAAGGAGTCTAAAGTGTGGCTCAGGAGAGATAGAAGATATCTATCATAACTGTCATTAATGAAGCACTTATCCTGTGCCAAGCAGAATGATAAATGATTTATATGCATACAACAGGAATTTGGTATGGCAACATTAACTTCAATAAACACCCTCTTTACCATACACCCAGGGAAAAAATAGCAGCATTGTTTGTAAAGACCTTTTGAGGGAAGATTATGTGATAAATGCCCAAGGTTAAGTGAAATAAGCATAGAGGGATAAAGGTTAAAAATTGCAAAACCGATAAAGCGGAGATCCCCCAAGTCTGGGAAGGATATGGACGTTTCAGCTGATTTTGCAAATAGTAAAGATCCATACCAAACTGTTTTAGCTTTCTCAGAAAACGTATTATATACTTAAGAGTTCTCTCTCAGAACCTTGGAAAGGAATGGTTTATCCTATATCTAGGAGCACTGAAAGCCTAAGCTCCCAGCCTTAGCAAAATCCCCACGCCCAAACTTGACATAGAGATAATAGAACCTTTCATATTTATGTGCATCATATGGACCTGGATAGGGAGCATCCAAATAGCAACCACAATGGGTTGAGGAGTTAAGACTTTTCTTCTTTCCAGCCACAAAATGCAACTAAGACTCTTAGGCAATCTTTATCTGTGACTAGAAGCAGAGAAGAACAAATATGAATGATGACTGCCTCAACATCCTGATGAATGTCTACACGGAGATTTAATTTTCATTTTAAAAACACTTCTTATATACAAGTGTGGTGGAGTAAATCAATATCCTCAAATCTTATCAACTTTGACAAGGAAGCATAAGTATCTCCCTTTTATCAATAATAGGTTTAAAGAGTTCCAATAACTTGTCTAGGATCATACCACCAATAAGTAGCTATCCTAGGGCTTGTACTTAGGTCAATGTGCTCCAGCATCTCTGCTGTCAATGACTCTCCTATTTCACACAAAATTGACTGGGATGGAAAAGTGGTCCTCTTATCCAGGCACCATGAAGCATTTTGCACAACACGCCAGATAATTCCATTGGATAAATACTCACTGCTACTGTGCTTCAAGTACATAGCAATCCAAGAGAGTTTCACTGAATCTTTATAACCACCATCCCTCTTGATCATGACATTTTGTTCCTGCAAGGCAGCCAAAACGTTACCACCACCACCACCACCCATCCCCATTTTATAGGTGAGGAAGCCAAAGTTTAAAAAAAGGAAGGGAGGAAGGAAGAGAAGAAGGAAGGGAGGAAGAAAAGCTACCCAACTTGAGGAACCAGGAAAAGAACCAAAACTATTTGTCTCTTGGCTCTGTATTCAAACCCCTCTCTGCTTCAAATACAACAGATTTTAAAAATCAAAAAACAAAACATTGGTTTCTCCTTCCCAAAATACAGACAGTGATTTAGTGTTTGTGCAATGAGACTGAAAAGGCAAAGAGGTCTGTATGTATCAGCATGGGAATGCCAACAGACTGCTAATGGAAGTTGCAGAGAATGGGTAAATGTCAGACAAGGATCAGTGACTCTTTGAGGATCACTTACCTTTTCAATATGGATCAAAATCCTTAGTACAAACTGTTAATATGCCACATCTGTCATATTACCCCTCACTTCCATCAACAATATCAACAGGAGCCAGATCTCCCAATCCTGCTAGGACTACAACTCCAGCCTTAAATACTGTATCTATGACATAAAATTTTTCTTCTGGGCCATATTATTTCAGCCCAAGAAATCATTCCTTCTCTCCATCTCTGTTCTTTTTCTTCTTGTATTGATTGATCTTGATTGAGGCCATCATAATCCCCTCAGTTTCCCAAGAAGAGATTTGAGTAATCATTCTTGAAACTATTTTTCATGATTCTTCAGAGCCATTGTAAGCTCTATTCTATTTCTGAAATGCCTGTTAGGTCTTATTCTTTCCCCACCACCACCCTCTTAGTCCAGTCTAATACCTTCTTTTGCCTGACCCTTGCCCAATCTTTCTCTGATCTCTTTACCAGAAGTGTCTCCCACTCCACTTTATTAAAGTTGTTTTCATTAAAAACAAATAAACAAACCTTTTTTTTTTTTTTATCACTTCAGTCCCCTGCTTAAGAATTTATTCGGTGATAATCACTTGTGTGTTAAAACCTAAGTTCTTCAGAATGGCCCACAAGACTTTCACAATCTGATGCCAACTTCCCTTACCAGCCCATCTCTTCCCATTCTACCTCCTCTGCTTATATTTTCATCCTACTAAACTTCCCTTAAGTCCATAATTATATCATTCTGTGCCTTTGCATATGCCATTCCCTCTGCTTTTACTTCCCTATCTTAAATTCTTCAGTTCCCTACCTCAAATTCTTCAACTTATTCTTTGAAACAAGCTGAAGTATCATCTCCCTCATGAAATCTCATCTAACTCCTTAAGCGTGGTTCATCAGTCCTATGTCAGAATTATAATAGTACTTTGGCATGGGACTAGGAGTCATAGCTGGAGCTTAAGTAGTTTATGGTGGGATCCAGCTATATCCAGGCAAGGCTGGCAGCTTGGAGGGAAAAGCTCTGTGGAACCCCTTTGCATGAGGAGTCAGGCGCCTTGTAAGTGTCAGACCCAAACACTGACCAGATCCAGTTTTGTGGGAGGTGATGCTATACACACAGCACTAGGTCTGCTGCTCAGATTACCCCCTCCACCTCCACACACATCCCCTCGCCGCCACCCAGCCAGTCAACCAGTATCCTAAAGCCCTATCTAAATCCTTGGGAATGAAGATTGTAAAAAATACAAAAATTTATTTCATTGACAGTTCTGTGGACCACTAAAATTATGACTCACAGATTGTTTGATCATAGCCATGAAAAACATAAGGAATTTTCCTTAGGGTTGTATGGAAATAGCTCCATGGCCTATATGGATTTGTTGACCTAACTCTAAAAAGGTAGAAGCAGCTTTGAAAATGGCAATGCTAGAAGTGTCCATTGCCTGCCTCCCTGTGGTAAGGAGTAGAGGGTAGAGGGAGAGAAGAGATGGGCAGCAAAAACCCACCCCATGTAGCTATAGGACAAGAAGAGTTTTCAGCCAAGGGTATCCCTGAGGGGGACTGAAGCAAGAGAAAGGTGGTGATTGCCACAAGATAGTTTTTTAAAATGTCTTAATGAACCCAAATAAGATACACCGTAGAGACTTTCATGCATTAATTTAACCCTTATTCATGAGAGTCTACTGTGTCCACTCATGGTACCAGATGCTGAGGACATGGAATAAGATAGGCACAGAAAGGTGAAGATAGGTAATAAACAAGTCCATAATGAAAGGAAAAGTCCATTGCAGGTATCAATAAGTGCAATGAAAAAACAAAATGAGCCAATGTAATCGAGTTGGGGATAAGGTTAGGTCTTGTTGAGGACATGTCACTTGCGCTGAGACCTGAAAAACATTAAAGAATCAGCCATGTAAGATCCTGGGAGAAGAACATTCCAAGTAGAGCAAATAGCTGGTGCAGAGGCCTTAAGAGAGTAATAAACTTGGCATTACAAAGACCTGAAAGAATGTCATTGTGGAAACCACAGTGAGCAGTGAGAGCAGTAGGAGATGATTTGTGGAGATAAACAGGCATTGAGTCGTGTAGGAAGTTTTAGAACCTGCTCAGCAGTTTGGACCGTATTCTGTGTGTAATGGGAAGCTATTGGAGGTTTTAGCTAGGAATTGACATGATCTGAATTTTGTTTTTTAAAGCTTCACCATAGCTGTTCTGCAGAGAGTGGAAGATAGAGGGAAGGGGCAACAGAGAGACATGTTTACAGGCTATGGCAGTATTTCAGGCGAGTAATAGTGTGTGCTCAGACAAGGAAAGTAGCAGTGGGAAAGGGGGAAAATGTGGCTGACTTGGAATGTATTTTTGCAGGTATAATGGACAAGATTTTCTGACATGTTATTAGGGTGAAGAAGACAGCAGAATTAGAAAACACTGCTCTGGCTAGAACAACTTTTAGAGAAATGACTGTTGAAAAGGGGAGAACTAAGAACAGGGGAGCAATGAGCTATTAATTTCATGCCCTATTAAAATTCTAGCAGATTTGTCAGGCAGGCAATTGGATAAAAATTCTAGAGTTCAGGAGAGAGGTCATGGTTATAGAATTAAATCGAGGAGACATCAGGAAATTGTGGGTATTTAAAGTAGAGAGAGCAGTTCTGGAAAACAGTAGGGGAGCCTTGAGGAAGCAAACTGAGGTCCCACAATTTTATATGAAAGTGTTATTTGTTAGGTAATATTAACATTCTCCTTAATAAGGGAATGTTCCTCAAGAATGGAATGAACTGCAGGAGGTACCAAGCCAAAAGGACAGAGGTCTGAAGCCAGAAAACACTTGTCAAATCTGCATTGATCTTCTTTTTTCTTTCTTTTGCTTCCCTAACCTATCATTTAAATAGCTCCTAAATATCCTACATGTCTTTCCTTGAGGATACATAACATCCTTTGGTCTTCAAACTCCTGTGGCATCTTCTTTTGTGATTATAGTAATATCTGGGTAGAGATGGAAAAATTCATGTTTTTTAATTTAATTTAACGAACAATATGTCATTTGAGATATATATAGATGTAGATATCTATCTATATATAAATAAAATGGCAAGATGTCTTCCTAAGAGAAGACAAATAAGGGCAAAATTTCAATTATTCTTGAAAATCTTTTAAATTGTCCATATAAAGCAAAAATATATGATAGCAAACCTATACAGACACAGATCCCTCAGGAATTCCAAAGCATCCTGCTTTTCTTCTAGTAGTAACAGTCTGCTGCTTCTGGGGTTAAATACTAACTAGATAAAGCCATGGATTGTACCAGAAAATAGTAGCAGATAGAGATGAATTTGTGAATGTTCAAAAGATATATGAAATGTCTCCATGCTATATATAGTACTGGTCTAAGCATCTTCATAGCTAGATATCCAGATTATAAAGGAGATATTTCCAGTAATAATGGAGGGGAGCTTTATGCACTGAAGTGTCAAGAGTGCCAAGCACCCAGAAATGAGTCTGCTGAGAACATGTCTCTGATTCAGGACCAAAGATTGAACTTGCTTAATACAGAACACAGATGTGGTAAGGTGTGAGAATGTATAAGCCACAACACAGTAGTCATGTCACACTGGCTCATAATTTTCTAAAACAAATTTTATATTTTGAGTTCCCACTGGCAAAAAAATTGAACTTCCTTTTCACTGAGGCTGCTATGCAAAGACTCTGGGATTCTGTGTGACCAAACTCTCTGAGGACTATCTGGTTTCCTGCTCAAAAGGTTCACTGCCCATTTGCTTATTGTTTAAGAGCGCAGAATCTCTTGAGAGTTGGGGCTCCAATACATGTCTTTCAAGCACAAAGCATCCACATTCCTGGATGCGCCAGTCAGTGACTCTCCTCACATTCTCTACTACCATCCTAGTCAGATACTGTATACAATTTTAGAAAGTGCAAAGTCCAGACCTGACCAACCTCCTCTTGGCCTCTCCCTACTCCAGAGTGGTGCTTCTACTTTTTTTTTTTTTTAAGATTTTATTTATTTATTTGAGAGAAAGAGAGCACACACAAGCAGGGGGAGCTGCAGAGGGAGAGGGAGACGCAGGCTCCCCACTCAGTGGGGAGCCAGCCCAACGTGGGACTCGATCTCAGGACCCTGAGATCATGACATGAGCCAAAGGCAGACACTTAACTGACTGAGCCACCCAGGCGCCTGAGGGTGCTTCTACTTTTAAGCGCCGCTCTCAATTCCATCTATATTACTGCCCCCTCCAGGGAAGATCCAGCAAAGTCTCTTCATTTAGGTTGGACTTTTTAAAAACAAAGTAATTTTCTTGTGTCCACAATACAAAAGAACCTCTGACAGGGAATTACAAAGCCTTGATATATAGGAAGGAAAATTCATAAATTATCCTACTACCATGTTTATGGTAGAGGGAAACAGCTTTACTAAATGGAGATTGCAACGTATTTTATAAATACTGACAATGGATATAATCTATTAAAACTACAAACACTACAAATCCAACAGCTTTCCGCAAATTTAGTCCTTTGAGTCAGGCTTGAATTGGCAAATTTCCTATCCCCACTCCTAAAGAGTACCACCCAAGTCAAAAATTCTTCGAAGCCTAGGCAAGTTAGAATGGCTTTGTTCTCACTACACTACCCTGGAAACCAGGGGCTTCAGAACTAAATACTGGTGCTGGCCAGAAATAAGCCCATTTTCATGCTGAGTTTGGTGAAAAACAGGATACATTCCAGGCTGCATGCAGTCTGGTGGGACAGACAGATTTGCAGATAGGACATGTAGTATGTTGCCGCATATTTGATCTGTCTGCAAACCTGTCTGTCCCACCAGAGTATAACTTCCTGTAGACTTAGACTAATAGCTAGGCATACAGGGGACACTTAAGAAGTGAAATTACATTGCCATGACTGGGAAAAGGCTTTTCCCACTTAGTTTTCTATTTATTTCTCATGACACCCCCTCCTGTAACTTAAGGCCCTCACTTATTTCTTAGATTCTATGATCCATTTACCTACTGATCTGGTGGGGCAATTTCTTTGAAGCTCTCCATGACAAAGTCAGTTGTGCCTCAGCCCCTTGGCCTTTCTCCCCACAGGGCTATTCTAGAAGCTATAGAGGATACTTTTTTGCCTTAGGTCCACTGCTGTTCTCTGGTTAACTCTGGTTTAAGAATGCTCCTATAATCCCATTAGGATCAGCTCTACTCCCTCTGTTCTTTATCACAAATCACTGTTACATGGAAGAAGAGAAATCCTATCACTTTGGTTAACTGGGTCACTAAGAACATAGCATTCCTATGTTCTTGCCCTGAAAGCATAATTAAAGCCTTGACTAATTAGTATTAAAGTAACCTTAATTAACTAACTTAACTTACCACTAATCAAGGGAATGGGTCTTCTGAGGGACCGTGGATCATTTTCCAGTCAGTATACAATATAAGGTAATATATATATATACCTCTAGGGATGCACCCATTTAAAAAAAAATTAAAACTCTTCATTATTAGCACTCTAAGTTGGAGGTTACTTGCTTACTTGCTTATTTATTTATACTCTGCCTCTTCCCACAAAGAACTGGGCTCAGAGGACATTAGCTTGCATTTGTACTGCAGAGCTCTTGCCATAATTATGAGACAAGAAGGTATTTAGCATGCTCCTTACTTGCTCTGGGTTATTAGTAAGCCCATGATAATTATTTTAACCGAGTAATGCGGAGGCTGCTATACCTGATTTCCACATTACAGATACTTACTGGTTATCTATGTGACTTAGCACATGTCATTTCACTTCCCGGACCTCAGCCTCCCTGCTCGTAAAATGAGGCCAATATATTAAGACCCCTGCCAACTTGAACATGGTCTGTTCCATGCGAGTAAAGTTTCTTTTGACCCCTAAGTCCTCTGTCTTACAAACTAAATAGATGTGATGTCTATTCTGCAACACACAGTCATTTGTGTGTGTGTGACTATTCACAATCATGGCTCCTCTTGAAAGTTTTCATCATACAATCTCCAAAACTGCTCAGTGAGAAGGCAAAATAATAAACTGCCTCTATCAAGTGATTTCAGGAACACAAGGAGAGGATCCGCCAAAATACCTACCATAATCAGCTCTAATGTCTGAAGTTCTACACTTCGTTTCTACAGTATAAGGCTCTATGCATCTATCATCTGGCATTGACATGAATGAGTTTCTAAAACCGTTTCCTTAACCCAGACTTGGAGTTAGGGGGGGCCAAAGAAATAAACAAAACAAAACAAAACAGAAACAAAAACAAAGACCCATCATGATATTGGTTTGGAGATAGCGGTGCTAGAAAACAGAGTAAGAACAGGGGAATCAGGATCATCAGCTTCTTAATATTTCTCAAGTGGGCACCATAGATTTGCCCCAGGCCAGCCCTGCTTTTTCCATGATAAGAATCTGTGTCTATTGTTGACACTCAGGAACTTGTAGTGGAAAAAGTAGCACTAAGCACTAGATCTAATATATTAAGGAGGCTATGAAATCTCTTGTCCTAAATAGGCTTAAGAATAAGTTAGCTTTCTTTTAGCCTGGGATTGTTTAAAAGAAATCTGCAAAAAGCCTGAGGGTGGAGATGCCTATAGGCATCCCTGCCAGCACAGTGTTTCTCTGTTCCTTGACTGCTGAAAGCATCAGTAGCTGATTCATCATTTGACAGTCACAAATAATACCTAAGAACATCTCTGTCCTGTCTGTGAAAATAGATTCCACAAATTCTTCAAGCTGTTTCGTTATGTTTTAGTCTTTGTCACTTGTTTGTAGTAAATAAATGAATGAATGAAAAAGTAAGTGAATAAATGAATGACCAGGTAACTTAAAGTAGTTTCTTCCTTTCCACCTGAATAATTATATCTGTTTCACTCATCTGTGTAAGAAATATGAAAAATAGCCAAAAAAGGCTTTTTTTTTCAGGCACCACTGTCTAAATGATTATCAAATTTTAGTGTCCATGAGTATCACTCAAATATGCAGATTCTTAGTTCTTCGCAACTAGAAATTCTGAGTCAATAGATCAAGCATGAGCATAGGAATATAAATAGTAACTCACATACACATACACACTCATACTTCAAGTTTGTTTTTTATATGAGTGGTCCACAGGCTACACTTGGAGGAGAACTGCTACATACAGGCAGCAGATCCTCTGGTCTGTCACTCTGATATCAGAATCTTCAAAAACTGTGAGTTGCAACCATCCCACCTTTGGGACCAGGGTCAAATGGAAGCAAGCAACACCCAAATAAGAAAATTCCAGAGACTTGCCAAAGTGCAAATGGCATTACAATGTCTAACTTTAAGACTTACTATAAAGATATGGCAACAAGAAAGCATGGCATTTTCACAAAGATAGATTACTAGATCAATGGAAAAGAATGGAGTCAAAAAATAGATCCATACACATATGGGTAATTGATTTTAAACAAAGGTGAAATGAACTCATTGATGAACATCTTTTCAACAAATGGTGCTCGAATAATTGGATATCTGTATATAAAAAATGTACTTCTATCTACCATATTAAAAACTCAAGATGGATAATAAACTGAAGTGTTAACTGAAAGCTATAGAAACTTTAGAAAAAACGATAGAAGAAAATCTCTGTGATTTTGTGTTAAGCAAAGAATTCTTGGATGCAATACCAAAACCACAATCCAAAAAGTGAAAGTTGGTACAATAGATTTTACCAAAACTAAGATCTTCTCTTCTTTGAAAAACACTTTAAGAAAGTGAAAAGATGAACCGCAAACCAAAAGATAATACTTGCAAATCACAAACAAAACGATATTTGAAAATTACTAATCTGATAAAGGACTTGCATCCACAATATATAAATAACTTTAAAAACTCAATAATAAAAAAATTTTCAAATGGATAAAAGATTTAAATAGATAGTTTACCAGCAAGTATATATGGTTAGCAAATAAGCCTGTGAGAAGATGCTCAGCATCATTAATCATTAAGAAAATACATATTAATCACAAAGAAGCCACAGCATACCTACTGGAATGGTTACTGAATAAATCAAATATTCTCAAGGTTATGGAGAAACTGGAATACTACTCCACAGTAAAAGGACTGAAGTGTTACTACATGCAACATAGGTAAGTCATAACATAATTATACTAAGTGACAAAAACCAGACAAAAAAAAGTACAGATTGTAAAATTCCATTTATACAAATTCTAGAAAATGAAATTCAATCTATACTGACAGAAAGTAGATTAGTAATTTCCTGAGAAGTAGGGAAGGGAATGATGGGAGGGAGAAAGGGATTAAAGGGGGGTGGTAAACGATATTAGGGAGTTGATGGAGATGTTCATTATCTTTTTTGTGACCTCATTTCATAGGTCTGTGATATATGTGTCAAAGCTTATCAAATTATACACTTAATGTGCAAATTACTGTACACCAATTATATCTTAATAAGACTTTAAGAAGTGAAAGGTAAATATTTAGAAAGATAAGGAAAAGGAGTAATTGAGGAAATAGTAATCTTCAAAAAATTCAAAAATAATGCAAGAAAGAAAATATAATCACAGTACACTGCAGATCTTCCTCAACTTATGGTAGAGTTACATCCTGATAAACCCATCACAAGTCGAAAATATTATGAGTTGAAAATGCATCTAATACACCCAACTTACCAAACATCATAGCTTGGCCTAGTCTACCTTAACTGTGCTCAGAGAACACTTACATTAGCCTAGAGTTGGACAAAATCATTTGACATGAAGCCATTTTATAATAAAGTGTTGAAGTGTGATTTATTGAATACTAAAAATGAAAAACAGAACAGTTGTATAGGTACAGAATGGTTGTCAGTTTATTGGTTGTGTACCTTCGTGTGGTCACATGGCTGACTGGGAACTCTGGCTCACTGCTGCCCAGCGTCCTAAGAGAGCACCGTACAGCATATTGCTAGCTGAAGAAGAGATCAAAATTCAAAATTCAAAGTACAGCTTCCACTAAATGCATACCGCTTTCACATCATCATAAAGTTGAAAAATAATAAGTAGAATGATCGTAAGTTGGGGACCATCTGTATTCAACTGACCAGTGAATAATATTCCTAGAGTTATGGACATGAAAACACTGAATATTTATTTTACCCAAATTATGATATAGCTTTATCGAGAAAAAAGAAAAAGGAAATACAAGGTGAGAGGCAGGGTAGAGGAGCATGTATGAGTGTTGATTGTCTTGATCTACTATAATAAGAAGTCAGGAGGTAATGGATAATGTTATTATATTGAGAAGTGTGGGATATGCAAATTATATAGAGATATGGAGGTAAATATCAGAAAAAACAACTAGAAAAGTTAAAAAATCATTTACTTCTTAGGAGTAGTACTGGACGACAGGAAGAGGTAAAACAGAAGACGGCTGGTTTTATATACGCATGTACAACTTATGGTGCCCTTTTACCATTTGACTTAAACAATTGTTGGTAGGCAATGTTCCATGAATATTTTCATATTTCTGCACAGCCTAGACTTTATAGTTGAATGGCAAACATGCTTCGAAAGTTAGAGAAAGTAAATTGCTCTGGATAAGATTTAGAGATTTATCTCCCCTAGAGCCATTTGCTTATATTCTAAGAGTAATAAAATCCAGAGACAACTTTCCCCTGTCATCCGGAGATATTTGCTTACAATAGAGGATATTCTTCTCCTCTCCTCTGAGAGAATTTATTTATATTAAGCATAAGGTTCTGTCTCTCTGTCAGGAGAGAAAAAGTAGATATGCATCTGCCCAATATAACTTTCAAGTCTCCTAATTTGGGGGTTCCTTTCCTATGGTTCAATACCTCTATACATATCAGTATGCCAGTAAACATCTGGACTACATTGACTTGCCTTATGGTACATTGGGGCATGGATAACCAACTTAATCATGGATGATATCCTTTGTGAATTACATATTATATACCAGATCCCTGGACCAGAGAACACACACATAGAGAAATATGCGTATACATATGCATGCATATAAATGAACTATGGTAGGCCACTTCTTGTAAGCTAACTTCTTAGCTTGCAAGTAGAATAACATATTACATCTTTCACAGTTTTGGAACTTAATAATATGAATGTATTATTTCTATATAGTAATTAGGGTAATGTAAATTTAAATAAAATGACAAAATTTTTAAAAATAAAAAGTCAGACATTATAGTTGCTAATGACAATGCATGAGAAGAAGTAGAACTCTCATTTCTCTTATTTTCTTCTGGTTGGAGTAAACATTCTTATTTAATTTTTTTTGTTTGTTTTTTAATCAGAGAGAGAGATTGAGCACAAGGCAGAGGGAGAAGCAGGCTCCCTGCTAAGCAAGGAGCCCAATGTGGGACTTTATCCCAGGACCATAGTTAGGATCATGATCTGAACTGAAGGCAGCCGCTTAACTGGCTGAGCCACGCTGGCATCCTGGAATAAGCATTCTTATAATTACTTTATCTTATAAAAGTTATAAAATAAAAAATGTGCATACCCTATGTATTACTTTTCTATTGTCATGTAACAAGTTACCACAAATTTACCACCACCTTACAACAGAAATGTTACAGTCTCACAGTTTCTATGGAGAAGTGTGGGTTTGGTTACCTGGGCCCCTGCTCAAGGTCTCACTGGTTGAAATCAAGGCTTCAGTTCACGGCTGCAGTTCAGGATCCTCTTCCAGGATCACTGGTTGTTGACAGCATTAAACTACTTGTGGTTGTATTACTGAAGCCCTATTTTCTGGCTGATTGTTGGCCAAGAACTACAGTCAATTTCTGGGGGCTGCCCGCAAGCCCTTTCTACATGACCTCATCCATAAGCACTTCACCACATGGGCATTTTTTCTTCAAGGCCAGAAAGAAAGTCTCCTTCATGCTTCATATCTCTTTTCAAGGAGGGCCCAGTCCCTTTTAAGGACTCACTTGATGAAGTTAGGTCCACCCAAGATAGTCCCTTTTTTATTAACTCAAATTCAACTGCTTTAATTTTTTTTTAATTCAACTGATTTTAACTACATTTGAAAAACTATTTCATCTTTGTCATATAATGTATCCTAATTATAGGAATGAAATATATCCTATTCATAGTGTTGTCTATACCCAAGAAAGAGAATTATACAGGCTTTGCACCCTAGAGAACAAGGAACTTGGAAGTCATCTTAGAATTCTGTCTACCACATTATTACCCGGCATACGCAAAGACAGGTGCAAGTACAAGGATGCTCATCACAGTATTGTTGGTAACTTGAGAACTTATTGCCTATCATCCTAATGTCCAAAATAGAGAATGTATAGATAAAATAAGAAATACTCTTAAATTGGAATAAAAGTTCAGCAATAAAAAATGAATAGGTAGGTAATAAAATACATGCATCTTAACATGTATGTTCCTTCTTTCACTGAATATGATGGTGAGTGGAAAAATAAAGTTAGATCTGTAAGTTTTAAAATACACACATTATATTTTATTTTGGATACACATCAGGCTTTTTTATTCCTATATTTCTAATGCTTTGATATCAGAGGCCTTGCTGACCCTAGAGACACTGCCCCACCCAGGTCAGGCAATTCCTAGAGATAATAAATGACTATGAGTTGCCTTTCATTGCAAACCAACCAATTCTGAACCCACATCTCAATTATCCCCTCTATGGAGCTCTCACACCCAGGGCCACTATTCCCCTACTCTAATCACCCCAGGGCCAGGTACCAGACAGCTAAGGACTATCCCTATACTCTTAAGCCTGCTGAAAGTATTCGAACTAGCCAATCTTAAACCTGCTTACCTGCTTTTCCCTTTCTTTACATGGAAGTCAAAAGGCGCTTTTCCACGTTTTCCCTTCATTCCCTCTGACTCCTGACCAACTCGGGTTGGTATGGTGGCCCTTTGTGGTGTGATGTGCCTCTTCCTCTTGGGAACTGTGATGAATTGTCTTCTCAGTGGCATTGTTTCCTAAGCTGTTGGCTTCACCACACCTGAATAATAGTAAAACCTACCTTTTAAAATTCTTTTATGGATATATATGTATATTACACTATTTTTTTATAATCTTGGTAGTATATACACTAAATCCATCAATTTGGATTATATATATATAATTATATATAATTGAATCCCATTTGCCTCTGGGAATTGAGGAAGGGAATGACATTGGGGAGTTGGGATATCAGAGGTTCATAACTTCATAAGAAGCAGCACACTTTCATAAAGAGACTTGAAGCAAATAGAGCAAAATGTTTAAAACTATGCATCCTATGTGGTTTATTATATGATTTTTTAAAATCTTTTTTTATTTTTAGAGCTTTGGAAAATAAAAATTACTTTTATTACATATAACATTCAAAAGATGTTAAAATTACACTAAAAAGGAGCGAAGGTAGTAGTCAGGAGGCTTGTACACAAATTGGGATGAAATGTATAAAACAAGACAAAAATTCAGGGAGGAGACACAAAAACAAGTGTCTGTAGGTAAATAATGGTGTACCAGACACTTCAATTTATTTATTCATGGCTCGTTCGGCATCCCTTCTCAGCAGAGTTAATATATCGGCTATTTATCACCACGGTAATATACGTACCAACAACAGAAAATACAAAACCTCAATGGCTTGGCAATAAACACTTATTGCTTACAAGTTGTGTTGGTCTGAGCTGGGCTCAGCAAGACTTACTCACGTGTCTATGGCTAACTGTAGGTCAATTAAATGCTGACCGTGCCTGGATTCTCTCACATGTCTGTACCACCTCAGCTCTGTTGCCATTGGCTGTTCTCCAGCAAGCTAGCCCAACCTTATTCTTAGCAGAGGATAGAGGAGCAAGAGAGAGGAAGAGGAAGCACACAGGGCCTCTTAAGACCTAGGCTGAGAACTGGCACACTCAACCCCTACATTATATTTGCCAATGCAAGTATAGACTCACCCTTTTTGATGGAAGGAGTAAAAAAAAAAAATCAAGTCCACTACTATGATCAGTCTACCATGGTTAGGTAAGAACTATCCTGTGTATAGTTTCTCCAGTTGACTTCATTCACTGTGAGAATTTAGAAGTTGCTGGCCAGAGTGGGGATTAGCTCTGGTGAGGGTTTTTTGTTTTGTTTTGTTTTGTTTTGTTTTTAAATTTTATTTATTTATTTGACAGAGAGAGAGAGATCACAAGTAGGCAGAGAGGCAGGCAGAGAGAAGAGGGGAAGCAGGCTCCCTGCTGAGCAGAGAGCCCCATGCGGGGCTCGATCCCAGGACCCTGAGACCATGACTTGAGCCGAAGGCAGAGGCTTTAACCCACTGAGCCACCCAGGCGCCCCTGTTTTGTTTTTTTTTAATGGGTCCTTATGTGGTCCTGCTTGAAATAATACCTTAACATGTCAATATCTTCACCAGCTGGCCTATACCTTCTCAGAGTATTGTAACCTAAAACAACATAAGGCTCAGGTTCTTCAGAAATACAATCTGAAAAAAAAGGCTAAAATCTCTGATTATCCGCCAAAGAAAGGACAGAATGAAATGCAAAAGAGATTAAAGTTAGTGAAAAGCCGCCTTCAGGCCATGATGGCCGTTATTTCTTGCCAGAATGCCTGTAAAGCCTTTTCAAAGGATCTGCTTATAAGAGCATGCTCTCCCCTGATGTGTCCTATCCCAACGTGTAGACAGATATTGACTCTTTCAACCAGCAAGGAAGGACAAACCAAAGAACTGTGGAAAAAGATGGTGTGAAAACCTACATATGACCATATTCCTCTCCTGGGAAGTCACAATATACATTAGTTTTAGACACTGGTTGCCAACCCAGCATCCATTCTCTCTTCTTTTTCTTACTAATAAATTCCTGATGGCGGGTGCATCAGAATAGCAATGCATCAGTTAAAAACTCATTATTCTAGCCTCCTGTATAGATATGGATAGCCCCATGACCTACTGTCAGTGAGATATAAGCACAAGTTAACCAGGTGGACAACTGAAAAAAACATTCTTCTCTGAAATAAAGGGACATATTTTGCTCTCATCCAGCTTTGTCCCTTGACTAGTTCCTATTCTGCCTACATAGAAAGCAAATAAGATGCCTAGAAGCACAGCAGCCACCATGCAAGCATGTGTGTGAGGAAGGAAGCCCCATACTGTGCTAAGGAGCATGGAGGGGAATGAGGGAAGAAGTCTGACTGCTAGTGGCAGCCCAAACTACAATCCCATTCTGGATGCCTATCTCTGCATTTATTTTTCCTACATGAGAAAAATAACCCCTGCTTATTTATTTATTTAATTATTTAAGAGAAAGAGAGAGAGAGAGAGAGAGAGAAAGCATTTAAATACATGTGTCAATCTTTCTCAAACTTATTTCCACACATTTTTTTTTAATCTTTTTATTTCATATAAGTTTCCACAACACAGTGTTCCATAGAATACTTGTTTGGGAAATACGGTCTCATGTTCTGTTTTAAAAATATTTTTATAATAACCAGTCTGTTTTGTTGCTTAAAGTACTGAATTAATAAGGTCAAGGCATACAACTAACTGGTCTCTATATGGACAAACTAATTTCACCTTGTAACACTATCTGTCTTAGAAAAGATGCTATTGGCTCACCCATGAGTCCCTTCATCACCAAAATATGGTCACCTCATGGGTTCCAAGACCTTCTGCTAGGTTCTGACAAAGATAATTTAATCTCATTCCCAAGTCTTAGCTTAAAATTTAATAAACGTGACCAAGAAAATTATAGCGTAACATATCTAACATTCTGTTAATACAATTTAAGGACAATTCCAAACATCCAGAACACATAGTCATAATTCTTCTGAATCATGAATATTGACCCACATGTTGTCAGGCTCATGGGAAAACTGAGTTCCTTTATTAGGAAGGGATCCGAACCAACTATACAGCACTGTCATTTTGACTCAACTTTGATTTTCTTTAATTGTCCTCAGACACAAAATGATTCATGTCAAAAGACTAAAATGTCAATTCTTTGTGAAGTCTGTAAACTAACAGTTAATTCCACTGATAGAAGTCCAAAAACCTGATATGGTAAGAGGAGGAGAAGGATGTGATTATAACCAAAAAGTGGTGTTTAGGTTAAAAGGATGGATCACTTAGTAGGATGAGGGGCATAAGCATGTTTTTACAGAATGCAGGGGAGTTTTTATTGGAAAAGCAAATGAAGGAGCCAAAAAGAGGGGTTCGTTAATGAAGCAGAGTTTCATAGGAGATAGGAGGGTTTGGAATAAAGAACATTGTATTAACTTGAACAGAAAGAAAATTTTATCCTGTGATACAAAAGGAGGGGAGTATGATGAGAGCGAATGTAATTGTAGATAAAAGAGAGATTGTTATATGTTAAGTTGTGTTCCCCCAAAATATGTGTTGAAGTCCTTACCATACCTACTATCTGAGAATGTGACCTTATCTAGAAATAGGGCCATTGCAAGATATAATTAGTTAAGATGAGACCACACTGGAGTAGGGTGGGCCCCTAATCCAATTACAACTAGAGTCCTTAAAGAGGGAAATAGGGAAATTAGGAGACAAACACACACACAGAAGGAAGACTGCTATCTGACAACCAAGACAGAGATTGGTGTAATGCATCTATAAATCAAGGAACACCAGGGATTGCCAAGAACTTCCAAAAGCTAAGAAGAGGCAATGAAGGATTCTTATCTATAGGATTAAGAGGGAGCATGGCCCTGCTGATGACTTGATTGCAGAGTTCTAGTCTCCAGTACTGTGAAACAATAAATTTCTACTGTCATAAGCCACCAAGTTTGTGGTACTTTATTTTGGCAGCCATACAAAATTAATACAGGGATGCTGGAAAAAATCCCACTGTGGCCTTATCTTATTGATGAAGATGGAGTTAAGGGAGTAGCATGAAGGTTTCGAAGAGGGCATTGAGCTGTAGTGAAGTTCTAATACCTAAAGGGAATAGAAATGGAAGCCAAGCATGAAGATATAAAAATGAGTAATAAGAACCTGGCTGAAGTCAGTGACTATGAATTTATGGCAACACTAATATGATAAAAACCCCAGACACAAATATGAATTTAGCACATGATAAAGGCGGTATTTCCAGTCAATGAATAAATGATAGATCCAATACAATTGGAGGAAATAATAAAGTTAAATATTTACAGACAGAATTACCTGTTCTCTTGAATCTAAACAATGATCTTAAAGAGTTGCTTATAATAATAGTAAAAAAAGAAAAAAGAAAAAAGCCTAAATAATCAATGACTAAAAATAGCATACAAACGATATTTTGTTGTTGACAAACTTTCCATAGTGAGAATATATTATTTTTATAATTAAAAATATCAATACAGGGATGCCTGGGTGGCTCAGTTGGTTATGCGGCTGCCTTCGGCTCAGGTCATGATCCCAGGGTCCTGGGATTGAGTCCTGCATCGGGCTTCTTGCTGGGCAGAGAGCCTGCTTCTCCCTCTGCCTCTGCCTGCAACTCTGCCTGCTTGTGCTCTCTCTCTCTGACAAATAAATAAATAAAATCTTCAAAAAAAAAAATAAAGTCTTAAAAAAATAAATAAATAAATAAAAATGTCAATACATATTATTTTCAACCATTATTACAGTCTTGTATGTACACGTTATGTATAGAAAACTGGAATTTTATAAAAAATAGGTGAAACTATAATACAATGTTATAACTGTTATTTCTAAATGATGGAACTATAGGCTTTCTTTCTCTATAATTTTCTTATTTTTCAAATTATACAATTAATACGTGGCTTTCATCATTTGTAACTTTATTTAGAAAACAACGGACTAAAACAATTGTGATCCCAGAATCTTAGGGTCTTATATATCGTTGTGAGTTTGTATGCATGAGACCCAGTCACTCCCTCAGAAAATGGCGGCTTCCATTTCCTCTGCATAATATGAAACCCTTGAGAAAAGTTAATGAGAAAAATAATTTGAATGAAAGAATATATGTATGTTTGTGTATCTCTATAAACATACATCTATGTGTGCATATTCAAGTGCCAACATCTATAAGAATGTAAAAAAAAAAACTTCACATCTATTGTATGTCACTTTCAAATCCCCAGATTCGATGAAAATAATATAAGTCCTGCTGAAAATAAAATGTTCTGAAAAGAAGAACCAGGTCAGCTTAAGAACAATTAGACTCAAAAAAAGTTTGAGTATTATCTTCTTGGTGGGCTCGGTTGTATAATATAGTTGAGAAAAAGCACAAGTTTGTAGATTATTCTCAAAGATGAGATTTTAAGATGTTTTATTTTAGTGCTTTCATTTTCTATAATGAATTGAGATAATAAATCTCTATTTGTGTCTGAGTATTCCAAAATAGCTTGTAAGAATAGAAAAATCTGACAGTTGCTGAGAAAAAAGAAAAAAAAAAAAACATGAAAATAGCTGAATCTGTCCAATCTTGTATTTATCCATTCAGGCTAAAAATGGTGTTATTGTTGAAAAGAAGTTAAAAAATTTTCTTCGGAGAAAAAAACTTTTTGTGGAGAAAAATGGCATTTGTTGCTTACTAAATACAAATGTGCAAAATTAATTTGATTCTCTTTTATTGGTAACTAAGTAAAAACATAATAGTGGGTTATCATTCATTCATTCTGCAAATCTTACAAATCCAAGCCTGGGCTAGACCCAAGGCACAGTACTGATGAAAATGGACTCCAGGAGGAATAAAATGTCATCTCTTCCCTCAAAGAACCTTATAATCGTCACAAATTAAAATCATGACAAAGGGCATGAATAGGCAATTCACAAAAGAAGAAAAACTAATTGTCTAGAAACATATATAAAATATTCATCTCCACTAGTAATCAAGAAATGCAACTTTAAAATAAAAATGAAATTCTGTTTTTCATCAACCAACTTAGAAAAGACTTTCTAACAATAATACACAAGATTGGTGCATAAAAATAGGCCCGCTAATTAATTAATAGTTGACTGTAGATTTCAAACTCTTTCTGGAATATAATCTGGCACCATGTATCAAAAGAATTAAAAGTATTCATATTGAATGACACAAATCCAGCCAGAAATTTCAACTGAGGGAAAAGATTATTGAAGTTCTCATAAATGGAAATGAGAATGTTTATCATACAGTTCTTAATAGTTTTTGATAGCTAAAACAAAAACAAATAAACACCTCCCCCAAAAAAACATTAACAACCAATGTACCATGAAATGGAAGATTTGTCAAAAAATATGGCACCTTCTCAACATATAATACTACATTGTTATTAAAAATTAAACAGGGGCATCTGGGTGGTACAGACTATCAAGTGTCCAACTCTTGGTTTTGGCTCAGGTCGTGATCTCAGGGTCGTGAGATTGAGCCCCATGTTGGGCTCCACACTCAGCATGGAGCCTGCTTGAGATCTTTTCTCTCTCTCTTGCTCGACCCCTCTGGCTTGTGCTCACTCACTCTCTCTAAAATAAATAAATAAATAAATATTTAAAAAATTAAACAGTAGAATAATACTGACATCAAGAATTTTATGGTAAAATCAGTGAAAAAATAAAACACAAAAACTGGGTACAGCATGATGCTATTGGACATAATGCATATGTATATATTTTAAAAAGACAGACACAAGTGGAGGAATACACACCAAAAAGATAGATTAGTTATAACATGAAATAAGATTATAGCAATTTTTATTTTCTTGTTTTTGTTTGTTTGAACGTACTAATTTTTTATACTGAACATATAACCTTTCTTCTGTTAAAAATTAATTTTTAAATAAACAACTTTAATCTATTTAAGGTTCGGACCCAAACCTTATGTGCTTTCTCAGATTCCATTGACTGCCTCTTTTTCTCTCTCAGTTGACTACCCACCTTCATCAAATTTCCCTCCACTTTTACATTTGAATGAAACGCCATATAATGGAATGTGAGATTTAGCTTCCTGAGAAGCTACTGAGGAGCCAAATAAAAAATTAGTTATTTCCCATAAAATATGGGCCCATTGGCTTTGCCCAATGATAAATAAGAGATGAGAGAAAGTCTGACAAATTAATTCTCTTTTCTTCCTCTCATCCATATATCACTCTGAGGCTTGATTCCTCTTTGAAATCTGTCTGGTGAAGTCTCAAGTGCCAAGTACACATGTGAGCTGAGAAATCTGCTGTCTCTCATTATGAAGTTGTAGATTCACATTAACATATCTTTCCTTGCTTCTCTTCTCTTTTTCTTCATTTTTTATTGCCTTAGGTCTGCACCACCCAGACAAAATATCAACACCTTAAAAATTTCCCCAGATTCTCTTTTCTAGAGAACTCAAGCTATTATAGTCAAAATGGAAAAAGAGAATTGTATAATAATACATATGAATTCTGGGTAAGGGATGCTAATTGAGTATTAGAGCAAATATGGTAAGAAGAGGTCACTCCCAATTAGGATTTTGAGACATTCTTTAAAAAAGATTCTCTCTCTCACTCTCCCTCTGCCCCTCCCCCATCTCTCTTTCTCATTAAAAAAAAAAAAAAAAAAAAAACCAAACCTTTTAAAACTCATAAGCAGCACAATAAGGACCAAATATTTACCTAGCATTTCCAATGTGCTTTTCATTGTGGAAATCTTTAAAAATGGGGAAAAATTAACTTCTAAAGTACTCTACAAAAATTCAATACCAGGATTTATAACAGAAATGAGGTTTTTCTAACCTAAATCTCTCTTATTCAATTAAATCAATTGTAAGCATGATCCTAAAGTATGTTATAAAAAGTACCCTATAAATATCAAAAGTCCATAACAGTAAAGATGTATTAGAATAATATTTATAATAATAGACAGTGCTACCTTTCACTTTGAGTTTTGGGGATTGATGATAATGTCTGTCTAAAGGCCACATAGCATTAAGTTCTAGATAGAGATCCTTTAAATTGCACTGAGCACACACAAACATACAAGTGGATTTATTATACTTCTGCATATGTATTTAACCCCAATGTATACTCCCAGTTGTTAACACTCCCTGTAACATTGAACCAACCTTTATGGAAGCCTACTATACACTTGTCACTAGGCATTAAGGGAAATACAAAGATGTTGAGCACATGATGCCAGATGTCAAGAACTGGCAATCTCACATCAAAATTACAACAAGAGCACTAGCCTTACCATTCTGAAGCCCAATACCAGCACCGATAATAAAAGGAAGAGTTACAGTAGAACTAACAAAGATTAATTGTTGGAGAGGAGATTAGTGAAGAGTTCGGAGGTAAGTGGGCATTTGAGAAGACTCTGTTGTAGTGAAAATGACAATGAGCTGGGGGGGGGCGGGGAATAGTTCTAGTTCTTTATTCTAAGAGAATCTGTCTTCACTCTCATCTCCTTCCAAAATGGTGATTCTATGCTGTCTTGTTTATATCCCAATTGACTGGACCAGAGAAGTACATGGGACTCAAGGTGGACCAATGAGCTTCTTTTCTCTAGATTTTGTTCTAAGAAATACAGAGTTCAGGCAGATCTAGACTGTAGTCATTGGTCATGTAAATTGAGAACTGGAAGCCATTTTTAGGCATGAGCACACTGAGAGACATAGAGACAATGTCTGTGGAGAGAAGCATGGGAGTTACTAACCTGGAAGAAGCAAGGACAAAGGTCCATATAGACTGAATGAGAAAGTGAGGTTGTTTTAGACTTCCTAGTTCCCAGTTCGGACTCAGTTCTATCCCCGCTTTTTGAGTTCCTTGAGTTTGGGTTCATCATTACCTCAGGTGGTATGAATTAATGTCTGCTCCTTGAAACAAAACCATCACTAATTCCAGCAAAGCCTCATAGATTGAGGCTTTATCTGCAGATGGCCTCTCCTAAGAAAACTTAGAAATTTGATGTAACTAGAGTTTTGCCAGGAAACACTCACTACATTCCCACTGAGAAACTATATTCCAGCCACACTGAAAAACATCCAATACCTCACCTCACCTGCTGGTACTAAAAGACAGGTGGGACAGCCTGCCCCAGGGTTGCGAGTGGGCACTGCTCATCTTTCTGAGGCAGTCTAGCCTATTAAGTAAGAATGGCAAGCTACCTGAATTTGTATCCCAGTTCTAACTCTTGGCTGTGTTACCTAGGTCAAGTGCTGTAACCCCTTTGCGCCTAAGATTGTTCATCTGAAAATGGGGGTAATAGTAGTACCTACCCCCTAGATTATGTAAAGATGAGATGAGATTATGCATGTACCACAGTTAGACAGCTCTTCATATATGCAAGTACTCAAGAAATATTAGTCATTATAATTTTCTGATTATTATTTATAACTCTTCATTTCTCACCAACCACTAAATCCTTTTAATTCTACTTCCAAGATTCCTTAATTCTACTACCAAGATTGTCATTATACTAGCTCAGGCTGCTGTTAGCACTTTCTACTCTTGATAAGTGGTTACACTTGTATGTTACCCCTGGTCTTACCTCTTCAAATGAATCTACACACAGAACTAGAGTGGTTTTCCTACAATTCGAATCAATTAGCATCTCCCCTGCTTACTGGCCTCAGTGATTCCTTTTTGGCCTTAAAATGAAATCCTATCCCTTCATGGTTTCTAAGGCCCTTCTTGATGTGAAGGATGCTTAGCTATCCAGCCTCATCTCTTGCCAGTTACTCTCCCTGATCCAGTTTCTGGCTTTGAAAATTTCTTTTGTTGGGCTTTTTGTTTGGTACACTATGGAATACTCTTTCCCCTTTCTTCTCTCCACGTTCTGCTTATCCTTCAGTTATCAGCCTAGACATCACTTCCTCTGAGAGTAACTTTTGATATTATAAGATTTATCTTTATCCTCAACTATAATGTAAGCAATTCAATTTTGGGCAAGATATGTCATTCCTCATTCTCTCCTCAACATTTACTATAGTGCTTGACACTATTTTTTAAGTGAATGAATGGATGGATGAATAAAAAAATGAATGAATGCAACTTTGTAGTGCTTGAAGCCAGTTGGAATACAGGAAGTCATATGCAGGACAGAGGCCAACAATGAACTTAGGTTAGTATATCTAAAACTGAGTAATCAGTCCTAGTGACCAGCAGAGTGAAGTCCAAGCAAAGAATCAAAGCAAGAGCTGAGTCGTCCAGAAACTCCAAGCAGGTACAAGGAGATACCAAAGAAGGATTCACAAGGTAAAGTGGAGCCACTCATTATGACTTTTTAAGAGGGCTCGAACTAGCTGGACTGGTATATGGAGTTCATTTAAAAAGGGACTCTAAAGAGTGGACAATAAGCAAAGGGGAGATATTGATAGATATTAAACAGAAAGATGACATGATCAACTTTGTTTTGGAGAAAGATGGAATTTTCAGCATTATAGAAGGTAGTTTAAAGGAGCAGAACTATTGGTAGAGACACTAATTAAGAGGCCATGCCAAAAACCAAATGAAAGATTCTGAACCAAGGCAGTAAAGATGGAAAAAGAAGAAAACAGATTGAGGTGACTGTGATCAAACACACATTTGAGCATGCTCAGAATACAATTAAGATTTAGCTTGCAGAGGAAATTGTAGAAACTACCTTTAAAAAGGCAAAGCAAATATAGGAAAATATAAGATAATCCTACCTTCCATGAATTTTGAGTTTGGATTCAAAACAAGAAGATAACCATCACCTCTTCAGCCTTACAGAGCTACAATGCCAAGAGGTTAAAACAAACGCAAAATAAAAAGACTCTACCCTAGATGAATTTAGAAACAGTGTTTTCCTAGACCCAGATCAGGCCTAGAGCACTAGGGTAAATGTATTTGGCTTAAGACTATCTGCCTTAAGACTTCCTTCCAATCCCTTCCATAGCCCTCGGTTCCTGATGGCTATGGGCTCCTGTTTGAAGCACAACAGCTCTGTCACCCACACACAGTGTCATCCAAGCCAGATTGTGAAAGCTGCCAGCTTCCCATTTCACTGAAGTCGGCGTGCTTTTCATGCTCCTGACAACAATGCTGCCATTATGCCCTGGGTAGGGAGACACCTTACCCTGGAAAGTGATCAGTATAAAAAAAAAATGTGTTTCAACTGTCTCTGAAAAGCGAGGAGCTAATTCAGCTTGCTTTTGTGGGACTTCCCTTTTCTAAATTTTAAACAAATGATTTTTGATGGAAACACCAGTTGAGGTGTCACAGTTAAAATTCTTCCCCAAATTATCTAACACCTGTTGGGGAAATTATCTCAGAAGGTTACATAGTGAGTCTTGAACATAAAATATCAAAGAACTGTTCACAATTCCTGCTCTTTACCTTACACTCTTTCCTACCACCCTCTCCTTTAAAAAACTGTCTTAAGGCTAGAACAGAGAGTAATCACAGTTTTGGGGTTTTTTGTTTTGTTTTGTTTTTTGAGCCTGGAAAAAAGGGGTGCTGAGAAGGGGAAGCATGGCTTGAGCCCTCTGAAGTGTCACAGAACTTCTGCAAGGTGAGAAGCTAAGCTCTGAGGGCTTGGGCTAACCTGCCTGACAGCCAAGGTCTTACTCCTTTCAAAGTAATCTCCCCTGAGCACTCCAAGACAGGCTAGCTTAAGTGGGCTCAATCCAATTTAATGGATGATTTGACAATGGAAAATTGAGGAAAGAAGGAAATGATACATGCCAAATATCAGCCCAGACGAAACTGAAAGGGTGTGATACCTGTCATTCATTTACCAAGGGGGAAGTGTCTGAATGAATAAGGGCTCAGTATGGGGGCAAATTCCAGCAGTCTCTGGGGAGAAGGAATGTCCATCCATCCTCTAATCCTCCTTCCTAGTATTCAGACTCCCTCTATACTTCTGTTTATGTTTATCACCATCCAGCTCTAATTCACAGTTGATAATTCCCAGGTTCCACTGGTAATGAATGACCACTAAATTGGCTGCCTTGGAACCTCTACTCTCATGAGGGGTTCTCAGAGGCATCCTTTCTGGGCATAGTACAACCCAGGGGGCCTCAAGGCAATCCCCTTCTTAAAGTATATTTCTCATTATCCACAGTTCAGATGGCATTACAGTCTGCCAGTGTATGAACATGAATAGAGGAATTAACTAGTTGTAGATTTCACTGTTTTTTATCACTTTTATATTACTGCTTACTGCCATTCTTCAAGGGTAGAACAGATGTCCGAGTTTGCTTTTAAGAACTAGATCTCCCAGAGAAGGTCAGTATAGTGCCCTGGGAAGCTTCTGGATTCATTTTAGAGGTCCTAATTATTTCTTTCATGGTGCTTTAAAATTGCTCATCTCAAACCTTTCGTTACATACCTCTTGCTTTCACTGGCAGCATTATAGGACCTCTTGGCATTATTTATTGTGCTTCAATAGTATCAACGGGAGGAGGATCCAATTTCCCTTCAGAAAGACAATCATTCATCTTTCTTTGCCCTAAGGCTTGTGTTTGAACAACTACCTTCCCTATCTACAGTTGAAATGCTGGTTAGAAAAAGACCAATCTACAGTCCAGCTGAGAATACAGTCAAAAGGACAATTCTCCACTCCACTTCACAGAATGCATTTTATAGAATAGGTACGAATAGTATCTATCATTAACGAGCACTTACTGTATGCTAGAACTGCTAGATATTTTACATAGATTATCTCATTAAAGCCTCACATTTAAATTAGTAAATAGATGTTATAATTATCCCTAATTTATATCTTTTTTCTTTTTAAGAAATTTTTTATTTAAATTCAATTTAGTTAACATATACTGTGTTATTAGTTTCAGGGCTTGAATTTAGTGATTCATCAGTTACATTTAACAACCAGTGCTCAGTACATCAAGTGCCTTCCTTAATGCCCATCACCCAATTACCCCATCTTCCCACCCACTTCCCCTCCAGCAACCCTCTGTTTCCTATAGTTAAGAGTCTCTTAGGGTTTGTTTCCCTCTCTGTTTTCATCTTATTTTATTTTTCCTTCCCGTGCCCTATGTTCATCTGTTTTGTTTCTTAAATTCCACATATGAGTGAAATTATATGGTATTTGTCTTTCTCTGACTTATTTCAGTTAGCATAATACCCTCTAGTTCCACCCACGTCGTTGCAAATGGCAAGATTTCATTCTTCTTGATGGCTGAGTAATAATCCTTTATATAGATACCACATTTTCTTTATCCATTCATCTGTCAATGGACATCTGGACTCTGTCCATATTTTGGCTATTGTGGACATTGCTGCTGTAAACATTGGAGTGCATGTGCCCCTTTGAATCACTATGTTTGTATCCTTTGGAGAATACCTAGTAGTGCAATTGCTGGGTCATAGGGTAGTCCTATTTTCAACTTTTTGAGGAAGCTCCATACTGTTTTCCAGAGTGGCTGCACCACCTTGCATTCCCACCAACAGTATAGGAGGGTTCCCCTTTCTCCGCATCCTTGCCAACATCTGTTGTTTCCTGACTTATTAATTTTCACCATTCTGACTGGTGTGAGGTGGTATCTCATTGTGGTTTTGATTTGTATTTCCCTGATGCCGAGTGATATCAAACATTTTTTCATGTGTCTATTAGCCATATCCCTAATTTGAAAGAAACTGAGCACCTAAATACTTTTCCCAAAATCAGATAGCAAGTGAGTCACAGGACTCAAACGTAAGTCCTGTTTCCGAATTCCCCGTTATACTTCCCCAAAGGTATCCATTCCATTTACAGGAGACAGAGAGATGCTTTCCCTCTGAAGCCTCAGCCACCACACTGACTTTGCATTCCTGGTATCCCATTCCAGTAATTTTTCCTCTGTTCTCCTCGTGCCAAAGTTACCTCAGGAATTGTAGTTGCCTATTTCCCAAGGAGTTTCTGTCATGCTACAAAGCCCTGACTTTTAAATTAGGTTACCAGATTTCTAAAAGCAATGAATCAGACCTTGAAATCATGTAAGAAGTTTAGGTGTTACTTCTACATGATAGTCACTCTCAGATACTTTTCTATTTTTATACCATGTCTCACACAGTTCTTGTCACTATCACGGATTGTGACCCCAAAGCAAGAAACTTCTTGGAGTATGTCTTTTATTGTTGTTATCACCTAAAGGCTAGGAGGAGAAAATGAATAAAGAATGATTTTTAATATCTAATTTAGCATGGTTCAACTTAGCCACTTTTTTTTCTCCGTGTCTATGATATGCAAGACATGGTGTTTTATGCTGGGCTGAATCCACAGACGACAAGAACACATATGGCTTCAGCTCACAGCAGCTGAGAGTCTACTGGGGAAAAATATCCATCCACACATATTAATAGAAATCATCTTGGGTAGGTTGCTCCACAGTAAGATAGCAATTTACATTCCAGAAAACTATGGCTAAAATGGGCAAGTTGCACACTCTCCAGACGTTTATTCATTCTTATTTTACAGCAAGATATATTATAAATAGAAAAAATTTCAAGGAGGAAAAGTAATCCAAACTCAACAATGTAGTTTACATTTGCCCTTTCAAGTAAATAATATCAATTTCTACTGCAAACTCCTTAGGCACATTAAGCAAACACTAACCCTTATTAATAAGTTACAGGGAAATCTACTTATTTGTGTTTTCTCACTTTTGATTATTTGTGATTCCTTCCTAATGACCAATTCTAAATGTTTATTAAGCCATATTATTAATGGTCATGGTAATTTGAGCTCCAAACATCTCTTTAGCAAGATTCACTACATTTCATTAGTCTTTGCACTACAATCTGATCACTAAAACTTTTATATTTAAGTTTTGTGGTGCCTTAGAAAATATGTATACTTGAAAGTAATTACATTGGCTTGGAGTTTTATTATGATTAACTGCAAAAACAGTAATTACATTCAGAGATAAAATCTGGTACATGATGTAATCTTTTATGTGACATAAATAACCATATTTATAAGTACAGTATGTAGACCAAAACTTTTCTAATAGGAGAGATAGGAAATGATCCTCAAGATTTAGCATTAAGCCACTAAACAGGGTACATAACTGTGTCTACTATTCTACTACTTATTTATTTATTTATTTTAGAGAGTAGGGGGTGGGGTAGAGGGAAGAGGAAAGAGAGAGTCTTAAATAGACTCCACACCCAGCCTGGAGCACGAGGCAGGGCTCAATCTTATGACCCTGAGATCATGACCTGAGCCAAAATCAAGAGTTAGACACGTAACTGATTGAGCCACCCAGGTGCCCCTGTACCACTTAATTTAAACAAAAAATATAGATACATTTAATACATATGTGTGTGTGCACACACATATATATATATAAAACTTATATTTGGTAGCTACTGAGATTTTTGTAATCGCATTCTAATTTTTTTTAATTTATAAGAACTTTAATTTATAATAACCCATTTCTCCTTCTTTAATTTATACCCATCCTTTGTTTCTATAGCTTTAGGTGAATTTTCAAGCCTTTACTTAGCGGTTTTCATCAGAAGAGATCTGCTAAACCTTAGCTCCGGGGAATGAAATCCTCTGCCATACTGAAAGTGTCCCTTCCAACAATTTGGGGGCTAGAGTCATTGCAGGAGTCTCTCTCACACCACTCTTCAATACCTGAAGGGTTACTTCAGGGCAATAGCACAGCATCGGTAGGTACTGAGGGATGTTTGGCAGTTTCCCTCCAAGTTGTAATCTCCACTCAAGTTCCTCATTATTGTGGGTCCCAGAGAAGACAAGTTGAGAGGTGAGGCTGGCTAGCATCACCTTAGGTATCCAGAGGACACAGACATGTTATCACCTGCTTTTGCTGAAAAGTCAAAGGATGACGTTATCTTCTCCTGGCTAGAATCATTTGGGGCTGAGTTTTCACTCTGACAATGGAATGGTGTTAAGGAAAGGCAGGGGGAATGTAGCTTCCATAAAGCCTCGGAGGTAGGCAGCCAGATGGAGGGGGGAAGAGGCAGTTGAAAGCACAGACATCTTGGAGAGGGCCAAAGTCAAGGTAAGACATGCTCATGCCACTAAGTCATGTTGTAGCTCTGTCCGTGGCTGTGGTTGGGGCAACTCCAGCATTTCTAAGTAGGGAGGGCTCTGTGGCAGCAGTCTGGTAAAAAGTGAAGTGGATAGAGAGGAAACTTAAACACGAAAATTGCAGTGCCTAGCGAAGCTAATGCTTTTACCTAGTTCCTATATGCCCTTTGTGTCTATGTGAAATGGCTTGAAGACGCATTATCCTACCTAGCAAGCACACAATTGTTATTAAGCTTAGTAAGATCGTGTGTTTATTTGGGGTGATAAGGCCACAGGAAAAAAAAAAAAAAACCCTGCCCAACCACACTGCCATCTCCGCTAAGCAGCACAGCCTGCAAAAACAAATAGAAACGTATCTGCAGAGCTGGCAGCAAGAGCTGTCACCTCTGAGACACCTGCCAGGACCCTGCCTCTGCCAGTGCTGGTAACTTGTTCTTCAAATGAAAACTTTCACCCCCCGCCCCTTATAAAATGGCCACAGTGCCCCTGTGGAGGCATATCTAGAACAGTGTGGCTGAACCCTCAAAAAGAGAAACAGCAGAAAAGAGAGATGAACTCACCACATTTCCTCAAGCTGCTTCAGCCAGATGAAATGTATCTGTGATTACAGCTCTTTCAGGTCCAAATACTCCAAAAAAATTATTTTACATACAATTGTCAGATTTCACTGGCTTTGATGCAGCAAACTGATTTCTATATGAAAAAGTTTTGACTTCCCCACATGGCAGAATGTAATTGGCTACATCGGAGACCAGCAGCTGCCACCCATCAATTGACTTGCCGCAGTTCAAAAATACCTCACATCAGAATCCCTAAAATGAGACATGTCAGTGTCTTAGGTTAGGTTCTCCAAATGTGGATCTAGAGACGAAGATTTGAAGGCAAGTAGTTCATCTGAGTGTTAACCCTAGGAAGCCCCAGTAGGGGAATAGGGAAGTAAATCATAGGAGGGAAGGAAGACCATGAAGTGTGCATTAGAGCTGCGTAGCCACCAAGGCTCAGTCCCACAAGGAAACTGTGGGGACGGCGTGAGAAATACCCCAGAGGTATCCCCTAGTGAGGGGTGAGGACCGTGAGTTGCTTCTTCCTCAAGTTCCATCTGTCAGAGACTGAGGTCTGCCCCCGAGGACACTTCAGAGCTACTGAGGTAAAACCCTCAGGAGGAGAGGAGCAGGAGCTGAGAGTAGACACCACTGACATGTGATAGAATGGCAAAAGCCATGGAGGTTTGGATGGGACCACATCTGCCATAGTTGGGGTCCCAGAGTGGTTCAGCTGTTGTTAGTCCAACATCTCCTGAAGTGGAGCCGAAGGACAGAAGGTTAAACAGCATCTAAACTTCTGGGCCACAATTTCTACTTCCCCTCAGTCTGGCCAGACAGGTGGCTTGACAGGGACAAGAGCTTTCCCTATAAAAGGCCAGACGGGGGGGGGGCGCCTGGGTGGCTCAGTGGGTTAAAACCTCTGCCTTCGGCTCAGGTCATGATCCTGGGGTCCTGGGATCGAGCCCCGCATCGGGCTCTCTGCTCAGCAGGGAGCCTGCTTCCCCCTCTCTCTCTCTGCCTGCCTCTCTGCCTACTTGTGATCTCTCTCTCTCTCTCTGTCAAATAAATAAAATAAAATAAAATAAAATAAAATAAAATAAAATAAAATAAAATAAAATAAAAGCCAGACAGGGACAAGAGCTTTCCCTATAAAAATTCCTACATAAAATCTTGATGCTAAAGAGTGGAAAACCTGAAAATAAGATGTCAACTTCATTTGACTATGTGTGTCTCATCTCATTTCTTCACTGGGAAGCTGGGTGGAGGGCCACACATGATATCTGGTACTTGAGAATGAGGAGGCTGTGGGAAGGCATGGGAATAGGCCAGTAAAAACCTTTATCTATCCAGAACCGCAGCTTAGAGCTCACTAGCCTAAGGCAAAAGGATACTTGCTTTAAAGCCCGACTATATAGAAAATTAAAAGCTGGAGCTGAGTTAAGAAGTAAGGTCACTACAGCTAATAGGCCAGAGGGTAGTCATTAAAACTAGCTGCCTCAATCAAAGTAAAACGGTGCCATCACCAATAAACCCAATTCTCAGTGGCTTCATGCAAGCCAGAACTATTTCTCCCTCATGTAAAATCCCCTGTTCTTCTCAAGTATGACCCCTGCTTCTTCTGACTGTGGTTTCATTCTTTACACGTGCCTTGGATCTGCTGAATCCTCTGATTCTGGCTGACAGGTTGGGAAAACAAAAGGTGAAAGCCTGAGCGGGAGAGTGGTATGGGAAAGGCCTGGAAATGGCATTACTCTGGCCCACAAACCATTGACAGAAACTTAGTCACATTTCCCTCACCTAAATGCTGAGGGACTAGGAAAAATAGTTCCTGATTTAAAAGCAACTTTCTAGCAAACTATCTCCACTATGAAAGGGGAGCATGACTCTTTGCTAGAGAATTAGCCATCTCCACACCAGAAGCCAAATCTAAAGAGCTCAATGAGACAAGGCATTACTGGAAGTGGAGTTCAATGCGCTTGGAGAAAACAGGCAATATGCCAGTTCTGAAGCCAGCCAGAGACCAGATGCCTCTGGTAGAATCAATCCTGCCAGTTAGGCCATGACCTGGTTGATTAAATTACCAGGTGGAGTGAACAATGTAGAAAAATTGATCAATCAGAGAACAAATCCCAGCATGAAACCCGGAATTTTTTTTTTTTCTCTCCCTTCCTCTCATCCAAAGATGGGCTGCCTGGCACAAAAAATTCAATCCAAATTTGAATTCTACTTAATATCACCAATAGATTTTTTTCACTGGGTTTGTTCTGCATTCAGTGATAAAAGCAGCATACAATTATTTTCGATTGGACCAATGAGATTGTACTGAGAAGTCTCTGAAGATTGTCTGCTGAGTGCCAGTTGTTAATGAATCCCATTTGTCTTTCTTGATTAAGTCTGCTATTACCCCCGTTTAGTCCTGTCACCGACCCTTTAGCAAGAATTTTCATATCACTGTTTAGATGAGAAATTAGCCTATGAGAGCAGCACTCATCAATCAGAAGGCAGTTTATTTAATACAGTTTACAGTTTATGAGTTCAAAAACTGTAGCCTCATACATTAGAAATGGATCACTGTCCTAGGCAGAAACAATCAGGGGGTTCAGTTCACTTGACAGGCATGGAGAAACGACTTTGAATTTGAGATTCGCACTTAGAGAAGGCCTGCGGTATCGCAAGTCTGCAGCTGAGTACCAGGAGGCTTTCCCTTCTGATTAGAAAATCCCTTTTGGTATAAGCAAGGGCTCCATTTTAGATACTTAACCATGCCTTCCTATAGAACTATATCCAGAAAATCCAAAATGAAATTTTAGAATCAATTCACTTCTTTATGACATCAAATCTTTTTTCTTGTTTGCAATATTTTGAAAAGAGCTCATGTAGAAAGAATATTTATCTGCCCCTTGGAACCATATAGAGAAAGATGTCCATGAAAATTTTAATTTTGCAAATAATAGTGCAGCTTCCATTCAGTGGCCACATCTATATGGCACAGAAGAAAATGGAGCAGATACCTGACAGGGTGAGGTAGCGATGGGACCATACACACTGGATGATTCTGGCCCCAAAAGGATTCTAGGAGGCTCACGTTGGCAGGATGTATTGGTTATTTGATAGTATGAAAGACTGTAGTTATTTTAAGAATTCTATTTCACATCAAAATGAAACAAGCCAGACTTACAGAACTGTTTCCCGTAATATTATTTCATTTAGAGCTATAGATCTCAATTTATTTTACCTGTGGCTCCCCCTTATTTTCCAAATCAAGGCTTTATCAACAAAGAATGCCATTTATATACTTGGACAAGTTTAGAGAAGTAATAACTGCCAAACATTTGCCAGGAGTCCTCAACTCCTGCCTCCCACTTGCTATGGCCTTAAATCTCAGTAAGAGAAATGCCTCTGAAGGACTTAGTCAGAGAACACTAGCTATTATCAGAGCATATATACTTTGCCATTACCATCAGTCTTTGATGACTATTTGGAGACCTATAACTGCAACTTTTGTGACCTCTTCAAAAGTCTTAATGATCCCATATTATATTGATCCCTATTTTAAAGAATAGTCTAGGGTTGCCTGGGTGGCTCAGTTTGTTAAGCATCTGCCTTCAGCTCAGGTCATGATCCCAGAGTCCTGGGATTGAGTCCTTGCTTTGAAATCTTTGAAAGTGAGATATTGAAATTTCACAATATTTTCATTTACTAGGTGTGCTTAAGAGGTACTATGTGAATTAGAGTGAGTGAATGAACAAATGAAATCTTTTTTTTTTAAGATTTTATTTATTTATTTGGGAGAGAGAGAAACAAAGATAATGACAGAGAGCATGAGTGAGCAGGAGCCGGGAGGAGAGAGAGAAGCAGTCGGGCTCCTTGCTCAGCGAGGAGCCTGCTTCTCTCTCTGCCTGCTGCTTTCCTTGCTTGTGCTGACTCTCTCTCTCTGACAAATAAATAAAATTTTTAAAAATACAATAAAAAAAGAGAATAGTCTAGTTTTCCCCTCAGAGTGATGTCTTTCATATCTAGATTGGAGTAAATGTGCCAAAAAATGTTTCATTGCAGGCATCCATCAACTATCATTTCAGTCTTTAATTGTTTTAGTTGTTGTCTCACATAAAGAATATATGCTTGTTGTGAAAAAGAAATGAAACAACATAGAAGTATATGAAATAAAAAATCAGTCTCTCTATCAACTCTTTATTCCCACTTGCCAAGTGTAAGCACTTTTAAGGTTGATGTGTATCCTTGAAACAATTCTTATACATGTCCAAACACTATTTGTAATTCTTAACCAAAAAAAAACCAAAATGAGACTACACCATATGTTGTCCTACAACTTTCTTGCTCTGTTTATACAATGTTGTATTAGTCAGTGTTATACAGAAGAAAATACCTCTAATCTCTATCCAGCTATCTCTCTATAATGAGACTTATTATAAGGAGTTGACTCACACAAGTATGGAGGCCAAGAAATCTCCATGATTTGCCATCTGCAAGCTGGAGACGCGGCAAAGTCATTGGTGTAAATTTTAGTCTGAGTCCAAAATCCTGTGAACCAGAACACTAATGGTGTAAGTCCCAGTTCAAGGGCAGGAAAAGACTAATGTTCCAGTTCCAATAGGCATGCAGAGAGAGGGAATTCAACCTCCCTCCACCTTTTTGTTCTATTCAGGCCCTCAGTGAATCGAATGATGTCCATCTCACCGGGGAATCAAGATGCCTTCCTCAGTCCACCAATTCAAATAACAATCCATCTGGAAATACTCTCAGAGATACATTAGAAATAGTGTTTGTCTGACCATTCAGTGTCCCAGTCAAGTTAGTCAAACTAACCATAAACATGTCACAAGCAATCTTCCATTTTACTATATTTGTATATATCATGTTCTTATTGACCGCTAAATGGATGTACAGACTTTACCAAACCATTACTCTATTGAAAGGCATTTAGGTAGTCTCCAATATTTCTGGCAGAATGAATCAAAACTTGCACATTTTTGAACTTTTTCCCTTGACCGTTTGTGTGTAATTCACCTTTCCTGGAATGAAAGCTATGTATTTCTAAACTTTAAGTATTACTGACAAATTTCCCAAAGATAAAATAGAACTTAACAACTCTTAATTCTTATACACTATAACACTCAGTTTTTTATAAGCTGATGTTCTTGAGATACATTCATCTCACTCATGGTTGACAGAAATTCAAATACAGCACAAAATAAAAATATAAGTAAAAATACAAGCAGTAACTCAACTACTATATATTTCTACCATGCTAAACTAAGATATTCTGTAGCTGTCTAAGAATAATTTATATCAATGTTTCATGAGATTGGACCATGTTCACAATACTTTGGAAAATGCACAGAAGTAAATCAAAGAGTATATTCCGTTTTGAACCTACCTTTTATTACCGTCGGGATGAGTTAAGTTGTGCCACACTAACAAATTAATTTGGACACCCATCGCTTTTACACAACGATTTAGTTCCTACTTATCATATAGGCACATAGTATGCTCATTCTAGTGCTCAGGGCGGCAGGGGCCTCTCCATTCTACGTAGTCCCTTGGGGACTCAGGCTGATAGAGGGTCCTCTTTTAATTACACTTTCTGGAACACATGGCTTCCTCAATCACTGTGTCGGGGAGGAGTGACTGTGCACAGACTTGTTTGGTTCTGTACTATCTCTACCAAAGAAGGTCAGCCACATTTGCTTTAATACCACAGTTAGAGCTCTGAAGGCTCTAGTTGTCCCCAGTACTTCTACCTCCATGCCAGCCATGGATCATTTCTGTCTCCGATAGTGCTGCTGAAATCCTGCAGTGTGCAAAAATGGGGCCACTTTCCTTCGCTGTCCTGTTCTTACTGTCTTTGCCACCACCACTGCTGACTGCAATTGATAGACCAAGATCCCTATTTATCTCTCTAGTTCTCAGAGTTATGTTCCCTGTCTCAGCATCATACTCAGAATTAGAAACAGAATGAATACTCCAATATTTTAGGTCAAGAACAATGCGATTGATCAAATCTTGATTGATTCATGTAAATAATCACAAGGATTATTTTTAATTGTTAATATTTCTTCAACTTTATATTTAAACACCGCACACATAGCTGATATGAGATTCTGCAGTTCATCATGTATCTGTTACAATATGTTGGGTAATTTACTTTTCAAAAGAACTCCTAAATCATTTGATATATTTCAAACTCAGAGACAGGGGCAAGATTTATGATGATATTTGGTCAAAAACATTATGGTTTTTGTAAAGACTTATTATTATTTAAAGAAGAAAAAAAATTGGAACTCTTTAAAAAACAAACAGCGGTTAAAATAGGTGTAGCTTTTTCTCCCAGTAAGAAATTCCTGTTGCTGGCTAGGTTCTGTGGCAGACACTCAGACTTACCACAGAGGTTCACGAGATAAGATGCCAAAAAGCTGGTGGGAAAGAGAAAGTGAGATTTATGCTCAAATCTCCCCAATGATGCTTCATCACCCAGAATTCTGGATGGTTGTATTATCTCACCACTCACATCTCTTACATATTTATTCAAAAACAATTCTTGGACAATATTAAATGTCTCATTCAGTGCTTGGCAATAAAATTACTAAAAATACCCCCCAGTGTGAGTCCTGCCTTCAGGAAGCTCTCATTTTTTGTGTAGACACAGCCACATTGAACTATTTTTTAGAAATAAGTAAGAAGTAAAAGAAATAGATCTCCCAAGATTAAGTCTTGACCTTCTCGATGCTACTTCCAAGGCAGATGTCCCTTTAAGCCTTGAATGTTGGTATGGTTTGTTTACGAGAACACAACTCTGATTCAGGTCAGTGGCAGGATCTGTGGCCCCATCAGGAGATAAATGACTTGCTGAACAGAACATGATCGAGGCAAAATGGATTATGAAAACTCTCATGCTGGGATGAACATAAGGTTATGAAAGCAGAGGACAGATAAAACAAGGCAGGTGAGGAGACAGAAAAAGAATCAGGGATTTCAGGGAGCACAAAGGGGGTGAGGCAAGCACACAGTGCAGCTTTCCATGAGCAGCTGGATTTCCAGTGGGGTCCAGGATCCCAGTGAACTTTCTCACTAGTTTATTTGCCAAGGGGGGAAATGTGCGTTAAATCTTAAGAAGGGACTCTCAGACTTCCGATTTGTCAAGAAACTGGACACGGAATAATCAGAATATGAACTCTCAACCAAGCTACAGAATCTATTTATGGAGATAGTCGCCTTGGGATCATTAGTCACTTCCCTCTTTCCCTGTGTGACCTTCCAGTTGCTTCCTAACGTCAAAACTATCAAGATCTGGCCATGAACTTACTTGGGCTAAAGCAGTCCAGGATAGAGAAAAGAGTAATGGACAGAAAGTTAGAAGTCACGGGTACTGACCTCGGTTCTGTTTGTAATTAGCAGTGTACTGTAACCAACAACACTCATCTTTGTGCCTCAGTCTGTTCTCATCTGTAAAATGAGAGTCTCTAGGCCCCCTCCCAGTTCTGCTCTTCCTGCTAGTTTCTACGGTTCTATTTTTTTCCGTTTCATCTGTCAACAAAGTGAAAAGCAAATTTTACCTACAGTTGCATTTAATTTACTATTTACATTTCCTGAATATTTGATTGTTAATGGACTGGAAGAAAGAAAATTGTAGAAGGTTTCTTGTTAGAGTCATTTGAATATCATTACTAAATCTACAGCTCTTATCAAAGCAAACCGTGACAATTGCTCCTAAGCCTTCCTTTTGGAGTCACTCACAAATGAACACATTTTATTTTAATAGAAAACAAGAACATTTTAATTGCCTGAGCTAGGTACTTTTATTTTGTTTTATGTGTGCAGTCAGAACCAGACCCTTGTGGATAATGTTAAAAGATGGATATTCTTTTCCCTGAGCTTTTTTCTTTTTTGTGTAAATTACAACAATTGCTTGGGGGATTGGGCATTTGGACAAGCCATAAAATAATCAAAATTTTAATGCTGTTTGGTGGCAGCCTAGGACTCTTTGAATTAGTGGCTAGATTAACCATTCGCAGGTATAAGCATCCCATTCCTAGCTGGATTTAATAGTCCTGGTCACTGGGGGAATAAATTCTCTCGGTTGGTTCAAGGGCTTAACAAAATAATTTCTTGAACACAAGAAAGTGACCCCAGCATTTGTCACTAGGTTTTCCTTAAGTCTAATGCTATGTCTACACTCTGCCAAAATAACGTTTGAAAGTGAATTACTCATCATCCTTTACTAAAAAAGTATGAGTTCAACCCCAAATCATTTAGCAGCACTTGCCAAGCTGTGTGTTTATGTATGTTTCTAGCCACAGTCTTAAGTCTGTTTATACTGTAAAACTTCCCAGCAGGGTTAAAAAACACTATCTCAAGAAAACTACCTTCAGAAATAGTTACAAAGATAAGACATGGTATCGTTCATTCAAACAGCAAATGTCTTGGATTTGGTCTTGGTCATTGTTGGGAGTTCCAAATGCAATCTCAGATGAGAAAGGCCCCAGGCCAATTTTTAGTTTGATTAGTTTCTCTCTCTCTCTTTTTTTTTCTTTCTTTTTTTTTTTGGTCTTAATTACTTTAAATCTACTCTGTCACTTTAACATCTCAACCTCAACTGCTTTATGACTGTGAAATATTGTCACAATATATTATGCTAAAGGGCCTAATTAATTCCCAGGGAAACTTTCCTAGGGATTGTAGTAGAGTATATGATAAAGCCACCAGTTCTCAACAGCAAGCAGATTTTCTTTTCAAACTTAATGTTTACAACTGCTGCTGTATGATTTTATTTCTGATGTCAGAAAGCTAGTGAGTGTATTTTAATGACTCCAGTGCATCTATGTTCTTCATTAAACTGCTAGTTATCAAAGTGCAAATTATCACTTGCTTCACATCCAGGCAAATATGAGAAACTTGGCAATTAATTGTCATGGCTGTCGGTCTATCTAGACTGCAAGCTGCCATGGAAAAGATGGCTATTGAGAATAAAAAAAAATCCTTATAAAACACTCTGCCCACTCAGGATTTCCCACCTTACAGTACTCAACATGCAGAAATTTGGGGAAAGAGATGACGGAGTGAAGAAGTTCCTGATATTCAACTTGGAACTCTTTATAATAAATAATTCTTTCTCCCCCGAAGTAAAATCCAAACTCATTCTGAGCTTTGCCAAGCCCTACTGTGCTCCAGTAAAGATATCAAAGAGACTATGGTCCTCAAGGCTAATGATACTTTGAAGGAGACTAAATGTTCAAGCTGGATCTGAGAAGCTAGAGGAAATGGGTAGTGTTAGTTGGCCCAAGAATATAAGCTCTACACCGTCCACAGAAGGCCTTAGTATGACTGACACTCATTGTATTGGGTGCCACAAGACCTGAGTTTGAATCTTAGCTCTGGCATTTAATTAATACGAAAATTTAAACTTTGTTTTCTAAACTGGACATAATAATATCTACCTCCAAAGGTCATTACTGAGTTAACAAACAAAAGCCTAATAATTCGTGGCAAAAAGCAGGCTTTGGATATGTGTTTATTTCCACCTTCTCCAAAAACCTTGGCTCCTCCACGTCATAGTTTTTCCCTCTTTGTGGCTAGTAGAATTTCTTATCTGCACATCACATTTGGGCACACAATCAGGCAAGCGCTGAAAGGAATAGCCCTTCATTTTATGCAATGGTATCTTCTTTTCTGAAAAGATGTTAATTTCTTTGAGGTCGGGAACCCCATCTTATCCTTTTACTGCTCTATCTACCACCTATCCCCACAAGTATATCAGGTATAGTGTACCGATAAATGCTTGTTGAATTGAATTAAATGTTTTCCTCATCATTTTCTCTCCCTCCTCCTGCTATTTTTTGACTACTAATTTATGCATGCATTTTTAGCCCAGGTTAAGTTTTAAAATATACAGTATAGCCTTGTCTAATTATAAACTGAAGATTTGTATCTGCAATTATACACGTATAATTGTAGACGATTGAGTAACACTAAATTAAAACAGCAACAATATATTTACAAGAAAATATATCAATAGCATTGAGCACTAATAATAGCCTATGAGGCATCCAACAATAGCAGGACAACTGTTGCCTTCTCAACAGACTTTCTACAAAGTGATGAGCTTACTCTGCTCTGCACTGAAAAGATTACTCAATTTTTCTAAAGAAGTTAACAGAAATATCTTTAAAAAATGACTGTGTATATTTGGTACAAATAACCCACACTACTTTATTGAAACCAACCAATTGATACCACCAAAAATAGTTTTCTTAAAAAAAATAAGTTTTACCACCCACCACACATGCCATCATGCTTAGGCTATACGACATTGAACAGTCGCACTGAAATCAGGCCTTGGAGTTTGGGATACTAAGTCTAAGTTGGGCATGTTAGTTACGCACACCATGTTGGCTTAGTGGGGACACCAACAAACTGGGCCCATATAGGCATGGGATGAGATGAGGGCCAGTCAGAATAGAACCACCTATAGAAGAGGTTCCTACTTCCAACACTTGGCAGAGATCAACAACAGTCCTTACATTCCCAATTTCAGTAGACACACCAGTTTTAATCTTACTCTAGCAGAAATGGCTGTCCACCAAAATGTGCCCTCTCTTTCAGAGTTTAGAATTGTTTCTTGGAAATGAACTATATATCTCAGCCTCCCTTGCATGTAGGTGGACCTATATGATTGGTTCTTTCCAGTGGAAGTTGAGTGGAAATGTTGTGTAATACATTTGGGCCAAGATAGTTAAGAAGCAAGCATACCATCTTCTCTTTGCCTACCTGCGAGATGGATGTCAAAGACTCCAAGATACTAGGGGATACACAAGCCATATAATGGATAGGTTCTGCATCTCTGGATCACCAGAGTGGAGAAAAGTTGCCTGATCACCAGGATTATCCAGTTTAAATGATTAAGGTTAATAACCTCCTGGGTTAAGTTACTAAAATTTGAGTTTTCATTTGTTATAGCACTCTATCTTACGCTAATACATTTATTAAATCTCTGTACTGCATTTTGCACTGCTGATGATCTCTTCCTTGATATTTACTACTTTCTGTAGTGATTTCCTCCTTTCTTTGATCCCCCTACAGTCCTAAATCCTTTTTCTCTACCTCCCCCCTTTAAAGTTGTCATCCTTAGCCCACTCTCTGTGTTGTCTGCCTCCCCACCCCCAGGCAATCCCATGATAGCTTTAAGGCATATTGTTCATTTCCAAGTTTTACCTCTTGTCTAATTTTTTAGCCTGGCATATTCAAATACCCGCTGAACTTCTTTCCCTGGGCATCTGACTAACATGTCAAACATTTGAAACTGAAATTAGCATTTTTCTCCTTTCCTTCCTCTCTACCCCAAATGCACCCCTTACTGCATTCTCTCAGTAAATAGCACCATTATTCTCTCAGAAAAGAGCACTGAAAATCATCCCAGACTCCTCTTTTCCCCTAATTTTCCAATAACCAGTGCATTGTTCCAGGAATTTTACTGACCAAATAGTTTGTAAATCCATTCTGTCATCTCCACCCTACGTAAAACCATCCTGGCTCTGGATCCCATTATTTTTCACCTAGGCTGCTGCAGAACACAGTGATTAGTGACATAGACTTTGGAATCGGGCAGATCGTTGTTAAAGTTTGAACTCTGCAACTAGTTCTTAGTTGTGTGATCTAGGGAATCTAACACAGTGCTCAAATTCAGTCTTTCCTATCTGTGAAACAGAAAGATTTCCATTTCAAAACAGAAATATAGTACTAGTATATCCTAGAATAGAAATATACTCCTAGTACTTTTCTAAATGAGTTGTTATAAACAATGAAGGAAATCAGGTATAGAGAGACCTTAAGACAGCCTAGAAGAGAGTGAGGGCTCCATAATGATAGCTATTTTGGTTGGAGACTCAATGTTTCTAAACTCATCAACATGAATCCACTCTTCATAAGGGAGGGAACTCTCTCCTCTCTCTTTTTTAAAGATTTTATTTACTTATTTGACAGAAAGAGAAAGAGAGGGAGCACAAGCAGGAGGCAGAGGGAGAAGGAGAAGCAGGCTTCCCGCAGAGCAGGAAGCCTGATGCGAGGCTTGATCCCAGAACCCTGGGATCATGACTTGAGCCAAAGGCAGACGCTTAACTGACTGAGCCACCCAGGTGCCCCGGGCAGTGATCTCTCTTAAATATGAATTCTGCCATCTTCCACCCCTGCAATGTGGATGGAAAGGAAGAGGCATGAGGGAAGGCATGAGGAAAGGTTAGGCATGAGAATTATTCAGAGGTAGAACTGATAGGAATTAGAAACCGATTAGGGTGATAACTGGTAGACACTTACTAGAAATGTCTAAATCAAAAGACATAACTTGGAAAAATTTGCCTTTGTGAGTAAATTCAATGCATAAAAAATCCTTTATTTCTTTTTATCTTCTCTGGATTGGGTCTGAGCATTAAAAACTCAAGTACTAAATTAGTGATTATCTAAATTTAGCATAAACCATACTCACTGCATAATGGCCAAGCCATTTCTTTACTTACAGTATATGCATGACAGCTTAAAAATAGGAAATTCAAATTAACCAAAATTTCCCACTAAGAGAACATAATATGAGGAAAGCTCCAAGTATAGTATATTTTAATTCTCATTACCACTCTTTCCACACACATCTCATCCCAGTAACATTTTCCTCTCCTTTTTTTATCTCATCCACAGGGTATCCTGACAGACAATGAGAGCATTTGGAAGATAAGAAATACATGGGTGATTAGAGTGGAAATAACTGAAGAGGGATAAAATCAAGAGTGACTATGTATCTACCATGTGCCAGACAATCTGAGATGTCCTTCACATATGTTGTCTCACTTAATTCTCAGAACAAAAATAATGAAATAAATACATGGTACATATGTACCACATGCCATGAGAAATATAAAATTCCCATTTTACAGAAAAGAATCTCAGTGAAGTTAAGCTACTTGCCTAAGCCATACAGGAAAAGTTTTTATTTGCCAGGATTTTAATATACTTTCATTTGACACCAAAGCCCACCAGTATTGTATACAATACTGTAGGATACAGTATTGTATCCTAGACATCCAAACTATTTTTAAAAATCTACAAAGCTATGTAAAATCTACAAAAAATCTAGAAAACTGTACTCCTCAGTACTCCTTTAGTATGTATGTGAACAAAAATAAATAAAAGAAAGAAAAAGAAAAGGAAAATATAGTTTGTGGATAGCCACTTCTCACATTGTCACATTGTTTGTGTCTACATGGGAGCTGAAGCTGTGAAACACAGAAACTTCTCTGAGGAAGAAACCAGTCACAAAAGGCATCAGAAGCACCAATGATACACACACATATCCCAGTGGGAACATCCTCCATTCTTCACGCTCTTCCCACTGGATGAAATAAACATCCCCCAGCTTCCTGTAATTTGGACTTCAGAGTCCTAGGAGAGTAAATTCACATTCTTCTATATCTGTGCCATAGAGGAAAGGAGTTCCATAAAGCAGGAGAAAACAAATGATTGGTGAATAATTTTTTTTAATCAGATTCTTTCTGAGACACTGATCTCATTATTTGTTCACCAGACGAGCTCCCACTAAATCTATTCACAATTAAAAAAAAAAAATTACCCAGCTAGTAGTATTGAACTGTGCCTTAATTAGGGCAGCCAAGAATGTCTTGTATAATTAACTGGGCTTTGTTTATAATTATTTCTTTGTGGTTAGAACTGTTTTCTGCGCGTAACTGGGGCAATGCTAATAGTAACGCTAACCTTTGATTTTCATATGAGAGTAACTGAAGGAGAGGCAGAAGATACAAGGCCAGATCTAGGAAAGCAAAACCAAGAGACATGAAACACAGGATTTCTTTTTACCTTCTGTTTTGCCTCAGGATGAACACAGTCTCCCTAGCCTCTGACCCAATCTGACATGTGGGCTCCTTTATCATCTGTCAAGTTAAAGAAACTATTCCTTCCATTTTGGAAAATGGAGTGATGTCTTTTCTTATCAAGTCCATGTACTAGATTTGCCCCTTCTAGATCCACTCTCTGATCTCCCAGATCCAACTCTGTAACCTGTTGGATAATGTCAACATCCTTTGACTTCCCATTAAGTTTGACCAATAAGGAACCCTAGCAAGAGATCTGGAAGGAGAAGAGAAGGGAGGGATAGAAGAGAGTGATGTCTCAGTATTTATTCCCCAGGCCCCTTCCTTGTAGCGTTTTCTTGGGCAGACTGTATCTAATCCCTAAGCTAATGTATTAGCTCCTATAAACAGCCTTCTCTAAATGGCCACTCTGTCTATGGACTTTGGTATTCACTCTCTTTTTTTATCAATTATCTCTAAGTTTGGTAACAGAACACTGTTTTTACACTTGTAGAAAATATTACACTATCTCATATGGTTACCCTACACACTACCAAAACTTTGTAAATAGTCCTTATTAAACTCTCTTCAATTTATCATAATTTGAGCTAACCTCTATTCCTGGCTAGCAAAATGGGCACAGCCTGGATTTGTAGCACCATGTACTCCTCCTATCTACACACATCCCTTTATGTTCTAGAAGACTATAGGAATGGTAGGATTTTTAGTTATAAAGAATTTGAAAATTCATGAAATGAGTAATTAATCAACAGTATTCAATGTACTAGAGTGTGGCTGGGTGAACTCAGTCCCTTGGTCAAATATGACTGTTCAGGTCATGACGAATAACAACAGGAATAGATACTGGAAAAAGTAGAAATTATTTTTGTTTTTCCTGTAAATCTTGCTCATTATAGTTGGTGCAGTTAGCATATGAATCTAAAAACCCTATACGTTCTTATCACATTTCTTCTACTTGATGTTTCAGACACACTTTCTTAGAAAAAGAAGTCAAGGAAAAAGAATTAGAATAAAACTAATGATAAATGAACTTTATTAAATACATCACTTTTTGATCACTATAGGATGTGGGACAATTTGTTAGGTATCTAGGTTCCTTCCTGCAAGTGGCTCATAGCCCAGTGTGGGAGATAGACCACTACAGACCACAACTTTTATACAATATAAAAGAGACCAAAATTATTTTTTTTTTAAGTAGTAAAAGTAGCATTAAATAGCTTGACAGAGAGGGTAGCCATGAAAGCAAATCTGGAGGGATTCTGTCAGGTGGATCAAGTAAAGGATGGGAATTCCAGACAGAAAAAGAGCAATGTCAAAGGAAAGGAGGCATTAAAAAAAAAAATGCAATGTGTAAGAACTCTGAGTAGTTTGTTACACACAAAAAAAGACAGGGTTTTAGCAGTGGAAATTTGATAGAGCAAAAGATTCAAGAAGGGGAGTATCTAAGGATGAGACTAGAAAACTCCAAGATAGTAAAATAATAAAGTTCCTCCTACCAAACCAGCACAGCTTAATGAAGTCTTCATATAGATCTAGATGTTATTCTATAGACAATGATGAACCAATGAGGTTATTTTTAAAGAATATTTATGTTACTAAATTTCTTTTTAAGAAATATAATTTCAGGGAAAGCATATTAGGACCAAGAAAACAATTATAAATATAATTAGTCATGTTAGCCTCGCCCGAGTTGAAAATTCCTGAAAGGACTAAATAAATTGATAAACATCTAGGAGACTGACCAATGGAAAACGAGAAAAGACACAAATTACCAATATCAGTAATGAAAATGTCAACAAAATTAAAAATCTCCTATAGATATTAAAAAGATCAAAGAGGATATTATTAAAGCCTTTGAAAACTGATATGAGAAGAAAGAGAAAATCTGAATAGTCTCATTCTGTCAAAGAAATTGATTTCATATTTAAAGATTTTCCCACAGGCAAATCTTTAAGGCAAGATAGCTTTACTGGTGAATATTTCCAGGCAGTTAATGAAAAAAATCACACAAACCGTACACAAACTCTTCCAAAAATTTTTTTAATTATCAGTGAAGTAAGACAAGAAGAAAACATACAAGAATTAAAAGCAAGTAATAACATAATTGTCATTATTCATAAATTATATATTGTTGAACACAGGAACTCAAAAATACCTTTATAAACTATTAGATTTATTAAGTAAAATTAGTAGGGTCAATATATAAACATTAATTGTATCTCTACATGCTAGCCTCCCAAAAAGAATAATTTTAATGATACTATTATCAATAGCATCCAAAACACCATAGTTATAGAAATAAGTCTAACAAAATTCTGTAAGACTGCTATACAGAAAGTTATAAAGCATAACTGGCAGAAACTAAAGAAGGCCTAAATAAATGGAAGATTATACTATGCTTATGGGTTGGAAGTTTCAAGGTTGTAGAGATGTCAGTTCTCCCCAAATTGACTCAATGCAATTATAATGAGATTTCTGGCATGTTTTTGTGTTTGACTGTGGGAAAAATTACACAAAAATTCTGAGATTTATATGGAAATTCAAAGGACAAAGAGAATCAAAATATCTTGAAGCAAAAAAAGAAAGAAAAAAAAAGATTGTGACGTTACAATGAAGATAATGTGGTATATAGACCAAGTGAGTCAGTTAGTCCAATAAAACTGAATTTGAGTCCAGAAACAGATTGCTAGGTCAATTGGACATTTCCATAAGGAAAATATTTATCTCAACTTTTTCCTTATGTAGCACATATAAATGGAAAGCTAAAATGTAAACACTCCTAGAAGATAATATAAGAGAATATTTTTATGACTTTAGGCTAGGCCAAGATTTCTTAAGTAGAGCACAAAAAGTTCTAACCAAAAAGGAAAAGATTGATACATTGAACTACATTAAATTAATAACTTCCATTTACCAGATATACCACTAAGACAGTGAAAATTCAAGTCATAGAGTAAGAGAAGGTATTTTCAAAAAATACATCCATCAAAGAACTCATACCTGGAATATATAAAGAACTGTTACTTATCAATAAAGAAAATACAGGGGCACCTGGGTGGCTCAGTAGGTTAAGCATCCGACTCTTGATTTCAGCTCAGGTCACGTTCTCAGGATCTCAGGACTGTGGGATCAAATCCCAAGACAGCCTCCATGCTCAGTGTGGAGTCTGCTTGGGAGTCTCTATCTCCCTCTCCTTCTTCCCCTCCCCGCACTCATGCTTACACACTCCCTCTCTCTCTAAAATAAAGAAATAAATAAAAATAATAAAGAAAATACAGACAGACAATCGAAAAATAAGCAAAAGATTATAAAAAGGATATGCAGATGTCAATAGGTACCTGAAAAGATGCTCAGCTTTTACAGTTACTGAGGACTCATAAATTAAAACCACAGTGGGATACCTCTAGACCTAGAATAGCTGAGATATAAAGGACTGAGTTGTCAAGGATTTGGAGGAACTGGAATGCTAATAAACTGCTGATGGGTGTGTCAATTGGCACAATCACATTGGAAATGGACAGCATCAACTGAATTTGATCATATGTATACCTTGTAATTCAGTAATTCTGTTCTTAGGGTTCACCCATAAAAAATTACATGCACATATACATGAAAAGACATATGTAACAATGTTCCTAGCAGCACTATTTATAATAGCCAAAATCTACAAACACTCAAATACCCAATGACAGTAGAAGGGATAAATAAAGTATAGCATATTCATAAAATGGAATACTAGAGAGCAGTGAAAATATATACAATCCTGCCTCATGTACCAACAAAGGTAAATTTCATAAACATACCACTGAGCAAAGAAGCCAGATACTAGGGAGAACATTGCATTATTCCATTATATAAAGATCAAAAAGTAGATATAACTAATCTATGGTCGCAAGAAGCTATGAGGAATGCTTCTGTTGTGGGTAGTTATGGATTATTTCATGATCTGGATAGTTTTACATGAATTTGCTGACGTTGTGAAAATTCATTAAGTTGTGAACTCCTGGTTCACTAACTACAGTATATATGCAATACTTCTGTAAAAATGTTTATTAAATAGATGCAGGAATTAATCAGTCCATATATAAGTAACAATTGGTTCAGGAAAAGGAAAACCTATAGTAAGTGGTATCATGAAATCAAGGGAGAAGTGAATTTCAAGAATGAGCAGGTGGTTACCATGCCAATTGGTAAAAATTCAAGAAGGCCCTTTAAAGGTATGGCTGTGGTATAGAGGACATTGCTTCCTTCTGGACAAGGCATTAGTTTGTACAGTCTCCAGATTTAGGATGAGATAGTCTCATTCTCACACCACTGCTAGCTGCTCTGAATAAAGGCTATGACAGAGTTTTCTTGGCAATGTCTGATATGTTTTTGACTCTTGTGGGTTTATTTTAATGGAATTAACCAATCAAATTAATCCAGTACTTAATTGTTCCTTTACATAAATACAGGCCCCAAAAGGTTTGGATTAAAGTATATTTAACACGTTCTATAATTTTGGTAAATGGAATGATTTTAGGTTACTATTCTTGTTTAATGTGTGTTCAGAAAGTAATGAAAGGGATGGCTGAATTATAACTCAACACAAGCAAATCAACTTGCTTAATTTTAGCTAACATTTTATAGCTCTGTTTCTTTATTTCCTAAGAGTAAGATTATAAACTACCTATACTATACTATATATACTAGTATATACTATACTATACCTATACTATACTGAATATAAATACTCAACTGAGCAAACTAAGTCCATTACTAATAGAGTTAAGATGATAACATTTCTCTTAGTTTGTTCCATGAAGATCTTCTGGAGGAGCCCCCAAATTCCAAAACTCTATAAAGCATTGACTCTATCTCAAAGCTTTGTTCATGCAACAAACATATGTGGAGTGAGCACCACGGGACCTTAGAACCTCCAACACATTTATTAACTTTTATACCCTCTTGAGAAAGTACTGGAAACTTCAGCCAACAATTACTTCATACTGTGTTCTCCTTATCCTTTAACAACTTTGTTCTCTCAATACCTACATAATTTTTATTTATTTTTTTAAAAGATTTTATTTATTTATTTGACACAGAAAGAGAGAGTACAAGCAGGGGGAGCAGCAGGCAGAGGGAGAGGGAGGAGCAGGCTCTCTACTGAGTAACGAGCTGGATGCGAGGCTCAATCCCAGGACCTTGGGATCATGACCTGAGCCAATGGCAGATGCTTAAGCAACTGAGCCGCCCAAGCACCCAAATATCTACATAATTTTTTAAAAGTGGAGAGAGGAGAAGTGAATTCTTATTTGATTTATGTGTATCTATTATTCAAAAGTACTCAGTTAACACTTTGAAACCAAACCACTGCAATAGGTAAATGGGTTTAAAAATTGGTTTAATTCCACTTTGAAAAAGACCTTCTTCTCCCATTCTCATTCCTCTTTAAATAAAAGCATAATTAAATTGTTGATATCATTAACAGACAACTGATGGTGGATGATGTACAATGAATTATGGCATAATTTTATTCACTAGGATATTAACAGTACAATTTCTTTCAGTATGGGCTCTGGGATCACACAGACCTGATTTGGATTCTCACTACCATCACGTGATTATGCGACCTTGTGCAAATTACTTAGTATCCCAAAGTCTCATTTTTTTTCCATATGCTAAATGGGAATAACAACAACTTTAGAAGTTAAGAGAAATTCACAGTATCAGTGTAAAAAGCTTTTAGCAAAGTGTCCAGAATCTAATAAGTACTAAATAAATGAAAATTATTCATGAGATTTTTAAAATTTATCTACAGATACTTGAAGTGTTAGTAAATATTTCTTTCCTCAATAATGCTCACAATTTATGAAAAAGAAATGCATTCTCCATTGTTTTTCATCTTTATTCCCTTATATTATTTTGAAAGCTCAAGCGAGTTCTAGTTATTTGTTGACAACTTCCCATGGAGGAAAGAAGAGACAGAATGAAGAAGAAAGAAGAAAGAAAAAGCCTTCAAGCTTAAGCCAACCTGCCTCTTTGTGACATTAATGTCTCAGCCTCTATACTCTGATGATTCCACTTTGTGTCCAAGCCTTTTGGCCCCTAAATAGTACCCATTGTCTAAAAATTGCTAGTTTTATGTGGTCATACATAATATTTCCCCACTATATCTAGAACAGAATTGGGTGAGATGCAAGAGTTAGTCTCCTAGTAGAGACACTGAAGTGTAGACCATGCTCATTGGACTTATTCTGGGTTATCTCATGCACTTCTTACATCAATTTACTTAATTTTACTTTATAACAATATTCACAAAAAGACTATTACAGCTATTGTTCCTTTAGATTCATATCCAAATTACTTGTAAGCGTTCATTTTAGATTTTGGTGATGTTCTTTGGAAAAGAAATAGTCAGGGGACGCTTTCTGTATTTAAAAGAAATTGATTCACCTACAAAAGAATAAATTTCCTCCACGAATATGCAATATTTGAAAAAATTAGGTAAGAAAATTAAATGAAATCTACTTCGGTACCACTAAGGATTTGATATAAAACTGAATCAAATGATTTGCAGGTGAAAAACATGCCAAATTTAAATATATATAATTTTCAGAAACTCACCTTATTGTCTATCGGCAACAGTATTGACAGAAAATGAAGAAAAGGAGCTTCGGTCCTACATTTCCTGGCACTGACCAGGGTCTGCCCATCACAGTTCGAGAAAAGTTATTGTTTTTCCTGATAAATCCCTGCTCTTTGCTTTGGTAACTTCAGTTTATTCTTTTCTGTATTTTTTAATGTTGCAAAAAAACAAATTGAAAAATAAAATGGCCTATTAACTGATCTATTATTTTATATAACAATTATGGAAAAACGGTTTGACTATTTGTTTCTCTAATGTAACCGATCTGGTGGGTGTTCTGTCATTGTGCAAACATAGCCCAAATGGAGTAGATTATTAGCCCAAGTTAGTGCTCATTTCATGAGGAATTCATATGGGATCTAGAACTGCCCTGGTGACTAGGACCAAGTCACTCACTCATTCATATTCAACAAACACCGAGTGCCTAGGTATACCAGCCATTGTACCACAGTGTAACAATTTGATATGGGAATTTCTTGAGAGAACTGTGAAAATAAAGGGACACCTCACTAAAATAGAGGCAGGAGGCTCGACAGGGGGAGCTCTCACACTCTACCACTCATTATTAATTGCAAATCCATTGGGAAGAGGCGACCTTGCCTGTGGCTACTACTGTACTACCCCAGCAGGTGGAAGAAGGACTTATCTCCTCCTCCTTCTGCAACAGTGCAGCCAATGAGAGGCTGTCAGAACTCAGCCAATGAAAAGTATAGAAGCCTCTATACTTCCAATTCCCAGCTTACTCCAATGGACTTTTTGTTTATAACAGCTTTCCCAACTTCTTGCTTTCGTCCATGAAAGAACGATCTTAGCCTCCGATGGGTGGGCTTGCGTGCAGTTTTTGCGTTAGCTTGCTTGTCCTGGGTTGCAATCGTCTGCTATTCCCAAATAAACCCATCTTTGGTGGTAAAATAACTGGCAGTTTTATTTCTAAGGTGAACAGAACAAACTGCTTTTCCACCTTGGTATCCCTGGTACCTTGTACATAACCTCATACTGGCAATCGCCAAAGATTTGTTATTATTGCTTTCATAATTACTTGCTGTTACTGCTGCCAGTGCTAATGAAGATAGGTAAAATAAGAAATGGACACCACAATGGAATTCATCAGACTGCTATATGTTTATATAATTTGGGAGAATCTACCTCTAAATGAAGTTCCTTGTCCCAGGGGCAAAGGAAAATACAAATATAGAAAATCCTTCAGATGGTAATTCATCTCTGGAAAGAGGCTACGTCATTTTCTAAGTTAAAAAAAAATTAGTCCCACGTTCTGGAAATACTGCCTTGCTCATTATATCAAACAATTTCTGTCCTTTTAATCACTGCTAAAACACTAACGGCTCTCTTTAATGCCTAGTCAATAAGCAGATTAAAACATAAATGCCACTAAATATGCTTTAAATATCAGCTCCATTGAAATATTTCTAAATTCTGTATCCTCTTAAAATAATCCCCATTCAAAATTGAGAGGAAATGTCACCCATATGAGTTTCTTCAAAATTTAAGCTCTGATTATACAAGGAATTATGCGCTATAGCTTTAGAAATCGGATAATTAAAGAAGCACCAGACTCTGTTGATGACATTTTTAAGCCTAGAAAGTTGTTATCAATGCTACAATAAAGTTTCATTTTTAAGTGATGTTGCACATGCTGAGTATATTTCTAACCCCAATTAAAGCTAGCTACCTTAAGAGGGAACTATGAAGAAAGGCAGAGATGCGTAATCATGCCAGACAATCCAAAGACCCTGGTGACAGAGCTGCAAAAACGCCATTTGCTTTGAGCAGGTCTTAGTAGGGAAATCACGGGAAATATGAAATTATTAAAAAAAAAATCCTCTAACTTTCAAAACAATAATGGCTAGCTAAAGAAATTAATTGGTTCAATTATGAATTGATCAGCTCTCTCCAGATATTATTTTTTTAGTCTCCATTTTTAAATATGACATATAAACAGGAAGTCTTTTTTTTTTTTTTTTTAGGATTTTATTTATTCATTTGAGAGAGAGACAGAGAAGCACAAGCAAGGGGAGAGGCATAGGGAGAGGGAGAAGCAGACTCCTGGCTGAGCTGGGAGCCCGACATGGGGCTCAATCCCAGGACCCAGGGATCATGACCTGAGCCAAAGGCAGACGCTTAACCATCTGAGCCACCCGGGTGCCCCTAAACAGGAAGTCTTTTATAGGACCTCAACTCTGATTCTTTATTGGATGAATGTAGACAAAAGTGGCCCTATATGTTCCTATCTAATCTAGGCTAAAGGACATTTGGCATTATTTTCCAATTATCAGAGACTTTAGGAGTAGTTTCTCTAAAAGGATCCATCTTTATCCTCTTATCAGTCTCACTGAAATATTTAATTCCAATAACCAGACACGATATCACAAAGCTCCTAAAATACACAAAATCTTTCAAATGCTGCATATTCAACTTTGGCTTAGTAACCAACCCACCAGTATTTTGCCAATATTTGCATCTTACAGATATATAACAAACCTCTATTCTTCTTAGTAACTTCCTTTATTAAGAAAATATACCATCTACACATAATCCTATTGAGAACCTAGAATCCAAACCCTAATATTTAGAATCACCCACATTGCTTTCCTTCTGGACCTGTAACTTTTTTTCCTCTCATACTATCTTCTTTCCCTCCCACAAAATGCAGAAACCCATGAATCATCTCTCCCATTAAAATGGAGGAGATTTCTCACCGTTCAGTCACAGATCATAGCGTGCAGAATTGGAGGGTACCAGAGATCATCTATTCTTTTATTTGGACAATGAAGAAACTGAGCCACAGACAGGTTAAGAGTCTTGCTTTAAGTCACACAGCCAGTAAGCGTCAGAGCTTGGATTGGTTGTTGTACAACCTCAAGCTGTCACTAACATGGAAACCTTCCCACTCAGAGATGCTCCTGGAAGAGAAGGACAAAACCATCATAAAGGCACCTTTTGGAGCAACTTGATTGAAAGGATAAGAGGGGGCTTTAGAAGTCTCCTGGGAACACGGACATCGGGGATTTCTGAAACTGAATTAGTTGAACCTGATAGCAACTCAAGAGGAAAGGTCACACAGGTTTGGGTGAGAAATTCATGATTTGCAAATGTCAGCTAAGATTTGGATAAGCATCTGGCTTTTGGTTATATATCTGAAAATGAATAAACACTGAAATCTGGACGATTCATCCTCACTGGACCTAATCCACCCAGGATTTAACAGCCAGAAAAGAAATGCTGGTTATGGCATGGATTCCACAAACTTTTAAATCATTTACACACAAAAACAAAGAAGCACATATGTATATGTCTGTATACATATGTAAACATGTCTATACATAACCCACACACACAAATATGTGTATATTTCTACGCATTTCATGTATATATGCATGTAGGTTTGTGTGTGTGTGAGTGTGTGTGTGAGTGTGTGTGTGTTTAAATATTCCAAAACATTGGGCCAGTTGGCCATGCATCTAGTTTCTCTTGGAAAAGATTTGCTTCATATCTAATAGAAATATACAATCTGGTTAAATGTTGCTGGTAAAATGTCTAACACATGGGTGGATTGAGATTGTGAACAAGTAGAGAATACTAAAGCAGCCTGATGGAGATGGGCCCTTGGAAGGGAGGCCAGAAAACATTCCATTCCAAAGAGAGAGGATACGCATCTATTGTTTCTCCAGCTGGCTAAGCAACGGCAGGGATGTTTCCTACTAAACAGCCTCATTAACATAAGCATAACTACAGGGTAAGTTTTCAAGCTCATTCCAAGTGAATTCAAAGGGGTGGGGGAAGAAAGATGCCCTTAATATGCACAACTCATGCAGACAATGATATGAAGCTAATTCATTTCATCATATTATCACCATAGCATATTAACTTAAAAGAAATAATAAGACAACATGGAAATGTTTGCATATTAGAGAGAATTCTCGTTGTACCCTATTAGCACCATATCCTATTAGTATTGCATTAGGCTACCATGCTGCAATGCTAAAATGATGAAATCCCACTGTGAAAACTGATATTGAATTCTTGTAATGTTTCAGAATCATTTTTAGCACTGCATATAAATAATTCATGTGAGCAGATCTAATGAATTGATGGAAGAAAAAAACATCCCTTGGCATTGTGAGCGTATTTATGAATGTAAAGTCACGAGCAAGTCGCTTTCTCATGGAAGGTGGGCAGGGGCTGAAGTGTGACATCTATTCCAGAGCCGGTTATTAATATAATGAGGAATTCTAGGTCAAGTCCCGTTGAAATATTCCTGAAAGCACATTTCGTTCTAGGAAAGGTAGCATAATACTGGTTGGCACTCTCCTGTCCTTTCTGAATCTAGATTGTAGATCAACCGAGGTAGGGACCCTCACTTAAAGACACTAGCTGCACAGAATCCAAATTCCATAAACTGAGAATCCAAGTAAACTAAGGTCTTTTTGCTCCCAGTGTCTTAGTTCAAGCCTTCTCGAATTGTGTTATAATTATCTGAGTCCTCACTATCCCTCCCACTATACTGCACACTCCTTGAAGTCAGAGATCATAATTTATTCATATTTGTAATCCTAATTCAAATGCCATGGCCCTGATGGGTACTCAAACACTGAATGAATGGATGGATGAATGAATGAATATATTTATTCAATTCCAAAGATTCTAATTAAAAAGTTGGAATAAAGGGGGGTGGTCCATTTACATTTAAATCTGATTGTTTTGCTAAATTAAATCTTTATTTGCAATGTTGAATTCAGCCAAAGCCCTTTCAGTGCAGAAAGGCATCCTAATGCAATGGAATGCTTCCTGAGTTAGACGCAATTGTTTAAGTTCCTGCTTTAGATTAATGGCTTTTGGTTTCTCATACACATATTACATATTGGTGTCAGTGTGCTTGCAGAGAAGTAATCCTAATGTAATTTCAACTCCCCAGGATGGAGATTTCCTGCAAAGAGAGCTGTCATGCAAAGCGTGTTCCCCTATGTAGAAATATCGCTGGCAGTTACAGTGAATTGCAGGGCAGAAGCCAATGACCTGGTTTTGGTTCTCTGTGTTACTGGCTTGTGGGCACCGTGATTCTTTGCTACTACTCTCTGGAGTTCACTACACTTAAGCTCCGGATCCCTCATGGCCTATTTCCTGCATTCTGCTGCGAGGACAGATCACACATAGCCCCTAGTTCCAGGCAGGCTTTCTACATAATTACTTGTTTTAGAGACGAAGAAACTGGGAAAAAGTAACTAAGACATTTCCTGGAAGAAAACACTGGATTTCTTTTTCTCTTTTCCTTGCCAAAGAGAATGTTCGAATGTGCGGTGGAAGGAGACGATGTCACCAGTACAACACCAGCCCTGCCGTGTTCACATGCACACATGTGTCCACATGCACGCACACACATGTACACACAGAACTCTTCAGCTATGGTTGTGTGTTGGTTCAAGCTTCAGAGTCATTCACCTGGAAGAGTATCTTCTTCGTTAGCCCAAAAGGCTAAAGCATAAGTTAGAAATGTGGGCCTCATAAACAATGGCTATGTTTTTTTTTTTTTTTTTAATATTTTATTTGTTTATTTGTCAGAAGGAGAGAGAGAGCACAAAGCAGGGGGAGCGGCAGGCAGAGAGAGAAGCAGACTCCCCGCTGAGCAAGAAGCCCATGCGGGGCTCAATCCCAGGACCCTGGGATCATGACCAGAGCAAAAGACAGATGCTAGGGGAGCCTGGGTGGCTCAGTGGGTTAAGCCTCTACCTTCGGCTCAGGTCATGATCTCAGGGTCCTGGGATCGAGCCCTGCATCGGGCTCTCTGCTTGGCAGGGAGTCTGCTTCCCTTTCTCCCTCTGCCTGCTTCTCTGCCTACTTGTGATCTCTCTCTCTGTCAAATAAATAACAGAGGAAAAACAGAGGACCGAAGGGAGCACACGTATTCCCATCCCTTTCAGGTGAGTTAACGAAGCCAATATTTTTCAATATTCTTCCCCACCCACCCAGGGTTTGCACATGGGTTAACAGGTTTAAGTAGATCATGCAGTAACATATATGTGGTTTTGAGATGTGTCGATAAGGCATGGGAAACAAAATGAAAACTCACCATCTTATTTCACCGGTTCCAAAGCCATTTTATAACTAGGCCCCTCAAAATGCAAATGCAAAGTGTGAAGTTGAATTTGAAAGAGTTTGGATGAAGGAAATGATCAGCAAGCCCAGGTGGTGTCCTTCAGCAACACTTCGTTTTGTTTCACTGGTGCATAGATTCGAGTTTCTCTGCTGTCCTTCAGTGGCTCCCAGATCACTGCAGGCCACCTGCTGAAGTTGTTTCCAGGCCATTAAGACAAGTTACAAAAACCTAACTGTGAGGTTTCAAAGGCTCATTTTTTTTTTTCTTTTTTACTTAGACAGATAATGGTGAAAGGCATTTTCTCTTATTTTCCATTTCCATGTATTTGTTGAGCACCCACTACATGTACTATGAATTCATTATTTTATTTCATCCCCATTTTACAGATTAGAAAACAGATTCAGAGAGGTTCAGTGACTTATTCTGTGGGTGGAGAAGAACAGATATGAATCAAGGTTGATCTGGTTCCAGAGCCTGTATTCTTAACTCTTTCCTCAGAACACTGAGAACCAAGGCCTACACACCCCCCTACAGGATCCGAAGACTAATACAGTTTAACACAAGAAATAAATGCCAATTCCCCACCTGGACTCTACGAATAACTTGCCTGAGCCGGAGCTGTTTCCGTCACTCTGTGAAGAACAATGAAGTGGACAAAATAGGTCTGAGGTCTCCCTAGGTGTTACGAAAGTCAGGTGGATCCCAAGTAAACCTATTTCCTTTCTCAGGAGATGGTTCATCGTGGGGAAGAGCATGGATTTGTTTAATGACTCAGATAAAAATTGTTTACCCTCTCAACTTTGGTGATTACTAAATGAATGAATCTGGACACGTGTCTTAGTTTCTCCAGATTTCTACCCTGGAAAACAGAGGAAATGCCTAATTCATAGAATTGTGGCAAGTAAGTGGGGTCATTGCAGTGGCTGGCACAAAATGGTACCTAGCAATTGTTACTTCTCTTTTCTTTCTTCGCTTGGTTGGAAGTTGACCTGCGCCCAGGCATAGAAGACAGCTTTTCCCTACTCTGCACCCCCCACATCCATGCCTACAAACTCTCCAGACAGCTCTGGGTCCCAGATGCATTTTGCCAGTCCAAAATTTCACCACCACGGTCTTAGGATTCCTAGAGGATCCAGAGCCAGGTTCAAAAGGTTGACTTCTGCTGTCGAGTGGTATTATATGCACAGCCAAAAGGCATCACCTAAGTAATGTTTAACTGTAAAATATCCTTATAATAAATATCTCTACAGGAACTATAAACCCCAATGAGCTCTTTCTCAAGCTGTCCTGCCCTCTTGTCTCAAGCTGTTTCTTACCTGTCCCATAAAATGCCCACTTTTCTTTGTCCCTGTTTCCCATTCCAGCTAATTTCAGTTCTTCTAATTTAGAAGCAAATCTCATAGTGAACAAAATCCATAAGTACTGGACCCTGATCCCCTTAGCAAGATTTCCTAGCTGCCTGAGAGGCTGGTTCTCTTATGGATCAGTCAATAACAAGTGCTTCAGGTCATTCCGGCCCCAGTCACCAAAGGGCTGATTCCAAGAACCCTAGAGGGTAGGAGGAGTTTCAAGTAGTGTCTTAGGAACCAACAGGGCTCCAAACCTCGCCAGAAATTCCACCTAGTCTCACTCTTGAGAGGACTTTTGGGGGAGGCTCAGTGCGCCTTGCCTTCGCGGCGCGAGCCAGGTCTCACCAGACAGCTGGGTACTGAATGCGTACCTCAGCGTGATTGCTGACCAACTGCCATATCGCTGAAATCCAAAAATTTGCTGAGGGACATCCACTTCGCCTGTAAGGCAGTGGACGGCGCAAGCCTCCCTCCTGTATTTCTTGCTCACTAAAAACAGTCTAAAATTATACTTACACTTTACACTGAGACTATCTGGGAGTTATATCTGACATAATTTCAAACTATCATGGCAACTGCAAATTTTTAAAGCACCTTTTTAAAGGCTTATTAAATCTCTCTTCTTAATTAAGCCTTTCCTCGAAGAAGATTCGCAGTTTCCATTGTTTCTCTGAGCTAATAAAATATTCAGGACACTTTTCTTGTAAAATCAGGACATAGCAGGGTGACCCCACACACCATCACAATTTCTCAAGGTATTTCACCTTTCAATTAACGAAGACAGATCTATGTTCATCACAGCAAGAAATTTTGCTTTTAATTAGATGCATGAGTAATACAGTAGCTAAAACGTAGAATTATTGCCCTAGATTGTTTACATTTGCAATAACAGTTTCAACTCAATGTCTTCATGAAAATGTCAAATTTATTTCTGACGTAACAAAACACATTCAATGGCTAATCATGTATTCATTAATATCTTATGTTGCCATCATGTCATTATTGGGTCTAATAATACCTAATTGCAATAATAAATACCTAATTTGGGGGATTTATTTATTTTCTAATTAGACATTTTTCACATTTCTATTCTGTAATTATTCACGAGTAATTATTGTGAGTCACAAAATAGAATTATTAAGCCTGTATAAACTGCAGCCAGCTTCTTATTGAAAAAAGGAATTAAACTTTTCCCACTTTATGTTCTAATTAACTTTTTTCTCTATTTTGTGGAATTGCTCGGAACAATGTTGAGGGAAAATGTAAAGTAGAGGCTGATAACTCAAGACATTTTCATAATTATAAACTTGCTGAAGGGAAGTTTAAAGAATCGTATAATTGGGGTTTTATTCCCACACCCCCACTCAGAACCAAATAAGCTCTTGTCAAAAGACTTTTGATTTGTCAGGCAGGGGCTTGGGGCTCGGTCATCTAAAGCCTCGGTCCAATTTTAAGGTACTGGGCAAACAGCAACGGCACGAAAGCCGGTTCAGATCTGGCTTCCATCTCCTCCTCCTCCATCATCTCCTCACCGGCCACAAAAACATTACATCCCACCGACACAGAACTTCAGCTCTTTCTAGTAGGCCTTTCCACTTTGTTGCCTGTTTACACATTGTTCTTTCTTCTCTAAATGACCTTTCTTTTTTCAGTCTCAAGGACTCATGCTCATCAATTCAAGTAACAATTCCTTCACGAAGATTTCTTGATGCCCTTATGGAACATTCCTTCTCTTCTTCTTACCTTATAAACTGACCTTTACCGTTACCACTTACCCCTGGATTTTAAATATTTTAAATTTAAAATTTTCTTGACTATCTTGCCCACTGAACTGTATCTCCTAGTAGAGGCTACAAGTGTTTGTTTGGGTTTTTTTTTTACCTTGCTCTTCAAAGTGTGAGGGGCTTAACGCTGCCCCGAGGGGTCACCAGCGAGGATGGGCGCTGGTGGATAATTACTTCCTCAGAGGGTCCCCGGTGGGACTGAGCCCCAGTTGCCCACAGGGGTAACCAGTTTGAAAATGTGCCTTAGTTCTCTCCCATTCCCTGTTTTATTCTCTCAATCCCCAATTCCTTTCTCCTAGCGTATCACTTTTTTACTGCTGCTGTAACCAGTTACCACAAAGTGAGTGCTTAAAATGATACAAATTCACTCTCTTACCATCCTGGAGGTCAGAAGTGCCCAGTCAGTTTCAAGGGCTCAAAGTCAATGTGTCAACAGGCTGGTTTCTTCAGGAGTGGCTAGGGGAGATTCTACTTCCTTGCTTCTGGAGGCTGCCTGCTTTCTGTGTCTCATCACCCTTCCTCGCATCCCTCCAACTTCTTGTTTCCTTGGTCACATCTACTTCCTCTGACCTTCTCGTCTCCCTCCTAAAAGGACCCTTTTGATTATATTTACAGCCCACCCAGATAATTCAGGATCATCTCCCCATCTAAAGATCCTCAATTTAATTGCCTCTGCAAAGTCCTCTTTGCCACATAAGGTAACAAATTGTGGGGGCTGGGATGCAGGTATCTGGTTGTGGGGGATGGGGTTGGGGGTGGTGCACCAGCAATTATTCAGCCTACCACACCTCGGATCACTTCTGAAACTGATTTGCCACAAGTAGGCTCATCTCTCAAGCTCTGCATTTGGGGGACCTTCAAGCTAAGACAGGATCCAAAGAAAATTAGAAGATCAAGAGGGGCATAGTTATTATTATTAAAAGCTGCAGATCAACAAGATGTGGCTTAGAAAGATAACACCAGGTTTGCAAGGAAGAGGCCCTTGGTAGACTTGGTGGGGCCAGTTTCAAAGGGTATTTGCTAAATTGCAGTAGATGTAAAGTCATTTCTCGAAGTGGCCCAAAGACGTAAATGTAAAGAGGGCTCGGCATCAGCCTTTTCATGAGAAATCATGAGTATCCGTAACTATAAAACCAGCTCAGTGTTCTCGCAGGAGACAGTAGCCATAAAGCTTAAACTTTGTTTTTCAGAGAGGTGTTCCCTGGCCGAGTCAATCTCCTTCCTGACCGCTGGGTGCTTCCATAACTCCCAATGTTTCCTCTGTCCTTCCATGCATCACCCTATTGGATAACCTCATCAGTCCCTGCTTCCCCAGCGCCTGGAGCTCTGTGATGGCGAATGCCATGTCCCTCTTGTTTACTTTTCATCCTCAGCCCCTCACATGATTCCTGCATTCACAACATACAGGAACCGAGAAGTAATTATTAAATAAAAGAAGGAAACAGCAAAATCTAACTGTGACTGAAATGAAATCACAGTGCATATATTCCGAGGCAGAGCTGAGGGAGCAAGGAGACCTGCTTCTCAGGCTGAATGCATTCATGGGGCAGCTGGGGATGCTGCTGAAGTGCAGGTTCAGTTGTGTGAGGGGGGTCCCGGATTCTGCATTTCACAGCAAGCTCCCCAGCGATGTTGGTCCTGCTGGTTCTCAGACACATATTTGAAGATCCTGGTCCAGTGGTTCTAAATCTTACCTGCTTATTATAAAGCATCTCAGAAGCTTCGAGAATGCATCCTGGGACGCCTGGGTGGCTCAGCTGGTTAAGCGTCTGCCTTTGGCTCAGTTCATGATCCCAAGGCCCTGGGATTGAGTCCTGCATTGGGTTCCCTGCACAGCAGGGAGCCTGCTTCTCCCTTTGCGTCTTCCTGCGGCTCCCCCTGCTTGTGCACACTGTCTCTCTGTCAAATAAATAAAAACGTTAGAAAAAAAATTTTTTTTAAAGAAAAAGAAAATGCATCCTAATGCCAGAGCCCTGTGCGCAGATTCTCGTTTAACTGATGGAGAGTGGAACTCCAGTGTTCATTTTTTTTGTTCTTTTGTTTTGTTTTTTAAGATCCCCGGAAAATTCTAATGGGTAGCCATGACTAAGAACCACTGGCTTAGACCAACTTCTCATTTAACAGAGGAAGAAACTGAAGCCTACAGAGGGTCAGCTCAGGGCCAAGGCCGACACCCGAGGACCTGTCAGAACTGGGAGCAGAATTTCTGCCTGCTGACTCCCCTTGCAGCGTTGTCTGCGGCACAAGGAATTCAGAACAACTGGGGGAGACACGCTGGCATGGAGATACAGGCTCTGTGATCCCGGGGAGGGGACTTGGAGCGAGATGACTCACCTGTGAATCCCCTGCTGGCTCCCATTTTCATCCCCTTGGGCAGTGTGTAGGAGAGGTATTACTGCATGAAGAGAGCATTGTCAAAGAAAATATCCCGGCTGATCTATTTTAGTTAAAACAGCTCTTTTCCCCCCAGGTACCGTGAGATTGCTTGTCTGTCAGGGTGTCGGCCTTGAGCAGGCGCTGGGCACCAGGGAAGGTGTTTTTAGTCGAGGGAGAAAATAGAAATAAGGGGGGGGGGGCTGAGTGGCGGCGCCGGGAGCCAAGGGAGCGAGCGCTGTCTGCTCAGCGACTGAACTTCAGTGCAAATAAATATCTCGGCTAACACAGACCCTCCGCTTGCACCGGTGCCCGCCCAAATCAGCACTTCCCACGTCCCAGGATTTGTCTGTCCTGATCCATAGCGTCGCACCAGGTATCCAGCTCTTCTTGATTCCGTTATTAGGAATTTATGCTCTTGAAAATTCAGGCTGCTCTCTGGAAGGAGTGGACAAATCTGAATAATAAATAGCGTGCGAGGAATCCAGATGTCAGGACCTGGGCACAGCCCTGGGGAGCGGAGGCTGATGTGGGGAACAAAGGCCTCAGCGGCAGCCCTGGGAAGCAAAAGGGAAGGAATTCCAGGTGCCGGTGATGGCAGGGAGGGGAGAAGGAGGCTCTAATGAGGCAGCCAGGGGACTGGAGAATAAATCTGGAAAAGCCGAATTGCCAGGCATCTGTGACAAAGGAGGGGAAAGTTCCTCAAACTCTTCAAAATTCTGAACCTGAGGAAGATGGCTTGTCCTTCAAGTCAGCAACTTCTTGGCATGGTGGTCATCACCTCAAGGATGGACGTTTTACTGAACTCTCTGTTTCTCTCACTTAACAGCAGGGTCACACATGGTGTCACGCATGTGTCCCTCTCTGCCAGAGGTTCTCTTTACAGAATCTCCTATTCCAAAATTTTAATGTACCTGCAAATCACCTAAGGATTTTTTTTTTTTTTGTAATGCAGTTTCTGACTCTCTGGGTGTAGGATGAGTTTGGAGCTCTTACATGTCTAACAGGTTCTTCAGGTGATGTTAATGCTGCACTCAAAGCAGCAGGTGATATTTTGCTTCCGCCTGGACGGCCCTCCCCTGTGAGGCCACATGTGAGGGACTGGGCATGCCTGTGGTGTGCTGGGTGGGAGAGAGAACCCAGAGACACAACAAGAGGCACCTAAAAGGTATAGGGCGAGAAGGAGATCTGCTCCTGTGGCGGCATGGCTGTGTCCACACTTTGCACAAAGGAGCCCTCTTTCCCTGGCTTTGGTCACAGCTTATCCCAACACACAGGGGGGTTATCGAAATCAAAGCGCAGAAGGGACGGGAGCATCCGGTCTTGTCCACAGCTTTCCCTTCCCACACTCAAAACACACAGTGACCCCAAGGACCTTAGTGTTCGCCTCAGTTGCACTAAACTTTAGGCAGGCTTCTTCTTGACTCTAAGCCCCTGACCTCCCTTTTGTTAGAACAGTCACTTACAAAACTTATAATTGTAAATTCTTTCTCTGCCCTTTGAGATGTGAATCTTTTTTAAAGCCTCTTTCCAATTTTACAACCCAGGAATGTTTTTCTCAAGGACCTGGGAGCCAGGTCCTTTGAAACATTGAACATCAAGAGAAATAGTACCCCTATATCCCAGTTTCTAGGGGAGGATAAGGTGATTAACATGGTAGGGGCGTGACTTCCTCTAAGTTATAAAACTACCTCCTGTCATAAAGATATAAGAAAGCTTATTTTTCCTTTGGATAAGGCCATTTAGCAAACACAAGTGGCCCAGGATCATCCCTACCCCAACTCTTAAAATCCCTCCTATGCTTTGTTTCAGCAGAATTTAGTTCAGACTGCATTCCGGTCTCTCTCCCCTACTGCTACAGCCCTGAATAAAGTCTTCTTTCTTTGCCTGTTTAACTTGGTCCAGTGCAGTTTTTGCTTTGATGAAAACACACACACACACACACACACACACACACACACACACACACAAAGACAGAGAGACGCAGAGAGTTTATTTGTTTATGCAAATAATGTATGTATTTATGTCCTTATTATGCACATACATATTTTCTGGGGAAAGGGAAACTGAACCTCAGAGAAGGTAAATAACTTGTTCACTTGTCCCAGTTCTTAAGGTTTTAGTGACAGATCTTCCATATGAGTGCTGTTTTCTCCTTCGTTCTGTTCTTCCCAAGACCTGAACATAAAAAGTCCTGACAAGTAACTCTATCCACTATTCAGCGATGACAACTTAGAGAAAGATAGTGGTAGTCTTAATATACTTGAAAGGGTTGATATTAAAATCCAGAATATGTATACCTCATAAGACCACGTATTCAAATTAAGAGACAATGAAATTACAAACACAATTCCCCTAACCTTTCACCAGCAACTACTTTATGTCTTCGGTGAGCGTTTGCCTTTTTCTGTGTTCCCTGTCACCTGAAAGAACTCTTTCGTTTGTCTAAAGGGAAGTTGGGAAATGATTCTTGGAAGAGTATCTAAGGAAAGTGAACACTGTGGAGATATGCCCAGTCATTTGAGGGAACACTAAGGAGTTCATCATCCGTATGTTAGAGAAATGAAAAGCGAAAGGAAAAACATGTTTGACTTTAAAAAGAAATGTTTGAAGATAAATATCCACTCCTTGATTGTATATATATCTGAAAGTAGCATCTAGAGACAATTAGGTGAAAAGGATCAAAATAACCACAACACATATGCATTTGGGGGTGTAGGGAAATGTATCTTTATATGTAACAACCCGTGTGGGAACGTGCGTGATAACGTGCACCTCGCCCAAGGGACAGATGACCACTGCCCGCATTAAGGGAGCTGTATAACGCCAGCAACTGAAATGTCAACACACTTTCAAAAAAGATTTTTAATGATGCAAATTCCAAATTGCCCCCTGACTTGCTCTAAGCAGAATAAACAAAGCAATAAACCCATTAGAAGGTACTTGTGAGACATTTAGGTTTTAAGAGCCTTGCTCTGATGACTATGAAAATAGAGCTAGTTCCCACTTGGGAAGGGCTTTTGTTATTCTGTTTAGTTTAAATCACAGCTAAGGATCTTACTGACTTTGAAAGAATTGCAATTATTCCATGCCTTCCAGTAGGACTCAAGCTTTTCCAAGTAAGCTGTTTTAAGTGTTTCTCTGCAAATGGGCAGATAAGTATTGCTGAAGAGCAACAGGTGTCACTTCAAAGGTAGCTTTGCTCTTTGTTTTGCTCTTCTCATTTCAACTATCAGACCCTCAGAGAGCCAGAGGACCACCTCCTCTAAATTCCAGATAACATAGGCTGATAGTCCCAGTGAATTTCCTCATGAATTTCAGTCCTTCTCTCAAGTGCTAAGAAAACAAAGGCTTGGATTTCCCCCATCCTCTTTAGTTTGGAAGTCAAGCAGCTGCCCTTCTCCTGCAGCCACAATGTATCTAAACACACAAGTTTAAGGAATCATTTTCTGTTTTCGGAACTGAGTCAGACATTGTATCTATGACCATCCTTTCATCGGTAAATGACTCAAGCATGCATGGAAAAGTTTGAAAGAATACATCGATATTATCAAATGCTCTGGGAAACTGAAAGTGCACCATAATGACAGTATTGGGGTGGCCTCAGCTTCCTCCCTTGTACCTGCAGGAGATCAACTCCTACTGAGGTCAGGAAACTGAAGGGACCCCCACAAAGGACTGCTTTTTTGCTGCCTCTGTTCTTGCCAGGATCTGTACCCCCACTGACACAAACAGTGATAATGTATGTTCTCCTTGTGAAGGTCAAGGAGTTAATGATTCCTCTGGAGTCTCCCAGCATAATAGGTAACGTCTTTTAAATTCCCCAGGTCGTCTTTTAAATTCCCTAAGACCACTGACTCTAGACACCTTGACGCCAAGAGCACTGGCTCGAGGGCACAGGTGAAGTTATGGAGGACACCTGAGCACTTGTCTTTGTTCATTCAGTTACTGGATGCCTGAGAGGACACATACACCAGACCATAATCATCAATAAAACCCCCAGACCCTGAGCAGAGACGAGCGTCATTCTTCGTTCCTTTCTGAGTCTCTTGGACGCTCTGTCAGTATCGGTATTCACTCTCTATATCTTCAGTAAACTGTGCTCTCATTTCCTCTCGGCTCACGTTTGATATCTGTCCTACGTGAAGCCAAGGACCCTCCTGGCTGGTCCCGCGGGACCCCCTCTGGGTCCTGGGACTTGGCCAGCTTACATGACTACTTCAGTGAATCCCTACAGGAATAGAACGCGATGTGGGGTCTGGAGCCCTCAGCACGTTGCCTGTCACGCGGTTAAGTACTCAATCAATGGAAGTTGTAAATGCAAAGCGGAATTTCCACCACACCATTTAGGACTGGTGCCAAACTGTGGCCTTGCCTCAACACACTTAAATTAAGTGTCAACTGTGTTGTCCTTTGGCTTTCTCGTTGTACAGCAATCCCTGGATTGGCTCTAGCACAACAGTGAGATTCTAGGGTGAAAAGCTTCTAGAAACTACACACCCTTGAGGGCAGAAAGAGTCAGTTATAATAATCATCCTTGTCAGCACAGCAGGATCCCTGTCTCACGCATCTGTCTGAGTGCAATGCTCAGGACGGCATTAGACAAGTATCATTTTGTCAATTAACCTTTTTCCATTCTTAGTTTATTAGCGCCTAAGCAAATGCATTTACTACCCCGAGAGGGTCTTTTCTTTTTCTGACACGGTACTTGCAGCTTTAAACACAGCCTACCTGCACTTTCCCCTTACAACAGACTCAGTGGCACCTCTCTGGCAAATTGGATAACCCTGTGTCATGCTGCATAAGGAAATCATTTTAATTTATGGAAGGCCTTGGTTTATTTAACATAAAGAGCAGTAGATGTCATGGTGTTTTTTTTTTTTTTTTTTTTTGATGTCATGGTGTTTAACTCTGCTTTTCACATCCGCCGGGTATGAGAAAGCAGAGGATATAGGTATCGCCTGTGATCAGTGACTGCTTACTCCTCTCCTCTCCCATTGGGTCCAGGGACAGGTGCCCTGATGCACATGTCTAGAGTGCTACCTGACAGAAAAAGTAAGATAAATTGTGATCTCCTACCGGTTTCTTCTATCTTAATGTGAACCCCACCACACGCGATCTTGTAAGGAGTGTATAATAACAGATACCATTTTGCCAGTCCCTTATACTGTGCCAAGATGGGCCAAGTTCTTTCTATTTACCATTGTATTTTAATTTTCCAATAACCTTATAAGGTAGGTATTATTACTTCTATTTTACAAAGGAAGAAACTCTTAAAAGTACTATAACTAGCCAGTTATCAGGCCAAGGTTGGAGTCGGATCGCCCTCACCATGATACACCACGTAATTCCAAATCATGGAAGTAGCTTGGGTCATAACTCCCATCCTATAAAAAGACAAATAAGAAGAAGTATGCTCCTGCCACTAAATAACCTAAATTGTAATTAAATGTGATACCAATTAAAAGCTGAAGCCATAGCTAATAAAAATAATTAGGAATAAGTCTGGTGGTGGGACACCTGGGTGGCTCAGTCGGTTGAGCGTCTGTCTTCGGCTCAGGTTATGATCTCGGGGTCCTGGGATTGAGTCTTGCGTCAGGGATCCCTGCTCAGTGGGAAGCCTGCTTCTCCTTCTCCCTCTGCCTGCTGCTCCCCCTGCTTGTGCTTGCTCTTTCTCTCTGTCAAATAAATAAATAAAATCTTTTTAAAAAAATGTTTAATAAGTCTGGTTGGGGCGCCTGGGTGGCTCAGTGGGTTAAAGCCTCTACCTTCGGCTCAGGTCATGATCTCAGGGTCCTGGGATCGAGCCCCGCATCGGGCTCTCTGCTCAGCGGGGAGCCTGCTTCCCCCTCTCTCTCTGCCTGCCTCTCTGCCTACTTGTGATCTCTCTCTCTGTCAAATAAATAAATAAAATCTTTAAAAAAAAATAAGTCTGGTTGTACTGTACTGTTTGGGAGTGAACGGCCGTATTGAGCATGATGCTAAAACGTGCGAAATTTCTTATAGCACATGTTCACTCAGATAAGGAAGTTGAGATTATAGACCTACAATTAATCTAAGAGGAAAAAAAGGTTTGAATTAGAGCAAGCAAAGAATTGCTAATTCCGTCTTCTAGTTAGGAAAGATGGTGTCAGCAGGTAATTCCTCTCCAGACTAGCACAACTGGAAGGCTCCATTTCTTTTGCTTCTCCTCTCCTTTCTCTCAACTTGGGATTCCCCCCTCCCATTACAACGGTGCCTCCTCGTCCACCTCCGTTTTCTTCCTTCTCCATGGCTTGGTCCTCAGCTTATCATATACCTATGGCTATGGCTACACTGCAATCCTCTTTGCGCCTTCTGCTTCCGCCCATCCACCCCTCCCTGGTTATCACCGCAGCTTCCCCCTCCTTCCCTGAGGTCACATACATCCTTGGGCACTCCTCCCCTCCTGCTGGTATGTAGTTACTTCATTTCTTTCATTCTTTCTTGTGTATAGCACTGTGGAATGAGAGCCTCGATTTGAAAATAACAAACTTTGATAAAGTCTGGGAAGAAAGCACACATTGGCATTTTAAAAAAAAAAGCTTTCTCATTTCTTCGTTAAAAAATAAGTTTATCACTGAGAATTTGAGAAAATTAAGTGTGTTGTTGCAGAAACACACACACTCACATATGCACATATATGTACACAAAATATATATACAAAATGATGGTCTGTAGGCTTCTTGCTCGTCTCATGGCTTCTGAAGCAACAGTTAACAAATGAACCTCCCTATGCTAGCTGCGTTGACTTCACCAGTGATTCTGGTAAGACAAACAAGGAGACTAAAGGGAAGGCATTTAATTTTGAGGTCCATAAGGAAAAAAACACATGAAAACATTAATGTTTGCCAAACAGACACACTCAGAAGGAACAAGGGAACAAGAAATGCATTTTTAAGATCAGAAGAAGTATATACCTTGGAGAGTAAACATGGGAACCGGGGGAAAAGAGTTCTTTTAATTCTAGCTTTGGGTGTTACTGCAAAAGATTCTAATCATCAAGTCATCTTTATTAGTATTATTATTGTTATTACCGATAATAAACATGTGTTGGCTGCCAACAGGATGCCAGGCTCTGCACTGGGGAGAATTAAGACTCTGCCCTGCAGTGCAGGCTTACAACAGATTATAATTGCAGTCGAAAATCATATTAATAGAAATTCCATATTTTATTAGAAAAATAGCATTGTAACTCTCCTCTCTCTGGGTTTCCTACCACCAAGTAGAATACTGACTCTAAGCATCATGGTTCCTGGTCATAAAGCCAATAAATCTCCCACTAAGAGTTCACCCTCTGCAATTTCCCAACACTGAACACTTTGCTTCTGCTTTTATATGATCCAGTGGAGTCATCTGACATCTGTTCAGTTTGCTACACTTTGGGTCAAGTGGATTCTCAGAGTTGGCCTGAGTTAACTGATTTTACAACAGTCATATCAAGCAAGGGTTTTCAAAATGCTGGTTACAGCTCATCAGTGGGTCTCAGAATCCATCTAGAGGCTCACACCATGACTCTAATAAAAACAGTAGAATGTAAAGGAATAGTATAGGAAAGAACCCAAATGTAACATCTTTAGTAAGAGTATCTTTTCTGAAACTTTTGTTACACTTTTATATGTGTGTATGTGTGTGTCTGCTTAATGGGTTGTAAAATTTAAAGTATTTATTGCTAGTGTTATGAAAAAACACAAAGGGTGAAAAAGCTCAAAAGGTATAAAGATACACTTTCCACTTAATTTGAAGTCCAGGTTACTACCCGAAATGCAGACATGAAGACAGTGGACACAATTTTCAAAAGATTCCAAAGATTCAAGTATTCATTGTACCTCCAAATCAACTAATATTTATTATGGTTACAATGACCTCACATCTCTGAATTAATGCTAATCGCAAATATTCTTTTCCATTACCACCATAAATATATCCAGACTTGTTAGACTCCAAGTCCTGACTATTGGTTTATAAAATATACTCACTGTATGATGTCATTTATAAAGCTGTTCATTTATTCTATATTTTTCCTGGATGTCATAGGCTCGTCTCTCCCGAACCACTTGTTGATAATCTCCACTGGAACAAACAGTCCCTCTTAATGTGCACCTTGCTAAACGTACAGAACTTACTCTTCCCCACCCTCCCCCACAAAAGAGAAAGATTTCCAATCTCAATTCTAGAATTTAGCCATATAGTTAATATATTACGAGGGAAGTTCCCATCCGCCTCCAGCAGATAAGTGACATCACTTATCACATCTTCTTGGTAAGATTTCCTTTGCTTTCTTTTGCTTTTATTCTAGCTGGAATTCCTATGCTTTTCCTATATTTATATTATTACATCTTTTTAAGTTTGTCTAAGTTAAAGAACAGGTTATATGCTTTCACATACTTTCCTCTGATTTTAAATATAATCCAAGTAAAAATATTTGAACTGGAGGTGGAGAGAAGGAAGCATGACTGAATTATCAAGATAATCTTCTAGTAAAGACTCTGCAGGAGACTGAAGAAGCCGAGGTAGCAAAATATGTAACAAGTATCATTAGTATGAAGAGGCTTGCCCTGTGAGGTTTCAAACAAAGACAAACACTGCTTCGGGAGAGCTTTTGCAGATCCACAATTCCGGGGATGCTTCTAATTGTTCTGTTCATACTAATGAGACATTTTCTGCTGCTCGTGGAAAATACCCTGACATTTTTATATTCCAAACTCACGTATATCTCTCGATGACGCCCATGTTGGCCGTAAATATAGAATTATATTCCTGCTTAGCAGAAAGCTACTTGTTGATAAACTTATTTGTTTATAATTTTTACTCTCACAACATCCAAAAGGACATAAGGGTAGACATAAGGGCAGTTTAAAATGCAACGCAAGATAAGGTATTTAAGGATAAAACAACAAAGCGCTTCTCATAGAAGAAGGGAGAAGAGATGCTTTTAGTCACTCGAGTTGAGCAAGTTCTAACACTTGAATAATAAATCTGGATGTAAATTTTCTGGCAGCTGTGCTAAAAAGGAAAACATAAAAATTATCTGAATGGACATAATATTTCTCGGAATTGAACCCAAACAGAAATACACCATATTGTCCTTGTTTAAGAAGCCTTGAATGTGGCCTAGGTAACACCTGCGTCTAGTCGTGGGCCTGTCTCCAACTTACTCTGTTGCTCTAGACGAGTCAATTCACCTTCAAATTCTCTCTGTGGGATGGGGCAGTGGACAGGGGAGCGTGGGATTAGAGGATTGCTACCGTCCTTCTAAGAACTAAAATCCAGTTCTGTGACAGGGAGGATTTGAAGAAGTAAAGATCTTTTAAGCCAAGAGCTGTATTAATCACTCAACAATACGGAAGTTGAAAAACAACATTTTTGTAAAATTCACCAATTGTTATTTTTTCTTATAGAAATAGCAGAGTCATCCATCCTTTTATGCATGATTTGAAAATCCATTGTTTAATTTCAAAACATGGTAGAGTCATTCCCAGCACCTGATCAGTCGTAGATTCAATTTGCTCTCTCCCTTGCATTTACCCACCTGTTTGTCTCCCTGCCGTGACTACACATGGCAGAGCCCCTGCCTTTTGTCTCCCTGCCTCCGGCTTTCCGCCCTCTCACTCATCTTTCACACAGCCATCATGGGGATTTCTAATAGGAAATACAGTTCATGGTAGTCTTCAGTGACCACCCAGCACCTGCAGGATAGGGTCCAAACTCCTTAACTCCCCAACCAGAGTGCCCTTGAATTTGAACCTGCCCACGAGTCCAGGTGGCATCTCTGCACAGTGCCCTCGTGTTCTGATACTTTATCCAGCCATTCAGAACTACTCACAGATCCCCTGAGGACCCATGTCTTCATGCCTTTGCACATCTTGTTTTCTCCCCTAAATATTTTTCTTTTCCCATCTTACTTCCTCGGTTCCCTTGGCAAAAGCTTCTGTACCTTTTAAAGTCCTGTTAAATTGTTGCCCCTTTATGAAATCGTAACTAGGATTCTCTTCTCTAGAATATTAAAGACTCTTTTCCTCCACAAGTTCTATCAAGACATTTTATTGTGTGTATGTCTGTTTTTCCCTCCTTGATCTTTACCAGCAGGAGGCATGAACCATTTGCTATTTTTATCCCTGGCATTCAAGGTATGTTTAGGGAATGTGAGAATGTTGGGTTCTTTCTCTAATTTCTAACTCCTAAAAAGCTAAACAATACCCTTCTTTGTCTATTTTCTATTATTCGTCATTGCAATCTATCCCCATGTTGACTCCTCTCATAATGACATCTTTTGTTCTCCTTCCCCTACTTGGTGACGTTGTTAGCCAGGACAGCCTGTGGAATTTAATAGCTTACTTACTTCCTTTACCTTCTCTACACTCATTTCTTTAACCGACTCATCCATATTCTGTCCTACTCCATATATTTCTCATTGCCAGATTCCTCTTAGCGATTTTTTTGTGTGTCTATTAAATCCTTTGCTCATTTCTAGCACTCCATAAATACTAAAAGTGCTTGTTGAAAAGCAGTAGTGTTTGCTGAATTGATTTTTGGTGTCAGGTCAAATCTAGAAGTATCTTCTTAAAAAACAAAACAGAGGCAGGTAGCATAGTGGCTAACAAAGGCAGAGCGGAGTGTTCATCATCTTGGCTCCACAGTCAGACGGTCCTGGGTTGGAGCCCTGCCTCCAGTCCTAACCCTCTGGATGACCTTGGGCAAGTGGCCCAACTTCTGAATTGGTTTGCTCCTTCGTGAAAGGGAATAATCACACCTACATGTTTGCATTGTTGTGAGGGCTAAATAAGATAGCTCAGCAGAATGTGTAGCCAACAGCAAATAATGAACAAATTATAGTGGTTACAATTATTACTGTTTACTTACTACTACTACTACTATTATTATTATTATCAGTTGTTATTATTAATAGTAGTAGTATCAATTCCACACACTTCTGGTGCAACACTGAAGACTACCTGGGAACGATTTCCCCTTTGGGTTTGGGGTGTGGCTCAAAGTGTGTTTGTGAAACTGGCTTTTATTTTTAATACTAAGAGGTTCCCTGAAGATCTTTGCTGTCCACTGGTTTCTTTAGCCGGGGCTCATCCTAATAGATTATTATTCCACAGTGATTCCATCAGGAGTGGATGTCGAGCCCAACCCATCAACTCCTGTGTGATGCTTAGTCTGGAAATCTATGCTCTGGAGACACTGTGACAAAGTGGAAATCGACAGCAGCTTTTCTGATTGGCTTTTCCAGGGTCATTCCATTATTGTTGTGGTTGTTGTTTTTATTATTATTCCCCTTTTCTTTTTTTCAACAAAGAGCTGAGAACCACTAAAGGAACAAGAAAAAGACCCAGTAGCTTCAATAATGTGATAAAGTGCCACTGGCAGCAGGAATTTGCACAAACGCACTGCCGACCCAGGTAAACAGCTTGTGACTTAATCTTGGACAAAGGAAATCACTGTCTTTGATGAACACTTTGGGATGATTTTCAGCTTCTTATATTCTCTCCCTTTTAGAAAGCTACTGTAACAAAAGCCTGTAGGGAGAGCTAAAGCTTCGCCTATTTACAATGCCCACATGCTGACTCTCTGTTTAATTTTAAAAAACAAACCCAGAGCTCCAGATCACTCTCATATTTAATATTTTTGTCTTAAAATAGCTCTTTATTTCATTTTGCCTTTTAAAACTAAAACATAGCTTTATATAATGGTCAGCATGAAAAATGGAGATAGAGAGAGAGAGAAAGAAAAAAAATAGTGACAATGGAATGGCTTTAACAGAAGTTCATTTCTTCCCCTTTGGGGGCAAAGAAGGTGGCAACAGCTATGGCGTTATTTCTTACCTGCCAGCTAGAGCCCAAAACAACGACGTGCCATCAGTTTCAATAATGCCTGTGTGTTCTTGAGCAAATACACACACATATGCACACACGCAGAGCCTTACTTTAAATAAATTCTACCAGGAGCCACCTGATCATTAAAGGTGATCACACAAGTGTGGTTTAAGAGCCTTTCTGAGTTTTCCTTTCTCTTCCCTTTTTAACGACAAATTGGGAGCCACCTGTGGAGTCCAGACCACGTTATGACCCCCTAGCTGGCTTCTTTCCAGACTCAAAACCAGTGGCATAATTGCCAGTCTGGGTTCAAGCCTTTCCCACCTCCTGAATAAGTTAGCGGCCAGTGAAATGGTATACGAAAGCACCTGCGAATCATATAACTTGGTCAATCCCTTCAAAACCTCTCTCTGGCTTTTTGCAGGCGGGGCTTCCCGCTGCCTGCCCCAGCACGCTGGTTGTGTTCAGCCATTATGCAATGATGTTCGATGTTGCCAGTAAACCATGGCTCCATGCCACGGTTCAGTATAGCAGCTCGATTTAGCTTTACTTATTGGATTTTTAAATCCTCTTGTAGAGTAGGCGTTGAGCTCTCCTGAAGTTGTGATTATAGCTTTAACTATTGACACCTCTATCACAGCCAGTCCCTCCATTCTTTGCTCTCACGCTGACATGAAATGGTAGTTCTTGCCACACGGCAGCAGGAGCCCTTGAGGCCCAGCCCCCCACACTGTTTTCCCACATGAGCATAATAGGGAGTACATGGACGCTGATTAGCTCATTTCCTCAGCAATTTGGAGTCTCTAGGTTGCCTTTCCTGGCTGTATTGCTTCTTCAAGGAGTTCCAGACTGGACACAAAACCTGCCTGGAAGCATTTCACCTGCTCTGGGACCCATTTGCCTCCAAAAGAGCTGCCTCCTCCCTGTTCAAAAATTTGGTGTCTGCCATTATGCACCTAGAACACTGTCTATTGAGTTATTAAAATAATTGACAGCGAGCGCTTACTTAGAAGAAATTCTACCTTTCTGTTTGTTGTCTAATCTCAGGCATACACTTTGTAAGTTCTAGCAGTTTGGGTATAATTAGAAAGAAGTGGCATTGAAAATCTAAATATCCAAGTATAAATAGCAACTCAGCCATTAGTTGGTTGTGTAACTTTGAGCAAGTAACTCAACTCCTCTGAGCTTCAGTTACCTCATTCATAAGATGAGAAGAACTTAAGCTTCCTCCCAGCCTTACTGTGAAACTCACATGAGGAAATGAGTGTGGAAGTATCTGACACACAGTGAAACGTCAGTCAGTTCCTTTCATTTCTAATTTTGCCCTCTGTTCTATCAGGTTCACAAGACCAACTGTTGCTTGTGAAAGACTAGATAATCATCTGTCATAGATCTTCACCCTAGTGTAGGTCAGATTAAGGAGCTTGATCTTATCATTTGAGCTTGTCCAACTTGTGTTTCCCCTACTGGCCTTACCCTGGTGCTTGGGATTTTTTTTACCATGTATTCCTTTTGGTGGAAGCAATGATACAGTGATGCAATGAGCCTTGATGAAGTGTTTTTTTGTTTTGTTTTCAGATTCATCCATTTATTTGAGAGAGAGAGAGACAGAGAGAGAGAGGATATGTGCACATAGGCTCACGCAAGTGGGGAAAGGACAGAGGAAGAGAATCCCCAAGCAGACCTCCCAGTGATTGTGGAGCCCATCATGGGGCTCAATCACATAACCCTTGAGATCATGACCTGAGCCAAAACCAAGAATTGGACACCCAACCAATTGAGCCACCCAGGCACTCCAAGGCTTGACGAGTTTTTAGCCTGTTACTTAGTTGATCAAGTAACTTTCAGTCCTAACATTCGTTTACATTAGCTTTATTTTTTTTTAAGATTTTATTTATTTATTTATTTGAGAGAGAGAGAGAGAGAAAGCACTCAAGTGGGGAAAGGGACAAAGGGAGAAGCAGACTCCCCACTGAACAGGGAGACCAATGTGGGGCTTGATCCCTGTGACCTGAGTTAAAGGCAGCTGCTTAACCAACTGAACCACCCAGGTACCCTCGTTTACATTAGTTTTATTTTATTTTGTTTTTTTCCTAAAGATTTTATTTATTTATTTGACAGAGAGAGAGATCACAAGTAGGCAGAGAGGCGGGGGGGGGGGGGGGGAGGAAGCAGGCTCCCCGCTGAGCAGAGAGCCCGATGTGGGGCTCGATCCCAGGACCCTGAGATCATGACCTGAGCCGAAGGCAGAGGCCTTAACCCACTGAGCCACCCAGGTGCCCCTGCATTAGTTTTAAAATAGACTACTCCAAGTAGGTCCAGGATCTTTGTAAAACATTCCTACAGAATTCTTACTATCGAAATATATAAGCCTTGCATAAAACATCCTATGCCTATGGCAAAGGAATTTTTTACTCAATGTAACATCATTTGAAGAGGGAAATACCTGGAAGACTGATGGGATATGTGGTAGCATTATTCCAATTTTTAAGAGCTAAGTAGATTATTGTCTCTTGGTTTGAAAGGGTCGGCTCGTTGAGAGAACAGTTTGTAATACTGGTTTTAGAAAGGCCTAAAGTTGTTGTCTCTTTCTTCTTGCTTTTGAAATGTGGAAAAGAAGGACAAGGCACTATTTAGGAAGCAAAAAAGAATGTACAAGAAATTAGTTAGATAACAGATTGTCAAAGTAATTTACTGTGGCTTTCCTAAACACCACAAGACGTTGAAGTTTCTAGAATCTGGATGAAAGCCAAGTACCCTTTCAGTTTTATCATTCATACAATCGTGCATCTCAGAGCCAGCAGGCACCTCAGAAACCATCCAGTTTATAAATACTTGTTGCTGTCCCGGAAAGGTGATCACAGGGTTTGATTTGGACATTCCAGAGCAGAGAACTCACTTCCTTGCAAGCAACTCCATTCTGCTTTGAACAGTTCTGTGAGGAAATTAGATCTGCTACTTATTTTGAATCAAACCTCGCTCTCCATTACTTCTATGCATTTGTCCTTATTTTACCATCTGGAGTCACAAAGATAAATCTGAACCTTCAAAAATATGAAGGCAGCTGTCGTCTCCCACAGGTGTGTTATTCTCTTACATAAATATTCCCAGTTTCTTTAACCATTCTTCTAATAACAAAGTTTAGTTTTCCTCACACTCTCATTACTCTAATTTGAATATGTAACAGTTTTCCAATGTGTATATAAATTATAGCACCCAAAACTGAACACAGTATTAGGCATGTGTTTTTTGTGGCCAATTAAAGAGAGCAATCCTCTCCCTTCCATGTTTCTCAACACTCCCTACGTATTAAGATGGATTTAGTATTTGCTGTGTCAGGCACTGTTCAACATGCTTTCTGTACATTAGCACATTTAATCTCACCACAAACCTGTGAGGTAGGTACTTTGATTATTCTTATTGTTTCAATGAGGAAACTACAGTGTCCTCTACACCAGTGCTCCTCCGACTTTTATGTGTGTAAAAATCATATGGGGTTTTTATTAAAATTCAGGTTCTAATTTTGTAGGATTTCTGTTGGTCCTGAAAATGCTACATGTCTAACGAGCCCTTAGGTAATATGGTCCAGGGAACATAATTAAAGTAAGAAGAGTCTACGCAATATGATAAAATGATAGGAAATGATAAGTCAGAAAAACTTTAAGCTGCAGTAACAAAGGGCTTCTTTAATGGCACTCTAAGAAGTTTCGGAGAATTTATGTTTATTTAGTAGGAGAACTGTTTTTGATAAGGAAATAACTGTACTCCAGGTTGGCCAACCAAACCAGCAAGGGAATTCCAGTCCCTGTCTCAAAGCCCTTCCGGGTTCTTCCCACCCCGTTTCCCACGTGCTCCGAAAGGACCCAGTATGCGGAAGTGGAAGGGTATAAATTACACTCCCTGCTTATGCTCGGGGCTCAGACCTTTGGAAACCGCTCTCCTCTGAGCCCACCTGTGTTAAATAAACCTCCAATCATCCAAGATTTATGTTGCCACTGGTTTGCGGCAACGGCGGGGCAGTGCAGAACAAGGGATCCTAAGGGAGAAGGCGCGCCCTGCCTAATTTTCGGCAGTCTCCCCCCTCCTCAGATTCCATCGGATTCCAGTAAGGCCTGGGGCCCCAGGACCCAGTCAGGCCCACCCATGAGGGTGGAAGGAGAAACTAATCACTTCCCAGAGACCTCTTAGAGGTCTCACAGGTAGGGACTCCCGGGGGGGGGGGGGGGGGCGGGAGGTCCCTCAGGTCAGGAACCTCTGAAAGGGGGGACAGGAAGGAATTTCCGAAAGGAATTCACGGGTCAGGGTCTTCCGGGGTGGGGGGGAAGGGGGACTGTAATAACCTCTGAAGCGAATGCGTGAGTGAATGTGCATTTTGACCTGGCTTGTCAGGCGGACTGATTCTGTGGCTCCACGGACAGGCTCCCTTAGGGTCCCCAGAAGCCTACGGAGTCTGAGTGGGCCCTAACCTGTTTCTGTGGTGACCTCATAAGGTCTAAGGCGAGCCCCTTCAGGGGCCAGTCTGGGTTTTATACAGACTCGCTACGGCCAAGAGGCACCCAAGTCTCCTCCGGGAGGGCGGACAGGCGGGCATCTAACTGGTCTCTCCATTGGAGGGACACCCATGCTTTGTTTGTCTTTGCGCTAACAACACAGGGAGGGAACACACAGGGTAGACAAGAGAGCCCCTGCTCATCATGGGTGGAAGCTCTTCAAAACCTATGGTCTTAGACTGTACGCTCAAAAATTTTAAGAAGGGATTCTCAGGAGACTATGGGATCAAAACGTCTCCTAGAAATTAGGCACATTATGTGAACTGGAATGGGCCCCCTTTGGGGTCGACTGGCCCTCCGAGGGTGCCCTAAGACCTACCCACTGTCCAGGTCATTTACAAAATTATGGTCAGGACTCTCAGGCGCTCTGACCAATTCCCATATATTGATTCTTGGCTTCACATAGCCCAAACTCTGCCCCCATGGGTCTGATTCTGTACTAATAGGAAGGACCAAAGTAGGCTATTTGTAACCCAAGTAAAAGAGCCCAAAGGCTGTAAGGAAGCAAAGCCTATCAGGGAGGCCCTGCTCGGGGGCATCAGGGGCAGCAACGGGGATGAGCTCTGGACAAGGATGAGCCCGTCAGGAAGTGTGGGGACCACAGTCCTCCTCTGACCCAGAGCCTAAAGCTGAGCTGCAGGAAGGCAGTGCTCCTGCTTCTTCTAAGGGGCATGTGTGGGGAGGTACCTGATTTAGCAGCTCCGACAGCCCACAGGAAACTTGATCCAGACAGAAACAGGATGTAAAATAACAGGAGCTCTCATCCTTATGTTTAAGGGTGGGGGGAAACCTGGGTGCCTCAGTTGATTAAGTGCCTGCCTTCTGCTCGGGTCATGATCCCAGGCGTCCTTCAGGACGGGGACTTTAAGGAATATTCCCAAGCAGCTGCCGAAATTCCCTTTGTTTCGGGGAAATTCTCTGTCTTCTCTGCCCGACGCGGACTGCCTATCCCCCCTTGTTGGCGGGAAAACATGGCATCTGCTCCTCTGTTGGAGCTGACGAGCTCCCGGGAACCCTTTCTCTGCTCTCTGGCAGCACTTTGTCTCTTCTGCCTCCCCATCCCCCTTCTCCCGTTTCTGCACAACCTTGGGTGTGGCCTGCAGTACCGGCTTCTAGATAGTCCTCAGTGCCTCAGGCACCAGGGCTCCTCCCTTCACTGTCAAGGAGCAAGAAGAGCACCCCCTGGATCTAACGTCGCCCACTCCAGATTTCCCCACATGTCTCAGGTACAAACTGATGTTGGGGAGGACCTAGGGGGAACATAATTCAGTATTTAAACTAAGTTTGTTGGTTTAATTAAGATAGACATGTCTTTTAAGTTATCAGCAGTAAACGTGAAACTTTTATTCTACCAAGGTTTACTGAAGGTCAAATAGCCTCGTGTTATCTCTGTTGCAATTTGTTAGCAAAAAGATGACAAAAATGATGGTTAATTGTCTGTCTCATCAAAGTTTTTATGGCTAATTATTAAGATAGCTTTCAAAGTCTTTGGTAACCTGAAACCTGAAAGTTTTCCTTGGAAGATAAATGGAATTCAATTCGTTGGACATCTTGGTCTTTTCCAAATAAGATAAAGTGCGAAGTCATTAGTTACTGGACATAGGTTTGTGCTTTTGACTTATTGCAAAGAACCAAGGATATTTAAATCTGTTGGTAAACATACTATGTGCTTAACTGATTCATAAATTTGCCATCTAAAGAATTCTGGTGTAACAGTTTATGATTGGTTACCACTTAGTCTTTAACCGGAGACTGTTTCTAAGAGTGCAAAATTCTGCTAACTGTAACTAAGACTGATGGAAATAAGGGAAACGACTCTATGTGGAAAAGTAGGAGATATGTAGGAAAGATATAAGGAATGGGAATGCATTTTTGTTGAAGGTAAAAGAAGGTAATTTTGTCCTAAATGAGATGGTTGTTTGGAAAGAAATGGCCTGGGACAAAATTAGAATGCAAAAGAAAGTTTTAGGTTTATGGAGGGAAAACTTTGGAACAGAATTTTAGATGCGGTCTGGTCGGGACGGACTGAGATTGAAATGAATGGGTTTTAAAGAGTGGTATAAGAATGAAAGTCTGCTTTCTCTCTGTTCAAAAAGACAAAATTTTCTCCAATTGTTGGTCAGCTCTTGATTTTAAAAAATGTAAATAGTTGTTTTCTCTTTGCTAGCCCAGAAAAAACAGTTTCTATGTTTTGCCTTTATCAGGTCTTTAACATCCCTAATCCTATTTAGGCTTGTGCTTTAAAACTTTCTATGTTTTAACAAACTTCCCAAGATTTAAATTGTAAATGAAGTCTTCTTAACTTATTAGGCCTTTTATTTGGTATGCTAAGTCACTCCTCAAGTACTGTTAAACAAATGATAAGCCTTGGGTTACATTTGGGTGGGTGCTGTAACTGTTCTGGAGGTAATGTGCGGTTCCTGGAGTTTTAATGTACTAATACAAGATTATCACTCAATGTTCCGACTATTGAAGTGTTGTTTGTCACAGAATAACTAAGCTTCCTCGTCAATCATATCGTGGTGAACTCTCATATTGGATCATTGGCAGTGTCCGTTTCTGAGTTTTTGTCATTTGCAATTGTTCTTATTGTCTTACAAAATGAGTTTCACTTCAAGGAAGTTCATGTAAAGGACTTTTAGGGGTAAAAACAGGTATTCAATATCTTTAAGATCAAAACTGAAATGAGTAAGAATTTCCAGAACTAAGTAAAAGCTGCATTCAAACTAAACAGAACTCAGTAACATGGGACTAAATGAATTAAAAAGATGATTATAGTTTTTTGGCTCTTGTTTGAAACATTGCTGGTTTTCTAGTGTTTACTCTTCCAGATTAAGGAAACTTTCTCTTAAGATAGCTATGACTCATAAAAACATGATAAAAGTATTCATTTGTGAACAAATTGAAGCATTTAACTTTTCTCTCTACCTGAACCCTCTAAGATTCGAAAGGTCTCAGTAAGTATTCTTTCTTCCATAGCAATCATAGTTATTTGCATAAGTTCAATAAGAATCTGTTCTCCTTGTAATAACACACCATTGAAAACATTGGTTATTTTACCAAGGCTTTGACTGGAATGTCTTACTTGAGAGACATGTGTAGACTCAGATATGACCAAATAGTTTTAAGGAACTAAGGTTGACTTTATGAAATGTGGAGCCATAAAGCCCCTTGGAAATGTCGGCCTGATATTTTGCTTACAGAGTTTCCAGCAGCCTCACCTGGTAAGTAAAGAAAGTCACTCCCTAGCAGGTGAAGGAACCTCAAGATATATTAGGAGCCTCATGAAAAGGAAGCCACCCAAATCTACAGGTATTGCAGGCACGTCTGATGGCAAGTACTTGGCTCGGCTTCTGGCCTAGAGAGGCTACTAAAAGTTCAACCTAAATATTCCTTATGAAAGTTCCAACAAAGCAGATTCTAAAAGATCTAAATGATCAATCTTGCTGAGCTTATGTAAATAATGATGCCATTTGTTAAAACTGGACTTGTTTTTCAAACGAATTAGTCTTATTTTCTATCTCTGGAAATGAGGGTTATTATAGAGAAAAATTGTGTTTCAATGACACACCTTTGTGGATGTTAAATTCTAGTTCTAATTGTCTTTGGATAATGTTTACCTAAGCTAGACAAGAGACCAAAGGCCTCCAATAGATGATGGGAGGCAGACTTATTAAATACCAGGCAATGATTAAAATAATACCTAAAATCTGTCAAACTTCAAACCCAGCTACCCTTCCACCTAGACCTGAACATCGTACTCCTATAGAGCATAAGTGTTGGAGGTCATTGATCTTGTTTATTCCAGTCAACAGGATTTAAAAGAGTCCCCTATCAAAAATACAGATGATAGTTGGTTTACTGATGGTAATAGTTTTATAAAAAAAGAAATAAGAAGCTGGGTAAAGCTGGGTATTCTATAGTGTTCATTCATGCTTGGCCATTGCCTAAGTCTTAAAAATTAATATTTATACTGACTCCAAATATGCTTCCCTAGTCCAACATACTCATGGAGCTATTTGGAAATTATTACTCTTTTTAAGGCTGTACATCTACCTAGCTATAATTCACCCCAAAGGCTCTATGGCAGGCCACCCCCCTGTAATAAGCAGGTTTAGAGGAGACCTCGAACAGACTGGAGACTTAGAAGTGTTTCAACACCTCCAAGCCCTGGGAAAAACTAAGGCGCATCTTCCGAGAAGCTTTAGAAAGGATCCTCTCATACCACAGTGGACAGGGCCCCACACTGTTGTTCTGACGACCCCTACGGCCCTCAAGGTCTCAGGTGTCACCCAATGGGTCCACCACTTTAAAGAAGGCTTACCAGTTGGACGAGGAATCACACCAGTGGAAAGCCCAACCAGACCCTACGGACTAGCTCTGGCTCCACCTTCAGTGGGACCCCACCGACTGATGGTCATCTGTTCACATGGCCTCTGGCTATCATCGGAGTGACATCCCTCACCTCAGGAGGCGGACTTAACGCTGCTGCCCCTTCTGATTGGACTTTCTCACAGAAACTTGTTATTGCTTATTGGACAACCTTAGGAACCTTAGGATGGATGGCTAAGTTCACAGAAAACACTGTTACCAGGTGAACCGCTGCCCAGATACTAGCCTTGCAAGGCTATCGGCCCATAGTAGATGATAATGATGCCCTCTAAACTAGGTGTTTAAGGGGGCATCAAAGGGGGGAAATGACAGGGGGAAAGCTACTCTAAGATGGCCAACCAAACCAGCAAGGGAATTCCAGTCCCTGTCTCAAAGCCCTTCCAGGTTTTTCTTCCCACCCCATTTCCCATGTGCACCAAAAGTACCAAGTATGCAGAAGTTGAAGGGTATAAATTACCCTCCCTGCTTGTGCTCCACACTCAGACCTTTGGAGACCGCTCTCCTCTTAGCCCGCCGGTGTTAAATAAACCTCTGATCCTCTAAGGTCTCCAAGTGCTGCTTGGTTCTTCTGCCAGGATCCAGTCCAGATTCTGTAACATTTTTAGCTTACAACCTGAGTTGAAAGATGCTCTTCCTACCAACAAGAACTGGTTTTATATAACTCCTTCTCTGACTGGACTATGAAATAAGCACAATAACCAGCATTTGTTACCACCTGCCACATGTCAGGTTCCACTCTAGGAAACTTACACATCTTATGTAATGTTTCCAACAGTCCTACCAGGTGAATCCTACCACTATCTTGTTTTGAAGGTGAGAAAACTCAAGCAAATAGGAGAACAGAACTAACATCTCTAAGTTTCTGTTTAATAGAAACACAAAGATCAAGTAAATAGACAAGATCACACAACTAGTAAGTGGCCTCGTTGGAAGGCAAATTCACCTAACTCTAGGGTCCATGTGCCTGCCTATGAAGCTACATCACCTGCCCACGCTCACTTCATAGAAAATCAGGGCAGCAGTCCAAGAAATTCAGGGGCAGAGAAATTGCAGAGCCCAGCAAATGGAAAGAAAGCGGTCACTTTCAGGTAAAACAGTTGCTATGCAGCAGGTATTTCCTTAAATGACCTGTGTTACATCCTATGTTAAAGACTATAAAAGCGAACATTGGTCAAGTATACAGACGGAGACTACATATTTTTCTGTAGTTAATAATAAAGAACTTAATATTTAAAGCACCACATCTAGCTCAGATCCTGTGCCAGGTGCAAATGTGTACATGTGAATCCTGCCTGCTGTGAGTTCCTAGTCTAGCCGGGAACCATTTATAAACAAAGGATTCTCTAATAGAATATAGCATATGCTATAGTAATAATAATGTAGGGAGAGGTGGTTAAGGGAGAGCAACAGTGAAGATATGCATCAGGTAGAATGATGCTAAATAGCATCCTGGCAGAGAAAACCAGAAGACCAGAGGGAGGCAAAACCTAATCTTACTATTTCATAGGTAGTTGCAATGGTACATTGAATGTTCTTTTCATTTAAATATTTGCTCCAAAAAGGGTGATTCATTTTCATGATTCTCAAATTATGCTCCTAAGGAAGACTGCTCTTACATAAAAATAACAGAATCTCTCAATTGTAAGTTTGATTTTCCTACATTTTTTTCTTAAACCCGTTGGCAACTACTTTTGCTGGCTATTAAGAACTATCAAGTAGATATTAAAGAAGCCATTACAAGCAGATGTTTGAGCTTGGTTTAATAGTTTGGATAGTAAAATTATTCCTAGATTCTTTTCATCAATGAATTAAAATAAATCAACTTCCATGGTGTTGTCATACAAGATAGTTTTCAGGAGCTATGCTGTGTGAACAAGTGCTCTTGTCTGTTAAAAACTGTCAAATTCATCTGTTTGGATCAGGATGTTATTTATGTTTTAAAAGTTTACCATGTACCTTAGTCCAGCATACACAACATGGCAAAGGTAGACTTGTCTTATATATCAGTAATACAAGCAAGTTCAAGACTTCTGGCTTTTTATGGGACACAGGAGAATATAAATAATACCAAAATAAATAAATAGTTTAAGTTGGGGAATTTATTCTTGAAAGTATATAAAAGAAGTAGATAAGTATATAAAAGAAAATATATAAAAGAAGAAGATTGATCAAGAAGCCCCATGTGGATTATAGGCACAGCATATGGCTTGTGATTTGGACACTGTGACCAAGATATTTACCACCAGCTGGTACCAGTGTAACTAGTTGCAAGAAAATATCCAGGAGTAGGAGAGACACTTCCAGGGCTGAGAGTCCTACGATCTTTATTTTGCTAACATAGAGCAAATGTCATTTGGATAGAAATTCTATACCTATTTGGGAAGGAGAGTGACGTAAAGGGAAAGAAGAGGCAAAAAAAAAGAAGGTTGGTAAATATCGCCCACCTCAGCACTTTTCAGGAATGGCATCCCATAACGTCTTTTAAGGTGTGCTACTTCAGAGCTACCCTACACCTGAGCCCTGGGACATTTCTTTCCCATTGAAGATATCTGCTTATTCATCTGGTAGGATTCCCTGAATTCATTTATTGTCACTGCTAGGGGCTGGGGACATACATGCCTCATGCTTCCTATCAAAGCAGCGTGTAGGAGAGACAAAAAGACAGGAAAAGAAAGATAATTAGTAAAGCATTATGTGCGGCACTGGGCACAGTGAGGATAAAGGAGCATAGCCATCTTTACCTAAACCAAGTGGAGAGAGGAAAGAAGATCTGAAGGGGGGTAGGAAATGCTTCATTTGAAAGAGAACTGATTCCTGATTAGGACATAAAAAATGAATGTAGAACTTTAGGAAGACTACATGGAAAGAGCTTTATAGCAAGGAGAAAAACTGGATCCACAAAGGCATGGGAATCTGAAAGAATAGGACCCATGTAAGAAACCAAAAATAATTTGGTATGGCTGGCGCTTAGCATGGTCCTCCTTACTACACAACTCTCTGCTGTGGTGGATCGTGAAGACAAGGAGATGAAATCCAGTTCTATTGTAATCATTCAAGCACAGGATGGAAAGTCTGATCTAATGGAGAGATAGGAAGGACCACTAGATGGGTCTGACTAGAATCGAGCCAACTTCATCACTAATTGCCTCCTTGGAGTGAAGGGGAAAGGACACAATGAGAATGATTCTCTGGATTCAGGTTGGGAGTGTGTATTGGAAAAACCTACAGGTCTCTTCCTGTGTCTTTCCTTTATACTTTCACATACAACACTTCACTATTGACACTTTGGCCACCAAATGTGTGGTGGCTTTTCCTCTACTAGGCAATTCTCTGACACAATGACTATCCTACAGATTAACTCAGTTCTGAGACTATCTACCTGGAGATAGCCTCAGATCCCACAGGTTAAGGGCTCAGTCCCAAGAGACTCTCCTCCACTTCAGATGCCAGTCTTAAGTAGGAGGTCCCTAGGTTACTCCCAATTTCCGGGGGACTTAGCTATAAATCATAGGTTCCCACTACTTCCTCTCTCTTGGATTTGATTATTTGCCAGAATGGCTCCAGAATTAAGGACACACTTACTTATGTTCACCAGTTTGTTCAAAGATATGGTAAAAAACTAGATGAAGAGATACATAGAGTGAGGTCCGGGAGAGTCCTAAGCACAGGAGCTTTTGTCCCCATTGAGTTGGGGTGCATGAATGTATTTACCCACCTGGAAGCTCTCTAAACCCCATAGTATTGGAATTTTATGGAGATTTCCTCATATAGATAGGATCAATTATTAACTCCCATTTCTAGTTCCCCTCCCCTCTCTGGAGAATGGGGTGGAGGTAGGGGAGGAGAGCTGAATATTCCAAGCTTCTAATCATGATGTGGTCTTTCTGGTGGCCTCCTTCCAGGTGCCCACCTGGAGTCACCTCATTAGAATAAAAGATGCTCCTACTGCTCTTATCACTTAGAAATTTATAAGGATTTTAGGAATCTTATGTCAGGGATGGGGTCAAAGACCAAAGAGATGTTCTTATCACTTTGGAAATTACAAGGGTTTTAGGAACTCTGTGCCAGGAACTGAGGGCAGAGGCCAACATATACACTTCCTATTCTGTTACCAGTAGCATGAATGGTGATGCCATTTGATACATACATGGGATATGTATCAACTTTGGGAAATTTCTATTATAGACCGTTTGATGAGCTTCCTTCAAATTAAAGAAAACGATTAGGAAAGGATTCATTATTTTTTTAATAAAATTTATCTAAATAAGTCTAAATAAGTTCTATGAATATTCAAATGATCCCACGTGGTCTGTGGGCTAGAATGAGACACTATATGTTGTTTTATTGTACCACATTATTATAATATTTCTTTTCACTTGGGACATGGCAATCCCTTTAGAAACAGCCTGGAAAAATGAATCACGAGCAGTTAAAAATGTAAGTGAGAAGCATCAAATTATTAGGCAAGGCTTTGAAAAGATAAATGGTTTGTGAAGGAAAATGTAATTAACAGGTTACATTGTATATGTTTGCAAAATGCCTATGATGCATGAAAATGTTTTTGTCTACTTAATTTTCCTAACATTGTGTGTTTATATTTAAATTAATTAAAGGCAAACAGCCTTGTGCTCTTAAATAACTCTGTAGTAACTGATAGGTACAGTAGCCAAATTGATGGCATGTTATTAAAAAAATTACCTAGAAGCTTGTGGCCCAAGAAGCCATGCTCAATGATGAGAGCCTGAGGACAGCAGTTGTTCACAGAGTCAGCTACTATCCTTAAGAGGAAAGAATCTTAAAGCCTTAGTGTGCAGTAGAAGGGACCTTTCCACACAAAGGAGAATTTGTAACTCATTAAGGGAGAGCTAAAAACATATGCACCTTGAGAGCGGACATCTTCATCTAATTTGTTCACTGACATACCCCAAGTGCTTAGAACAACCTAGGTGTTCGATAAGTATTTTCTTAATTAATAGATTGATTAACTAATTTCCTTAGTAGTTTGGTAACATGATATAAGAACAAGGATTTGACATCAGAAGTCCTGTATTTTAACCCTCATTGGTAGTGTGATCCTGAGTAACTCACTTAAATTTAAACTTTAGTTTCCTCATCAGTAAAATGGAGATGATAGTTATGAAAATGAGGTTGCAAGAGACAGTTTATGTGAAAGCACATTATAAGCATTAAAGAGCTGAAGTGTTCATTTATCTCCTTGAAGGCAGATTCTGCTTATGCATCACTAAGTAATTTCCAATCCCCACTCCTTATGTATTACTTATTTTTCAATCCCCTGATGCATGATCAGTCCATAATAAATATTTATTAAAATGTCTTGAATTCACCACAGCTGTTACATTTTACATTGGGAAGTCGGGGAGAAAGCAGTTAACACGAATGAGAAGCACTCATTGCCAGAAAGTGTCCTAAGTTCATTCATTGGGGTTTCTAGCATCTGGGTTTCTTTCTCAGTCTGGAGGCTCTCTCTCAGCCTGATTTCTAGGAACATTTTGGTCATGACAATTATTCCCATACCTCCATTTAAAATTACTACATTATATGGCAGAGTGAGCTATATCTATTGGCTCTTTGCAGCATATTACATGAGAGAATGTGTGTACACGTGAGAGAGGGGGACAGTCAGGGAGAGGGCAGAGGGAGAGGAAAGAAAGAACTTCAAACAGGCTCCACGCTCAATGTGGAGCCCAACACAATCTCAGGACCACAAGATCATGACCTGAGCTGAAACCAAGAGTCAGACACTTAACCAACTGAGCCACCCAAGTGCCCCAGAGTACATATGTATATATATATATATTTAAATAAGTCCTTGTCTCATAGACTAGTTTTCAAAATTTCACTCGTAAGGACTTTACTTAAGAATTTGTTAAAGAAACATTAAATCCTTATTGTTCTGGACTCCATATTAAGCATTGCAAAACAAAGATGTCTAATACGTCATCTTTACCATTTTTGGTGACTCTCGTTTCCTAGAAACATTGAGAACAGGGAGATAGCTCTATGGTAATATGAACAAAAAATGCTTTGGTGGTAATGCAGATTTGGAAGAGGGCTTAGAAGAGTAAGATATTTAGAAAGTAGAATTGATAGGACCGAGTGGTTGTTTGGATATAAGAATTGAAGTAGATATAGTCTAAGATGGCTCTCTGGATTTTGGCTTCAGTGATTGGGTGAATGTTTCTACTGTTTGCAAAAATAGAGATACCCAAAGAATAAGCCATTTTAAGGTAGGAAAAAATTATCTAGCTATGCATAGTGCTTAGCATGACTCTGGAGTACAACAAATAGTACCTCACCTGTGTCTTGCACATACCAGGCAATTAATATGTGTTCAATGAACCAATCAATGAATCCCTGCTCTACCATTTACTACCTGTGTGACTCTGGGTCAGTCACTTAATCTCTCTAAATCTCATTTTTTCCAACTGTAGACATAGCAATACCTAACTCGTAAGATATTAATTGTCCTAAAAAAGAGAAAAACAAATAACAAACTGTATTATGTATTATTATGTATCAGGTACATAATAAACTCCCACAAATTGTGATCACTTTATCTATCCTGGTCCCTCAGGGATTATGTCTCTTGGACAGGACAGAAAAGAAAACAGATATCAATAATCATTAATTTTATTAATAGTATTAGCACTTTTTTTTTTACTGTTGTTGACAGAGCCTCTCTTTAATGCAGAATATACAGTCTTATATGATTAACATGGCACTCTGATTAATTGGATCTAGTGCTCTCCGATGTAGGGTGTGGCTCAAATCCCTATCAGCTCTCTACCCTCTGCTGGCCTGGTCCCTGTGCATCTTGCTTTCTCCTTTCCCACCAGATGGCTATATCATTGACAGAGGATGAGTAAGAAAGAAGAGGCAAGAAAAAGTAAGAACCGATTCCCTCCAGTCTACTAGTGGAAAGTTTAATATTGTGCATAAGGGCAGAACTTACTGTCGACATAATTATATGCATAGTATGTGTGGATATGCAAAAACATGTAAATCATACCACTTTAAATGCAAATATATACATGGTCTTTTTGATTATCTGTGCCACTTGGATATGACCCTCAGGATAACCTTAGTGGAAACTACTGCCCTAGGTACCATTTTTTTAACTGAATCACTGATCTGAGATGTTTTTTAAAAAGGAACTCAGGAATGAAAAAGAAATACATTTTACAGTTCACATTTGTGTGGATTAAAGCACCTGCTATGATTCCGTAGATTGTATTCCTTTTACTTCCTTGTCCTATTAGTTAGTTTTTATATGTATGTGCTTTCTCTCCCACCACCCCCTACCCCAGATTGTCAATTCCTTGGAAGAAGACACTGTGTATTAAAATCCATCATGTCCCACTCTAACCCTGGCAAGTCTTTAAAAATGGAGAGAGTGCCTTGAAACAGGAATGATACCATCTTATCTGTTCCTCACTTTTCCCTCCATTCTCTTTACCCCTAGCTTTCCCATTTTTATCCCTTTCTTCCCTTGCCAGTCCTTCTTGGCCTCCTCCCCTCCCTTCTCTCGGGACTGAGCTTTTGTCTTTCTTCCTTGGCTCAGCATATTCATGGATGGCTGGCATAGTAAAAATCCCCCCACTTTACCCTGGTCTCCCCAACTCCCCTCTCTGTTCTCTTCTCTTTGAAGCAATCTCCCACCACTGCTGAAGCACACTCATCCCCAATTTTTTTTTTTAAGATTTTATTTATTTATTTGACAGAGAGAGACACACAGAGAGAGGGAACACAAGCAGGGGGAATGGGAGAGGGAGAGGCAGGCTTCCCGTACCAAGCAGGGAGCTTGATGTGGGGCTTGATCCCAGGATGCTGGGATCACAACCTGAGCTGAAGGCAGACGCTTAAGGACTGAGTCACCCAGGTGCCCCTCATCCCCGATTTTTAATCCTCTTTCAGATCCTCCATGAGTCTTTATGTCTGGTTTGAAGCCATCCAGACACCTAGAGTGTGTAGGGTTGCTAAAAGACAAAATTCAGCTGAGCGAATTTTAAAGATCTCACCAGGTTTATTCAAAGATTCGTGAATCAAGCAGCATCCAATCTAGCAGATAAAAAGGAGCTCTGAGGAGCTGAACAAAATGAGACTTTTATAGGTAGAAGGGAGAAGGAGCAAGGAAGTTATACTAGACTAAAAGGCAGATTGGTTATTGCAAGGTCACTCTTCTTTAGGGAATATCAGGGGTCTATTGGGCTGATTACCTAACTAGTGCTGATGAGGTGATTTCTGACTGACTGCTTTAAGGGTCCATTTCTGGGAGAGCCAAAACTATAATTAAGTCTTGCTTTAGTGATGTGGAGCTTAGCATAAGTGACTCCATTTGGGCCTGTTGTCTTGTTTTTAACAGGGTTTAGGTAATATCATGTCCCTACAGGGATATTATTGTTTTCTCCCGTAGTGAGACAAAATGGCTGGCTTACTCCTCAGGTTGTACCCTAACAGAAAAGGCCTTCACCGATCTCTCCCACAGCTGTGTCTCACACCATGTAAGTGTGGGGTGTAGATCTATATGTAATAAGAAATTTCTAAGAATAGTGCCCTGTCCAGGGACTACTTGAGTTGCTTCTGGTGCAAACATCCTTATTTTGCACTTTCCTTAAGTGTTCTGAAATTTCCATTTCATCTAGGAATTCTGCATACCCAAGTTCATGTTCATCGGCTGCTACTCTTTTTTCATTCCCATGTACTTGCCCAAATCCCACGTCTGTCTGCGCGGGGCTTGTCAATGGTTTTCATTGGGTTTAGGCATATATTACCTGCTCAAATTGCTTTCAGGGTCTACTGGGAAATGAACAATTTATTGTTACTCTGTCAGCACAACCCCAGAGAGGGTGGCTCAAGACTGTGTCTCTGCTTTTTAAGGAAATAGCTCCTTTAAAGAATGGTTATGCTACGTAAGCCAGGGAGGTCCAATGTCTTTGAGATTTTGTTCCTGCAAAAAAGAGAAATCAAGATAATTTGAAGCAATTAAAAACTCTTTCTGCAAGCCTGCTCATTTCTGTTTTGGTAACCCCTTCCTCTACAGCAGGTTTCAGCAAACTCTTTCTGGAAAGTGTCAGATCATCAATATTTTAGACTTTGCTGGCCCTACAGTGATTGAACTTTGCCACCGTAATGCAAAAGTAGCCATAAATGAATGGGATGTGGCCATGTTGTAAGGTGGGAAGGCAGCAAGTGAGGAAAGGAAAAAGGAAAACTGAAGAGTTTAACGGGGGGAGGTAAAGGGCTTGCTTTGTTCTCTAATTTGGTAGAGAGCACATAATGTAGCTAAAATTTTGATCCCCAAAGGCAATCTATTCTTTTTGTCTATATTCAAGTCAGTATCATAAAGTGGAAGAGTAATAAGTGGTAGGATTCAAATACCCTTTCCTTATAATATCATCAATTAATGATCTGGCTTCTCAGAACACAGAAATGGAATCTCTTCTTTTTTTTTTTTTAAAGATTTTATTTACTTATTTGACAGAGAGAGAGATCACAAGTAGGCAGAGAGGCAGGCAGAGAGAGAGGGGGAAGCAGCCTCCCTGCTGAGCAGTGAGCCCGATGCGGGGCTTGATCCCAGGACCCTGAGATCATGACCTGAGCTGAAGGCAGAGCCTTTAACCCACTGAGCCACCAAGGCGTCCCTAGAATCTGTTTTCTAGACCTAAATAATGAAAGTAACAGTAAGTGCATTACCGCTGGTAAATTAATTAAACAAGGAGGCCACTGAATTAAGGTGTCTCTCATGCCAGGGTGACCACATAAGCAAACCAGATCCTAAATCTGTAAATGCCTGGAGGCTACAAAATTGAAACCTAAAGACAACCAATCAAAAACATAACTAGAATTTAAACTACGACCAATCAAATAATTACTTTTCTTTGCTTTTCTAGAGAAGTCTTACCCCTGGTTTCCGAAGGCCGAAGCTCACCTGACCACTTCCAATTTGGCGCTGCCTGACTCAAATCAATTTTTATTCAAACAAATTCTTAAAATGTTTAATATGTTTTGGTTTCTCTTTTAATACTGGTTACAGAACACAGCAGTTTCTAATCTATATAGAAAGCTTCAAATGTGAGCTTTTCTCATAATTATCTTTCAGATATTTAAAATCACCAATAAAATAACCTAATAAAAGCATTATCCCAACTCTGCAAATATACCATTTGGCCCATCATTGCAATTTAAGAAAATTATTTGCTGACATATTTAATATAGTAAATAGACATATTCATATTTACTATAAGTCACGTAGTAAATGGTGTGAAGCCTTCCAGAAACTCTTTTTCACTAATTCCCAACTGAGATTTATAAACGCCCACTGTCTAGCCAACAAGATTTTGTTGTCTCTATGTAACAACAAAAGGAATAACTCTTTTCAAGCTTAAAATTTTTCCTCAGATTATAAAAGCCTTCATTTGAACCTGTTATAAGTTTTAGGAAAATAGAAGACATATGCGAAGAAGAAATTTAAGACCATGTTTATGGTAATTACCCAGAGATAACAATTTTTAATATTTTGGCATTTTTATTTTCTATTCTTTTTTCGAGAATACACAACCCCTCTATATTTGAGTTCTTACTTCACATGTTAAAATCCTATGAACTATTCTTTCCCTTTAACCAAAAGAAATATAAGAATTTCTTGCATTTTATTAAGTATTACGTGAAAAGACTATATGCCTTCATAGTATACAATCATATAGCTATCCCTACTTTAATTAATTACCAGTTTACAATATTTGGGTTATTTTCAATTTTTTAATATCACAAGTTATGTCATGATAAACTTCCTTGTACATGTTTTGTTTCTGATTATTTTCATAGAATAAATTACATAACAAGTTAAAGTTGTTTTCTTTTTTTAAGATTTTATTTATTTATTTGACAGAGAGAGATCACAAGTAGGCAGAGAGGCAGGCAGAGAGACAGAGGGAAGAAGGCTCCCTGCTGAGCAAAGAGCCCGATGTGGGGCTCGATCCCAGGACCCTGAGATCATGACCTGAACCGAAGGCAGAGGCTTTAACCCACTGAGCCACCCAGGCACCCCAAAAGTTAAAGTTTAAATGTCTGTGTGTGCAGATTGTGTCCAAAAAAGTTTTAGGGTGCCTCGCTGGCCCAGTCAGGAAAGCATGAAACTTGATCTTCAGGTCATGAGTTCAAGTCTCACTTTGGGCTAAGAGCTTAAAGAAAAAAGTCTATTAACGAAAAAGTTTCAATGATTTATACCTCTATTTTTCCAGAAACCTGCCAGCACTAGTTTTATATTTTTATTAAATTAATAAGTGAAAGTAGTATCATATTATCTTGATTTACATTCATTTTATTTTTATTTTTTCAAAAGATTTTATTTATTTGTTTGACAGAGAGAGAGAGAGAGATCCCAAGTAGGCAGAGGTAGGCAGAGAGGGGGGAAGCAGGCTCTCCACTGAGCAGAGAGCCCGATGCGGGGCTTGATCCCAGGACCCTGGGACCACAACCTGAACCGAAGGCAGAACCTTTAACCCACGGAACCACCCAGGCACCCCTACATTCATTTTAGTACTGATGCAGGTAAATAAACTGTCACAAGTTGATCAGTCATTCACAATTTCCTTTTGTGAATGCCTTTATTTCTGTTGAGTTGCTCATATTTTAAAATATATTTTGAGAAAACAATTTTTTAAATTAATTTTTTACCAGTCATTAATTGCAGATATTTTTTCCTTATTCAACATTTGTCTTTTAAATTTTTATTTATCATTTATATCAAGTTTATTTTTATACATTTTATATAGTCAAATTAATTAGTCTTTGTCTTTATGTTTCTTTGTTTTTATGCTTATCTTTCCCGACTAGATTTCAAATTAGTTTTTAGTCAATTTCTCCCTCTTCCTTCCTTCCTTTCCTTCCTTCCTTCCTTCTTTCTTTCATTCCTCCTTTTTTCCTTCCTTCATTCCTTCCTACATTTCACTGTTTCATCCATCTTGAATTTAATTCTGAGTGTGCCATAAGGATTTAACTTTTTAGTTTCAAAGTAATTAACTAAATACTCCCAAACCGTTGAAATATTACCTTTATTCATATTTTTATATGCACAAATAAAACCACAAACACATAGGGCTGTGTTTTATCACTTTCTCATAGTTTGCCTGTCCTTGTACTATCACTTTGTTTTAAAAAATTATTGTACTTCTGAATATACTTGAATTTTTCTGATAGCACAAGTTGCTCCTTGTTAATCTTTTTCACAATTTTCATGGTTGTTCTTACGCAGCTGTGAACAGTGTATCATCTGGGGGTCAGTTACAGCCAGGAGCCATTATCACTTCTAGGCCTGAGGTTGCAAAGAGCTGTGCAGCTACCTGATAGTAGAGGGCTCATCCAACCTAAGGTGGTCCTACAAGGAGGCAGGAGTTGGAATAAATACTACCCCCACTCCCCCGCAACCCCCACCCAAACACACACATAAATAACCCTTCTCCTGCCCTGCCATCTATTGCCGGGCAAACTCGTCCTGAAACCAGAGTATAAGAGAGCCCTCTGATGCAATCCTTCCAGGTCAGCCTTGCAGGACACAGAGCAAGGTGGAAAAGATTCAGGGGGTGTAAAAGGGGCATCTAGCGCCTAATCACTTGGTTAGTTAAAAAAGCAATCTCCCACAAATTTTTAGTAGAACTAAATTACATTTATGACTAAATTTTCTGAAAATTGACATTATTATAATTCTGAACTTTGAAATCTGAGACATGGCATGCTTTTTCTTTTATTTATTTATTTTTTTAAAAATATTTATTTATTTATTTATTTGAGGGAGAGAGAGCAAGTATGATAGTGTAAGCAGGCACAAGGAGGGGGAACTCGATCCCAGGACCCCAGAATCATGACCTAAGCTGAAGGCAGACGCTTAACCAACTGAGCCACCCAGGTGCCCCAACATGCAGTTTCTTTTAATCAAGTCTTCTTTTTAGTCCTTCAGAAGTATCCCGCTAATATCATAAGTTTACTGTCTTGTTCTTTGCTTCTTTCCTTTCCCTCCTGCCTCTCTCCTTTCTTTCCTTTCCAACCTCCTTTTTTCTCTCTTACTGTACTTGCAAGGCTTCTTTCTAATTTATTTATTTATTCATTCATTCACTTGGAACCTTCTTCCCCCTTACTATTTCCTTCCTTACCCTCAAATTTAACTATTTTCTTTTTTCTTTTTTCAAATTTAACTATTTTCATTTGTTTTTATCTTTTTCAAGTCTTCATATGTGTATCTGTGATACGTGCATTCACTCCTGTACATGAATTGTTAATTTACACAAATGCTATTGTGTGTTGTAAATTTCATTCTTTCTTGCTTTTCTCATTCCATCCAAGTTTTTAAAAATTTATCCGTGTTGCTGTTAGTGTATGTCTACACCTTGTTCATTGGTCCTAACCAGTATTTTTTTCCATAGCATGCAATCACAATATTTATATATCCATTCCTCCAGTGGTGGATAACTGGATGGTCTCCAACTTCCTGCCACCACAAACAATGCTTCAAGGAACATCCTCATTCATTTGTACTTATGGTTCTATAAAGAGTGGAATCACTGGTCATAGAGTAAACCCTCATTTAGTTTGGGTAGGTTCCACCAGTTTGCTACATGTCGTCTATGTTATTCTATATTCCAACCAGCAGTGCTTGAGTATTCGTACATTCCCTCCTCCCACCAACACTTAACAGTGTCAGCTGATGTTTTATCTGACAGGTCTTAAGGGATATGTCATTGTTATTTTAATTTGCATTCATCTAATTACTAACGGTTTTGAGCATCTCTGTATAAGTGTATTAGTCCCTAGGGTTTCCTCTTCTATGAATTGCCTCTACGTATATTCCTGGACCATTTTTCTATTGGGGTTCATATCTGTTTCTTGTTCATTTGTATGAGGCTCATGTATATTCCAGATATTAGTCCCAATGGTATTCAACATTGAATAAAAATCTTTAGTGTAATGTAATCAAATTCAGCAATTTTCCACCTCATGATTCTGGAGTGTTGCATTTTCCACAATTAGGGTACTAAGATATTCTTCTACATTATTTTCTATTAGCTTATGGTTTTACCTTCACATTTCTTTAACTTATCTGGAGTCTTTCTCTATCATGTTTTACTTGTCTTTATACTATAAGACATTTTCCCTGACATCATCTACTAAACAATCTGTCTTTTCTATTAATACCGTGGGCCCCTTCTATTGTATATTAATTTTCCACATAAACTTGAGTCTGCTTCTGAGACCACTAGACTGTTCTATGGTCTATTTTTCTTTGCAACAGATTCTATAACTATAGCTTTACAATATAATGTATGACAACATCTAATAAGACAAATCTTTCTTTTTTTTTCAAAATGGATTTAGTTCTCCTTAGACATTGATTCTTCCATATAAATTTTAAATTGCTGAGTTCCTTTCTTGTTATTATAAATATATATATATAATGTTTCTAAAGTGACTAGTGCTTCATTTAATTTGCATTCTGTTTTTTGATAATATATAGAAACATTCATTTGTCTATATTTCATTTACATTTGACACTTTCACTGAACTATATTTTATCAGTTTTTCTGTTGACTTTATTGGGATTTCTACATAATTTATATCATATGGAAATCTCTTCTTTTATAATACTTATCTATCTGAATTATTTTTCTTGACATGTTGCATTGGCTAGAGCTTCCTGAAGTATGTTAAATAATAGCAATGATAACAGACATCCTTGTCTTATTCCTTATTTAATGAGAACAGTTTATGAATATTGCATTAAGTATGATAGACATGCCCTACCATCATAAGGGAGTATTCTTCTATTATTAATTTGCCAATAGACTGTGTACCTAGAGTTTGAGTGTTACTAAGTATTTTTTATTGTTTATGGATCAAAGTACAGTCTTTCTCATTTTATTTCGTAATCTCATTGCTGTTCTAATGAATTTCCTAAATCAATAAAGCATATTGATTTTGCTTATGATTACAGCTTTGACTGGATCCCTTATGTTTTGATATGTGCTATTCTCAGAATTCCTATTTTCTATTTATTAAAACTGTATTTTGATCCCTGACTTAATCCAGCAACTATTGAGGAAAATTGTGGTAGTTGTCTCATTCCCAAATGGCTGGAACAAGGAAGTTATTTTATATATTTATAATTAGCTTCTTACACTGTGATCAGAAACAGTGAGTCCTGCACACTTTTTGTGACTTTGCATTTATTTAAGAAGTCCTTTGTCTTATATACTTTGAAATTTTAAAAAAATGTTAATTGCCTCTCTGAATAAATATATTATCTATGATTTGGGAAACAGAGTAATAGTTAGGTCTGTCAAATCATCTGTTTCAAAGCCATTTAAATCTTTTACATCCTCATTTGTGTTTTGGCCATTAATCCTTGAAATATAGAGAGATATTTTTGTCTCCCACAATGATTATGTATTGGTTTTAAGGCATTACTACCTGTTTCAGTATGGAATTAATCTCTTTATTAAAATACATTTGAAGTTCTTTTTCATTAAAATCTACTTGAATATAGCATTTGTCCTTATTTATGTTTGTTTTCATTTGCTTTAAATATTATTGCTTATCTTGTTACTTTTAAACTTACTAAGTCCTTGAAGTGGAAGGGGAAGGTTGCTCTCATTGACAGTATAGAATTGAGTTTGCTTTTGGTTCTATTTCATTTGTTTACTCAATGTGAGTCTTTTTTTTAAAGTAGGGGAATTTTACTTAATTGTCTTTATCATCTTCATTAATATGGCTAGTCTTAATTATGCCAGGCTTATATGTTATACCTTTTACGATTCATTGTTCTTTCCTTTGTTTTTTCTTGTTATTTTTAAATTTTCTTTTAATTTTTTTTCTTTAGCTATATTGAAAATATTATTTCATAAAATGAGAATATAAGCACTTACATCGAAATTCATTGGGAGGTTTTACTTACCTATGTAAAGGTATATGACATAGTGCCTGATGCATCAAAACACTCAGGAAGTGTTTGTTGTTATTTTTTATTGTCATTCAGCACCAGCAGCATTCTTTGGCATTTAAAGTTATCAAAGAAAATTCAGGGACCCGCTTGACTTTTATTCCTCTCTAAGTGTCTGACGGGATGATGACAGAAATCATTTTTGACTCTTTGAAATTCATAAATTTCCCAATAATATGTCTAGATGTTGCTCTGTTCTGAAATCTCAAAAGTTGCTTCCTTTTTAAACCTTGATCATTGCTTCTGTTTCTTTTCTTTCTTCTTCAAGAACATCAAATATCATGGGTTGGATTTCCTCACTGAGTTCTACACATCCACTACTTTTTGCCATCCCTTCTAAGTTCTGTAAACTCCCCTCAGTTCGCTACCTGATGTGATTTTCTTCAGTGCTCTTTCTGCTTCCTTCTAGTGCACAAGTTGACTCTTCCATCACAGTACTGTTATATTATTTTCTCATCTTGTTATTTACGCACAGAAGGCAATTCCTATCTTCTCTTGTCTCTCATTTCATTTTTCATCTCTTCTTTGCCTAAAGTCTATATATTCTAAAGTTTTATGGAGCGCACAAAGTAAATGCTATAAATTTACTTGTGCTTCATTTCAAAAAATTGTTTAAAAAACTTTCCCTTAAATTTTAAGTATTATATTTTCTTCGTAATTTTATGTTGAAAAGCCTTTTTTTGTTGCCCGACCTTTGAGTGAAAACTCTGCTCTCCTGACCTCATATTTGCCTAGGAGCAGAAGAGTGGATTATCTCCCAATCTCCATTTTATCTTCTTGGTGAGAAACCTTTTTCCAGGCCTCATGTGTGAGGGTGACGGAAGCGGGATATATTGAGATGTAACCGCCTGAGGGATAGGAAAGTGCCCAAGCCCTGGGAAGTCCATGTTCGTCTCTAAGCAGGTGTTTAGGGGAATTGCCACACTTGGCTTTTTCCAGGTTTCTCTTGTCGCATTCTCCATATTATTTACCTTGTGTAGCTGTCCAGGCTCCCCTTCTGGTGCTGCCTTTAGGTTGGGGAAAATAGCCATGAGGATTCAGCTAGAATCCTGTTTTACTACTGCACTGTCTATGCTGTGCCCATTTGCATAAGCCTCCACAACCTCCCATTGCAGCCACACCTACACATGTTATCCTTCCAAGAAAAAGAAATTCTAAAAAAAATGTTCCCATCCGTTCCATGGTCCACTATATTTAAAAGGTGTTAATTGGGTTCTACCAGGTACTTCCTTGTTTTCCAGAACACTTCACTGCTATTATAGAGGAGAGTTGTATAACAACTGCAATGACTTCTTTTAATTTCATTCCATCTATACTATAGTTAGTTCAGTCAAAGTACCTGGCAGGGAAATGGTAATACTCCCTAGTTTTCCGTATTGATGCAGATCTTCCCTGGTCTTTTTTTTTATTATTGTATTTTATTTTTTGGAGATCTCAACATACTTCTCAGGCAGAATTGTGAGGGCAGTTAAAGAATAAATTCCATGCATGTACTCAAGTTGTCACAGAGCCTGTAAGTACAGAGAAGCAAGCATATACTATCCATATTGCAGGAGTCTGGAAGTTCTTGACAATAATCTAGGAATACTACTATTACCAGAATGTATGCCTTTCAAATCCACTCTTACATTCATAGACATCAGCCATGCTCTGAATGTGAAACGTTGCACCATATTAAAAGGGTATTCAGAAAACTTCAAAAGAAATCTTATGGCAAGTCATATCATCTGGCATTGGAGTGTTTACCTTGCAATCATGACAAACAAGCTTGGGAATTCATGGGAAGGTCCCGAGGGTTCATGGGAAGATATTTGAGAATACGGCAGCCTTTTGCACAGAATTAGAAAATGACCAGAGTGCCAGATGGGAGTCAATACCAGCTCCGCTGTGTCAGTCAGTAAAAATATCAACAATGAGGCTTTTTGCCAGTGGGTGGAGGCCATAATGCACTTCTCAAGATTGTAATCATTATACAGATGGTATCCCTAGAAGCTACAGGCTAAATAGGCTACAAAGCTCATTTAGAGAGAAATCTTCCACCAACTCTGAAAGGGACGTTAGAAGCCTCTTGATAGGGAACTAGGCTCTCCCAGAACATCCTGGAACCATGGCATTTATGCCACTAGAACCGCCTGACCACAGGAGCTGGTCAACAGACTTTCTGAGGTATCTTCTGTGGCTTCCACCTTTTTTTTTTTTTTAAAGAATTTATTTATCCATTTGTCAGAGAGAGAGTGAGAGAGAGAGCACAAGTAGGCAGAGAGGCAGGCAGAGGCAGAGGGAGAAGCAGGCTCCCTGCTGAGCAAGGAGTCCGATACGGGACTCGATCGCAGGACCCTGGGATCGTGACCCGAGCCGAAGGCAGCCGCTTAACCAACTGAGCCATCCAGGCGTCCCTTGTGGCTTCCATCTTAAAAAACATTCCCTTTAAAGATTCTTTTTGCCCCAAAGAAATATTTTTAATTGTTTAAATAAATAATCCAAAAAGAGTTTCTTGAGACAATGACAAATAGACTCTTTGAAAGGGTCTTAAAGGCATTTGACTACTTGAGTCAAAGAAACTGGATAACATAGTCAGGACTGAAAAAGATTAACACTCCTTCCCAACAGGGCCTGATCCACAGTAGGAAGTAATTTTTTCACTTGGTAGAAGCTGACCTAACCATTTTGGACAGGTATAGCAGCTGGTCAGAATGCTGAATTGGTGGAATCCAACAATTCTCTGGCCTCGTCTTCTATAAAAGGCTTTAGAATTGTGAAGGGAACAAGCTAAATGATATATGGCAATCTTATAAATAGATCCATAACTCTAAAATATATCCAAGGCTGAATATCTCAAATGGCCTAGCTCCCATTAGTCAGTTGCCTTAGCACCTCAAGTGTATTACGGTCTCGCAATTCTTGCAGCACCATCTATTATCTTACTTATCATTGACATGAAATCACCTTTACAGAATTCAGCACATGAATGTTCTGGTTTATTTTCAAGTGGAATACGTTGGCTGGATGTGGTAATAAATGCGATGTCTAGTGTAAAGTCTTGCAGAATTTGCTGTATTCAACAAATTAAATACGTGACAAAATGGCATACGAAGACCTTGACTAATTTTGCTGTTTGGGTCTCCAAAAAATCAAAATAATACAAGTCTGAAGACTTAGCCAGACTGTTGGCTCCCTCCTGGGAGGGAAACAATTCCCTTGCATCCTGTCATGAAATGGGCTGCCACATACCCTCCACTCCCAAGCCGAGGGTAGAAGGCAAGCAAAATGCTCCTCCAGTCACATTGCTGGTTGGTTACTGTTGTTCTCTCTTCAGTTATCTGCTGACACATCCAGAGAACAAAGGCAGGGGAACCCACCCCACTTTCCTTTCTCAACAGGCTGTCTTTCTCATGTTAATAGAAATCGTTCATATTACTAGGAACTTTATCTCATTTAATCCTCACAGAAATTCAGAGGAGTTGCTTCCATTACTATTGGTATTTCACAGATGAAGAAACTAAGGTATGTAGATTAAATACCTTGTCGGAGGTTACATAGCTCATAAAAATTAGAGCCAAAGATTCAAACCAAAGCCTCGTGACTTAACCCCTCCGCTCTGCTCCACTGTCTATTGTAATTTACACAGAGTTGGTGCAAGTTTCCTACTGTAAGAAGGGCCCTTGAGGCACAAAGCAGTAAATATGAAGAGCCAGTTACAAATGTGGGCTTCAGTTTCTGGGGTGCTCCGGTATGAGCTCAAATCCAACAGTTTGTTCCTGGTGTGTGCTCATGTTCCTTCTCTCTCTCTTACCCATCTGTCCCCACTAAGACCCCATCTTGGCTTTTTCCTAAGACTTCCCTGGGCTCTCTGCCAGGCATTGTCACAACCTCTCCTCAGATCCTCAGTTCTATGAATAAAGACATCTTTCCTTGTCTGGGCCCAAACCCTTTTGACTTTGAGAAAGCACCTGTTAGTGATGGTCTGCTTCCCTAAACCCAACTGGAGACCCTCCTGGTTCAGCCCATTGAACAGTTTTCTTAACTCTGAGGACTCACTTGTTATTCACTCTCCCTAGACTGAGTTCCGATATAATCAGCTTTTCCTGGTTTCTGATGTCTCTCTCTTCCTCCTGCATCCCACTCTCCCGCCCTCACTGTCACCATCTAATCTTGTTTCTTTTCTGTTTGGTCTCTCCGACACTTCGCCCTAATCCTTTTCAAATTGCTGTTTCCTCAGGCCCTTAACCTGGGCTCTATTCCTCCCCGTTCCTCTAAGCCTCCTTCTTGCTTTTCTCCCTAAACACACAGGTTCACTAAAAGCACTCTTTCCTTTCTAACTCTCCTTCGGCAAGCCCCTGGTCCAGGCCATTCCAACGCTCTCTTCTGTCCCCCAGCAGGAGTGAACACAACCCTCTTTCAGGGTGTCCTGTCACCTAATCAATGCCCCTTGGCATGTTGAAAGACAGCTGGTAAAGTCCATCAGCAAACATCCTTAGAAATATTAACATTATTTATATTTGATAACATTTACTTCACCTTTCCAGAACTTTTCATCCACACTCACTTTTTGGATATGAATGCTATTTTCCTCTATTTGCTCCTTTGTTCCTACAGGGCAATTATCTCACGAGCTGGAACTTTTTTAAAAATTTAATTTAATTTTTTCAGTGTTCCAAGATTCATTGTTCACACACTACACCCAGTGCTCCATACAATACGTGCCCTCCTCAATACCCACCACCAGGCTCACCCGACCCCCCACCCCCCTCCCCTCCAAAACCCTCAGTTTGTTTCTCAGAGCCCACAGTCTCTCATGGTTCATCTCCCCCTCCAATTTCCCCCAATTCGCCCTTCCTTTCCTTCTCCCAATGTCCTCCATGTTTTTCCTTATGCTCCACACATAAGTGAAACCATACGATAACTGACTCTCTCTGCTTGACTTATTTCACTCAGCATAATCTCTTCCAGTCCCCTCCATGCTG